>NW_024121688.1:89244-578063 GCF_016745375.1 Pimephales promelas | reverse complement strand
GACCTGAGTGCAAAAATGGAGGCTCTAGCCCTTCCAGAGCTGAGATATCGAAATTCAAAATTTCGACCCGAAAAAAAAAACGACAGTGTTACCCCTTTCGTTTTTTCTCGTTTTCGGCCGAAAAATTAAGTTTCTCCAATCTTCTCAAAACTCCGGATTATGATAGAGGGCTGTGAGACTTTGACCTGAGTGCAAAAATGGATGATCTAGACCCTTCCAGAGCTGAGATATCAAAACTCAAAATTTCGACCCAAAAAAAAAAAAACGACAGTGTTACCCCTTTCGTTTTTTTTCGTTTTTGGGCGAAAAATTAAGTTTCTCCAATCTTCTCAAAACTCTGGATTATGATAGAGGGCTGTGAGACTTTGACCTGAGTGAAAAAATGGATGATCTAGACCCTTCCAGAGCTGAGATATCAAAACTCAAAATTTCGACACGAAAAAAAAAAACGACAGTGTTACCCCTTTTGTTTTTTTCCATTTTTGGGCGAAAAATTAAGTTTCTCCAATCTTCTCAAAACTCTGGATTATGATAGAGGGCTCTGAGACTTTGACCTGAGTGCAAAAATGGAGGCTCTATACCCTTCCAGAGCTGAGATATCAAAATTCAAAATTTCGACCCAAGAAAAAAAACGACAGTGTTACCCCTTTCGTTTTTTTTTTTTTTTTGGGGGCGAAAAATTAAGTTTCTCCAATCTTCTCAAACTCTGGATTCTGATAGAGGGCTCTGAGACTTTGACCTGAGTGCAAAAAATGGAGGCTCTAGACCCTTCCAGAGCTGAGATATCAAATTCAAAATTTCGACCCGAAAAAAAAAAACGACAGTGTTACCCCTTTCGTTTTTTTTCGTTTTTGGGCGAAAAATTAAGTTTCTCCAATCTTCTCAAAACTCTGGATTATGATAGAGGGCTGTGAGACTTTGACCTGAGTGCAAAAATGGAGGCTCTAGACCCTTCCAGAGCTGAGATATCAAAATTCAAAATTTCGACACGAAAAAAAAACGACAGTGTTACCCTTTTTGTTTTTTTCCATTTTTGGGCGAAAAATTAAGTTTCTCCAATCTTCTCAAAACTCTGGATTATGATAGAGGGCTCTGAGACTTTGACCTGAGTGCAAAAATGGAGGCTCTAGACCCTTCCAGAGCTGAGATATCAAAATTCAAAATTTCGACCCGAAAAAAACCCGACAGTGTTACCCCTTTCGTTTTTTTTTTAATTTTTGGGCGAAAAATTAAGTTTCTCCAATCTTCTCAAAACTCTGGATTATGATAGAGGGCTGTGAGACTTTGACCTGAGTGCAAAAATGGAGGCTCTATACCCTTCCAGAGCTGAGATATCAAAATTCAAAATTTCGCCGCCCCAAAAAAAACGACAGTGTTACCCCTTTCGTTTTTTTTTCGTTTCGGCGAAAAATTAAGTTTCTCCAATCTTCTCAAAACTCTGGATTATGATAGAGGGCTGTGAGACTTTGACCTGAGTGCAAAAATGGAGGGTCTAGACCCTTCCAGAGCTGAGATATCAAAATTCAAAATTTCGACCCGAAAAAAAAAACGACAGTGTTACCCCTTTCGTTTTTTTTTTATTTTTCGGCGAAAAATTAAGTTTCTCCAATCTTCTCAAAACTCTGGATTTGATAGAGGGCTGTGAGACTTTGACCTGAGTGCAACAATGGAGGCTCTAGACCCTTCCAGAGCTGAGATATCGAAATTCAAAATTTCGACCCAAAAAAAAAAACGACAGTGTTACCCCTTTCGTTTTTTTTCATTTTTGGCGAAAAATTAAGTTTCTCTAATCTTCTCAAAACTCTGGATTCTGATAGAGGGCTCTGAGACTTTGACCTGAGTGCAACAATGGAGGCTCTAGACCCTTCCAGAGCTGAGATATCGAAATTCAAAATTTCAAACCGGAAAAAAAAACGACAGTGTTACCCCTTTCGTTTTTTTCGTTTTCGGCCGAAAAATTAAGTTTCTCCAATCTTCTCAAAACTCTGGATTATGATAGAGGGCTCTGAGACTTTGACCTGAGTGCAAAAATGGATGATCTAGACCCTTCCAGAGCTGAGATATCAAAATTCAAAATTTCGACCCGAAAAAAAAACGACAGTGTTACCACTTTCGTTTTTTTTTTTTTCGTTTTCGGGCGAAAAATTAAGTTTCTCCAATCTTCTCAAAACTCTGGATTATGATAGAGGGCTGTGAGACTTTGACCTGAGTGCAAAAATGGATGATCTAGACCCTTCCAGAGCTGAGATATCAAAACTCAAAATTTCGACCCGAAAAAAAAAAACGACAGTGTTACCCCTTTCGTTTTTTTTTTCATTTTTGTGCGAAAAATTAAGTTTCTCCAATCTTCTCAAAACTCTGGATTATGATAGAGGGCTGTGAGACTTTGACCTGAGTGCAAAAATGGAGGCTCTAGACCCTTCCAGAGCTGAGATATCGAAACTCAAAATTTCGACCCGAAAAAAAAACGACAGTGTTACCCCTTTCGTTTTTTTTCATTTTTGGGCAAAAAATAAGTTTCTCCAATCTTCTCAAAACTCTGGATTCTGATAGAGGGCCACGAGACTTTGACCTGAGTGCAAAAATGGAGGCTCTAGACCCTTCCAGAGCTGAGATATCGAAACTCAAAAATTCGACCCGAAAAAAAACGACAGTGTTACCCCTTTCGTTTTTTTTCGTTTTCGGCCGAAAAATTAAGTTTCTCCAATCTTCTCAAAACTCTGGATTATGATAGAGGGCCACGAGACTTTGACCTAAGTGCAAAAATGGATGATCTAGACCCTTCCAGAGCTGAGATATCAAAATTCAAAATTTCGACCTGAAAAAAAAAACGACAGTGTTCCCCCTTTTTTTTTTTTCGTTTTCGGGTGAAAAATTAAGTTTCTCCAATCTTTTCAAAACTCTGGATTATGATAGAGGGCAGTGAGACTTTGACCTGAGATTTCAGATTTTTGAACTAACTTATAAAATTTGATAACGAAAAATCTGTTTTAGCTTATTGTAATACTCTAATCTTTTAAAATGTAATGCATACATTTGAATGTTTAATGATTTTTAAAAGATAGAAATATGATGCTAATAGAAAAATGATAGATAGATAGATAGATAGATAGATAGACAGACAGACAGACAGACAGACAGACAGAAGATTATGATTCAAATGTAAATAGATAGATTGAATGTAATTCAAATGTAAAATTCTTAAAATTACTGTCCAAAATCCATGAAAATCCTGAAATTTGGCAATGATAATTATTACAGGTATTTATGCTAAGCCTTTGCTAGCTTTGGTCCATTAAAACCACTATTCATCGGCATGCATTGATTAATCCCATGGCATGTAGTAAAAAAAAAAAAAAAAAAAAGTGGCGAAATCAAATGCTGGTGTGACCAACTGAGAAAGTTGGTAGCATCAGTTCAACCTGGTTTCTGAGGGTACAGTTGTGTCTCGTGTTCTTGTGTTTTTCCTATTCAAAAATTAATGTTTTTCATTTAAAACTTGCATCAGTATCATGGATCAAAATGTTAGTACACAAAACCGATGTAGCCTAAGGTTTAAAGGTATTTGAGCACAAGTAGGCCAAATGCATCAATTCAGGTGGTGAATGAAAGAACCAGTCATTACTATAATCTGATTTTGTTATAGATTTAAACACTGTTTATACTTGTTAATATTCAAATAACTAAAAAAATACATTTCATTCAAAATTGATTTTTCATTTTGCTAACCCGCATCGTACGATGCCATGTAGGGGGCCCACTGACATTGACAGTGTACAGGGCCCAGAATTTGGTGCTACGCCCCTGAGTGCAGATGATGAACACCCGTGTTTGATTGCAGTAATTTTCCGTGGAGAGACCCGGCGAATGAGAGAGCGAGAGAGAGAGTTGGACTGGGACTTCACACGGCTACTGCAACCGAGACTGAGAAGCAAGTGTTGGATCGTGTGTTTTGTTTATGGTGGCGAATGGGCTACTGTGCGCCTCGTTTCTTTTTTGTTTATTTCTCAATAAACGAGTCCCAGTCACGCCGACCCTGTCTTCTTTCCACACACTGAAACTCTTCACACTGACCTATTCTGATAGGCTACCGCACATCTCTACCGCATATCTAACAGTAGTTCCGTATTAATTAATTTGCACGCGAGTTTTATTAATTTCAACCCTGTATTCTCCGTGTATATTCATGCACAGAACCGTGACGGCCGTACATTTCGGTTCAATACGAATACATGTACCGTTCCACCTCTGAGTTATGCCTATACTTCTCCACTGCTTCTCTTCACACCAGATATTTATGTTTCTTCGATAGGAATTATTTAAATTTCTGTTTGGTTCCTCATCTGTCTCACGCCTGGGAGGCTCAAAATTGTAAGGTTGTGGCCCATCGGAGGTTTGAGGGGGATTTTGGATCTCCTCAGACTCAAAACTCTCCATACTTGAATAGAACGTTTTTGTCACATCTCCCTCTTATGACATCACAGGCAGCTCTACTGTGTTTTAAAAATATGATCTTGACAGAAATGGCTATAAAGCTTAATGTAGGGCAATTACAGTAATAATTTTAATGATAATTACATTTTCACTCAGACATCTAAACATTTAATATATTTAAAAAAAAAATTTAACCTGACATACACACTTTAACACACCGCATGCTGTTATTAAAGGGTGGCATAATTGTTCTTTCTATTTGCATTTTTATATCAATATACAAAATCATCATGATAATGAGTTATGTCAAAAGTAATCTAAAAGTAATCAGATTACCTACGGTGTATTGTAATGTAAACTACACTTTTCATCGTATACTGAATTCAGTAATGCAAAGCTCATAATGTAAGGTATAATGCAATGTATATTTTCTATAAATAATAGTACCCGAAATTAAAATGCATTATAATATTTGCAGATTCCTTATTTCTGAAATTGTTTGTTTGTTGTGTTTTAATGCATTATACTTTCTAAAGGCGAAGCATAAGGAATTATAACTGTGGTTTCAATATTCATGAGATGCATTATAAAATGCATTACAAGGCATAATGAATGCATTAATAATACTTGTATAATGCACATATATAATAGACTAGTGTGAGTATGAGAAGTGTGTTCAGCAAGAGTTTCCTTTCTAAAGGTGTAACATAAGGACTAATTTATTATAAGTGTGTTTTCAATTATTCATGAGGATATATGATGTGCATTACACGGCATAATTAACGTATCAATTCATTTATAAACATCACCCCTGTAATTGATATCTAGTGAACAGATTTAATTGTGATATTGATACATAAACATTTGATCTTTTATTCCTCATTTTTGCTCAGTTTTGCGTTTCTTTATTAAGGCTCACATTAAAATGCGTTAAAAATGTGTCATATGCTTTTTTCTCCAATGACAAATCTTATCATAAGGAATCAATCTGCTACTTTTATGAATACTAAAAAAAATGTCAATTTAGAGGAAATTAAAATGTCGTTTTTTTTTTCATTTTAAGATCAGAAATTCAACAATGCAATACATAAACATAATATTGGGTTTGAAAAATAAGAAAGCTGCAAAGAGTGTTTATAATTTGTAAACATTTTCACATTTTTATTTAACTTTTAAGTTTGTCACTGTTCCTTGTTTGTTTGTTTGTTTATTCAATAGCCCCTTAGTTGGAATTCTTTAAAACCAATAATAATAATATTGGTAAAAACTTTACAATAAGGTCCATTTGTTCATTAGTCATGAACTAACAATGAGCAACACATTTGTTACAGTATTTATTAATGTTTGTCAATCCAGCTTTTCATTGTTTGTACGTGTTAGTTTGCAGTGCATAAACTAATGTTAACAAACCAATGTTAACCTTTATTTTGACATATCTGTAAAAAAATATTTTCATGATTTGTAATCACAGAAATTTTTTTCTTATGTCTAATCAACTTACTTTTATGTAGTTCAGATAACACATATATTTTGAGTTTCTGGTGATTAAATTAAATTAATCTCCTTCATTGCATTAACTCAATTTTTCCATTTCAAGGAACTTAAAGGCAGCCATTTTTTTAGTAACCAAGTTAAACCAACAATATTTTTTACAGTGTAAATGTTGACATTAAGATTAATAAATCATGTTGACTAAGGTAGTTGCTATTGTACAAGTGTAACCAAATTCAACTTTTCTAATGCACTACATGCACATTGTTGGAGAATGTCAAGTGTGTTCAACGAGAGTTTGCTCTCTAAACGTGTGAAAGCCGCGTGTGTGTCCGCGTCTGCGGTGTTTCTGAGAGAGAGAAGCTAATGTCATTATCTCACGCGAGATGGAGCCGGGCTTAGCGGCCAATGTAAATGAGATATGAGAAGGGTCCGGCATTAGCGGCCGCCTCTCTTCAGCGGGACGGCTCCAGCAAATAGAGCGAGATAAGGAAATCCCTGTAATTACACAGACACACACACTGGAGGAGCGCAGCTCAGGCTCTCAGTGGGAGGGACGCCGGTGTGTGAAGTGATTCTGCGGGATCAATAGAAGTACACCGAGCCGAATGTAAAGATGAGCGCTGGCCCCGCCGCCTCTTTGTGCCCTGCTATCGCTCCATCATTTTTTGGTAATATCATTTCTGAATTAAATTTTATGGCTCATTACTTTCCGGCGCAGACTGTCTATAATGGAATCTCGAGTCTTTGTGCCGTTGTTAAGGCGTTATTTATTTCTAATTGTTGGAATATAAAACGGTAGCTTATCCCCTGTGCTATTTACATGCCAAAAGTCAATCATGAATGGGTGCAAACATGGCGTCGACCTTCACACTGAGTCTCTCGAAGGAAACGCGAAGGCTTCGGCCGACACACAGATAAAGCCGCCGGGTTTTGTGGCGTAGTAAATAATCTCCGTCGCACCCTGAGCTTCACAGTTCCCTCGGCTTCGGCTCGCTCATCCAGAAAGTGCACTCAGTCCCAAAGTTGCTTTCTCTCCGCAGAGATGACTTTGTGAACAAGAGAGCTGAGCGAATCCCTTAAGATTCATTTTCTTCAGGTCCGTCTCATGGAGTTAAAATTGAACCTATTCTGCGGGCGAGATAACCTTTTCGAGATCCCGCCCGGCTCAACCGAGTGAAATGAATGGTTGTAAAGGAACTCTATTAGGATGACAATTCATGTTTTAGCTGGAGAGCACAGGCTTTCCGAACCCAGGCCGAGCGAAGACATGATATCACACACAATATGTGAAGGAGAAGCACTGATGAATTAGGATCTCCATAAATCATCTTTATAATGAGGTTCTGTTCGCCACGTTAATATTATATTCAACCTTTTCTAATACATTATTCAAATTAAACGTTGCATCTGTTAATATTATTTAATGGACCTGAGCTAACACGAACTCAAGATGTACAGTTGTGTTTTTATTAGCTATAAAGTTAACAAAGACACTTTTTATGTGAATTAAATGATTAAATTCAATCTTTTCGGCATATAAAGCGATCGAGTCTCTTTAAGAAGTGTCAAAACGGTAGTTGCGTAGCTGTCAATGGAGTTCAACGGAGTTCATTAGAAATATCGGTAACACTTTACAATAAGGTTCATTAGTTACTACATTAGTTAACATTAACAAGGAATGAACAATACTTCTTCTTCCGCATTTGTTAATCTTTGGTAATGTTAATTTCAACATTTACTAATAATCTTGTTAACATTAGTTAATGCACTGTGAACTAACATGAACAAACAATGAACAGCTAGATTTGTATTAACTAAGAATAACAAATACAGTAACAAATGGTTAGTTCATGTTAGTTAATGCATGAACTAATGTTTAATAAATGAACCTTATTGTAAAGTGTTACGGAAATATCTTCAAACATGAATGGAAGTCAGTAACTGGGTAATAACCTGATCCTACACCACTAAACCTATAACCTGTATAGTTCCCTCATCATGTGACTCTCATCTCCACTGTGATTGGTGGTTATCAGTGTATTAAAATGGTGTAAAACACATATTAGTGCTTCAATAGGTCGGTATAATAAAATATGTTTTATTCATTTAAGTCTGTAAAAGCTTAAATGTTGCTACCGTATTTTTTTTACGGCAAATTTCTGGCAGCCACAAATGCTGTTTTTTTTTATCGTAAATTTACCTCTAAACCCCTGATCCTACATTAACACCTGTATAGTTCCCTTATATAACCAGGACTTTCTTACGTACAGTAAGTGCACATACCGTAAACTAAAGTGCTTATGTGTTTGGTTGAACAAACGTTAACTAGTGGGACATTATTGTAAAGTGTACCAACATCTTATAAGACCAAGACTGGTTCATATTTATCGACTGGACAGAAACTCACACCACTGGATGAGCCAGTGTTATATGTACATTATTACTTAGATAACTATAGATTATTGAGCCTTCTCTAGATATTCAACAGTTACAGTTCATTTAGACTTTATTTTACAGTGTACTTGTTACAGTGTAATTACCCATTAAATATCATTCTGATTCTGATTGGCTGTGAGTGTTTTTATCGTTCATCAATAATCATTTTGAAAGTGATTCCAGCAATATTGTGTCGTTATTGTCACAGATATGGTGTGGCTCTTTTACATTTAAAATGATCTGTTGGTCCCATTAAGTACTATGTAATAGTTTGATACAATGGGCTTATTGTGTACGTACATATTTTTACATTGTACTTATGTTTAGAAAATACCAGCATGTAATTACAGCTGTAATTAATATGTAATTACATTAGTAATGACACTGTTGACCCGACTCTAACCGTATCACATGCTTTATAACACAACATGAACACAATATCTTGTGCTGTATCTTTATTGTTATCGTTAGTTTATGGGCCTTTAGATCAGGCTTTGGCTTGAGGGTAAGTTGCATGTAATTATAGTAAGAATCAAACACACTTCATCTGTAAAGGACGGTCAGTCACTGTTCTTCACATCACAGTAATGAGATGCTGGTATAAAATGTGGTTAATTTTCATGAATATAATGCTAATGTTCATTTTCTTTATGACCAGCACATGTTGACAGAGGTTCGCCTGTGAGACTGTATTGTACACTCTTAGAAGAAAAGGTTCTATCAGCGCTATGTATTTGGAACCCCTAAAGGATTCTATACACCCTTAAAAAAAGGGTTCCTCTGGGTTCTATATAGAACCCTGAGGTTCCATACTTGGCCAATAGAACCTTTTACCAAAAAAAATGGTTCAATATAGAACCATTTTGTAGTTCCATATATGAAGCGGGGGATGGAACCATTTCTGGTTCTAAATAGAACCATTTCTTCTAAAAGTGTAGTGTTACTAACGTTATAGATATGACCACCAATATTTACTGTAAAATGTACAATCCTGCATCTAAAGAAGCCGTCCTGTCCTGTATATTCAGGCCCTCAGCTGTGTGTGAACGCGCCGAACCCCCACACACACTTTGCCGTGGACTTTCAGGTCTCCGCTTGTCACAAGGTCACGGGAAGGTTTTAATTGCTGTGGGCTGTTCTGTGCTTTCACGGCCTTCGCCATGATAAATTACTCATTGGTTGAAAAGCAAGTCTATATAAACAAGCTTATCTCGTCTCCTCTGCAATGAAAAATGAGTTGTGAGTATCATTGTTAATCACAGTAATTGTTAATGTTAAGAGGCCTGGATTTCCAAGTCTCCTCATTATTGATCAAATTTCTTTTTACATTAAAAGTCTCCTGATTCGCCGACACATCCCACTTCCCGGTAATTCCTCTAATTAGTTATTTTTAGCCCCGGCGCCTCTCGTCGCGGCCGCGAGAGATAAAGCGAATTACGTGTCGAACGGCTCGCGCTTGATGTGTCGTAGCTGAATTTACCCCGACTGCGGGATGAATGGAGGGTCGCACCTCTCGCTCCTCACGAGATTACCACCTACGGCCGGGCCGGGACAATGGCAGAGGCTAATTAACTTTAGCCGTTTAATATCTGCAGATTACATACTTCAGCTTTTACACACGCGCTTGCGGTCGCACTAAACACCAGCTCTGATGATTCAGAAAATAAAATGTTTAAAGTCTGCACACTGTAAAAATTATCGTGATTTTAACGGTAGGAAGTTTCCGTACTGTATACGATACCTGTGATAGATCTAACTGTACATTTGATGTAATTTTACAGTAAAATACCATTCAATACAGTTTTTGTAAGTGAAAAGGAACAAGTCTGTATACTCTACAGGGAAAAAACGTAAAGTGACATTCCCACAATTCCCTGCGTGCACTTGAAACACAGTTTACAGTTTTTTCTAGTCAGTTTAGGGTGTTCTGTACGGAGGTGTATTGCATTCACTTGAAGAAAAAAAAATCTACTCTGTTTTTCTGAATTAACGAGTTAATTTTTCATGAGAAAAAAAATTGCTCTGTTTTTCTGAATTAATGAGTTCATTTTTCATGAGAAAAAAAAATGTTTTGCTCTGTTTTGAACGAGTTAATTCAGAAAAACAGAGCAAAAAAAAACAATTCCAATGAAAAATTAACTCGTTAATTAAGAAAAACCGAGCAAAATATTTTTTTTCTCATGAAAAATTAACTCATTAATTCAGAAAAACAGAGCAAAAACTTTTTTTCTCATGAGAAATTAACTCGTTAATTCAGAAAAACAGAGCAAAAACTTTTTTTCTCATGAAAAATTAACTCGTTAATTCAGAAAATCAGAGTAGATTTTTTTTCTTCAAGTGAATGCAATACGCCTCCGTAGTTCTGTTACATTTATTGTTGTTAAATTAAGGTTTATAGCATTTTTTGTGTTATCATGATGGTGTTTAGTGTGTGTGTGTGTGTGTGTGTGTGTGTGTGTGTGTGTGTGTGAATGACACTGTGCAACCCCTCTATATTAGTATTGAATGTCTTGTGTGATGAGCTTTGATTCATCCACTGTGATTGGTGGTTATCTGTGTATTAGATGGTATAATAACATTATATCAGATAATAAAATAAGTCTGTAAAACCTTAAATGTTGCTACCGTATTTTTTTTACGGTAAATTTCTGGCAACCACAATTGCTGTTTTTTTGTTTTTTTTACAGTGCAGGCCATCAATGGAACGGAGGTTTTTCTCACGCAAAACAACAACTGAAAGTGAAGCTAATATTTCAACATTTCATGCCACAAGAATCACAATTACACTGTTAATTAACGATCCGACTAACGGTTAGGCTACGGCTGTAGCACAGTTGGCGCTCTGATGTTACGCAAAGCCAACTAATTAACCTTTCCTCTGCAATTGGATTTGCTACAAGATCATCACCGTGTTGATGAAATAATGAATGTAAATCCCATCTCTCCATTCTGTTGACATTGTTAATTACTTGTCAGTGATCAGCCACCGTTGACCGCGCTCCGCTGACGTCGGGACGCGACGGCTCGTCACGTGACCATACCGCCGGCACTCATAATTAATTATCGTCTCACCCGGGATCTGCTCCAGATCACAGACTCTCCCATCTAATGAGATGGCTTCTCCAATTATCCTGAGCGGGAGCCAATGCCCACTTGTCAATAAATCAGGGAAAGCGATGGAAGCTCATTGAGGCTAAATTTCAGAAATTATCCTATTTGCAGGCAATGCCAATAAGTCACATTACTGCGCTGAAGACTCTTAAACACATTTTGCCGTGTTTCCCCTTAGTGGTAATTGCTTTAAGAGGTTCAAGAGCAATTTTCAAGAGCAGAGGGAGGGGATGATGAAGCTTTTATTAAAGGATTAGTTCACTTTTCAATTAAAATTCCCTGATAGTTTACTCTCCCCCACGTCATCCAAGACGTTCATGTCTTTCTTTCTCCAGTGGAAAAGAAATGAAGGTTTTTGAGGAACACACTCCAGGATGTTTCTCCATATAGTGACTTCAACGGGGTCTAGATGTGAGTTTCAGCTTCTAAGTCTCGACACGATCCACCCGAGGAATAAGAGTCTGATCTAGACAAACCAGCCGACATTTACAACAAAATACACATATTATATACTTTTATCCACTAAAGCTGGTCTTGCACTCGCTGTGATGCGACACACGTTACAGTAAAAACATTGAATCGTCTGACATCGTTTTACCAAATGGCGGTTGACTTAGTCTTTGCATGTTCGCTCAGCCCGTTCTCATCCCAAGGCGTCATATACGAAAGTACATCCAACGCACATGGCACCCTTTAGTGTCAATATGAGACGCAGATATATATGGGCCAGAAGGCGCCTCCTAGTGGTCTAACCCTAATGGTGCGTTCACAGCGGATGCTAATAGCGCGTCAGCGCGAATGATTTCAATGTTTAGTCAATGCAAAGGCGCGCTACGTGCGTAAAAAATTCCTGCAGCGTGAATGAGGCGTAGAGCGCGGTGCGGTTGACGCAAATACGCCTTATTTGCGTGTCAATTTCGCACCTGGCGTGTTAAGCGTTAATGATTTAGTTAGTGCTATTTGTGCATTCACGCACCTGCCACCCAAGTTGAAAAATCAGGAGCCTAGCTGCTTGCCCACATGTCTGTGAAGTGTCTGGATGCTTCAATAAATTATTTTGTAATATGACTAAATGCGTGTGGTTCTAATGCACAACAAAGCAAATATTTTATCACTCAAAACTTAGTATTTCAGACTTAGTAGTTTATCAAAATGAACAAATCTTTTTCCGAGTCATTTGGTTCATTCAACGAACGAAACGAACGAATTGACTCGGGAAAAGATTCGTTCATTTTGATGAACGAGTTCAAACAGGAGAGTCACACAGAACAGAGCAAGGCGAGCATTAGAGCTTATAAAACTTAAACTTTGTCATTTATTTTTTAAATGAGCGATCGTTTCGCTTGATAAGACCCTTATTCATCCTCAGGAGTCGTTTAAAGCCCTTTGAACAGTTTGCACTGAAACTGTCTTTTGGACCTTGAACCGTTTGGTTCCCATTGAAGTCCATTATATGGAGAAAATCCTGGAATGTTTTCATCAAAAACCTTCATTTCCTTTTCGACTGAAGGATGGACATCTTGGATGACATGGGGGTGAGTAAATTATCAGCAAAAATTTTTTTTAAAGTGAACTACTCCTTTAAAGATGGCAGTAAGTTGTATAAGTAGTGCCTGCAGGAAAAAGATTTGTCTGATGGGAAGGAATGATGCCGCCAAGAAAAAATGTAACCCAACCTGACGAGGTGGATGAAATTAAGAAATCTCTTGACTTTTTATCAGCGGAGATTACAGAAGTCGCAGCCCAACAAAATAAGATCATGGAGCTGATGGGAGAAATTCAAGTGCTTAAAACGCAGAACAAGGAAAAGGATAAAAATTATAACTTTCCTGGAGAATCGAGTGGCCGATCTTGAGCAATTTACCCGGAGTAACGACCTCATTGTCAGCGGCTTGAGGACCAAACACCGGAGCTATGCCAGAGCGGTCATGGCGTCGGAGGATGTCGATACGGGAAGGAGTGGGGCCGACTCCTCGGAGGAAGACCGTGAGTCGCTGGAGCAACAGGTGCTGCGTTTCATGGACAGTAAGGGTATTTCCATTAACAGCGGAGACATCGAAGCCTGTCATACCCTGCCCAATAAAATCAAAACGGCTACACCTGCAATAATAATCCGGTTTACCAACAGGAAGAAAAAACATGCACTCCTTAAACAAGGGAGGAAGCTAAAAGGGACAGACGTATACATCAATGAACACCTTACTAAGAAGAACGCGGAAATTGCAAGAAGAGCACGAATACTAAGAAAACAAAACAAGATCCAAGCAACATGGACTTCCAACTGCAAAATATTTATCAAGTTAAACGGATCCACACCAGAGGCAGCGAAAGTGCTCATTATCAGAGATGTCGCTGAGCTGGATAAGTTTGTGGAATAAAATCGACAGGAACAATGCAGGTAACTGAATAAACACTGAACAAAATACTTCATGAACTTCCACAATGACCTCGAACAGAAACCACCCATTTACAAAGTACGCAAATCTGAAATTAAAATGTTTTGAATTTACTGATTATAAAGCAAAAGACATTGAAAATGAAATCGATCCGGAAAATAACTTTTATAAGGACTTGCAAAGTCAATGCGAATATTATACAGAAAAACAATATAGGAGAAATATAATAATGGATGGATCAATGTCAATCATACATTTTAATAGTAGGAGCCTTAATTCAAATTTAGCAGGAATTAAGCATTGTTTAAATGAATTAGAAAGGAAATTCACAGTTATTGCAATATCAGAAACCTGGCTTGATGATGAGCAAATTGATGCAATTGGAATTGAGGGATATGAAATGTTTTCTGTTCATAGGACCCAGTCTAAGGGAGGGGGGGGGCTGCACTATTTATTGATAAAATGTATAAATGTAAAATGGAAAATATTATGGAGTGTGTCACTGTAGAAATTGAGAGAGAGAAAGAAAGAAATATTCAGATAAGCTGTATGTATAGAAAACCAGGATCTTGTATTGATACATTTAGGGAAAAGATTGAGGAGTTGTATAATAGACATAACAACAAGAAAATTCTGTTTGTTTGCGGTGATTTCAATGTAGATTTGCTAAATCCGCAACAACATAATTCAACTACAGAATTTATTAATTCAATGTATAGCAACAGCTTATACCCTACAATTACACGACCAACTAGAATAACAACTCACAGTGCCACACTAATAGATAACATATTTACAAACGTTATTGACAGACCGGTTTCAAGTGGCCTAATAATAACTGACATAAGTGACCACTTGCCAGTATTTGCAATTATACAAAACTGTATGCAGAAGAATAAAGATATTACTACAATTATGATGAAAAGAAAAAAAACACAAGATGCTATAAATTCTTTTAAACAAGATCTTTTGAGACAAGACTGGAAAAGTGTTTATGTGAGTGATGTCAATTGGGCCTATGAAACATTTATGACAATCATATCAGGATTATATGATAAGCATTGTCCTCTAGCAAAGAAAATTGTAAAGCAAAAATATGTTGAGAAACCATGGATATCAAAAGGAATTATAAATGCATGTAAGAAGAAGAAGTTATTATACAAAGAATTCTTAAAGAGAAGAACAATGGAATCAGAACAAAAATATAAACTATATAAAAATAAATTAACAAAAATCATAAGATGCTGTAAAGTTGATTATTACAGTAATTTATTAGAGGATAATAAAAATAATATTAAAAAAACATGGGATGTCTTAAATGCTATCATTAAAAAAAATGGGAAAAAAGAATATCCAAGTTACTTGTTAGCATCGAATGATACAGAAATCACTGACAGGGCTTCAGTTGCTGGGGAATTCAATAAATACTTTGTCAGTGTTGGTTCAAGACTAGCGAGGGATATTCCAAAGACGGGTAGTAGTGATGGAGTAGAATGTAAGAAGTTATTTGTGGAAGAAACAATGTTTGTAAGAGGGACGGATGAAGAAGAACTTATTGATATTGTAAAAAAATTGAAGAGTAAGAAGTCTACTGACTGCTATGACATTGATATGTGCACAGTCAAAAGTATTATTGAATCTATAGCAAGACCTCTAACCCACATTTGCAATCAGTCTCTACAAACCGGTGTCTTTCCAGATAAAATGAAGATAGCTAAAGTAATACCAATATATAAAACCGGAGATAGACGTATACTACAAAACTACAGACCCATCTCGTTGCTTCCACAGTTCTCTAAAATATTGGAAAAAAATTTTTTTCAGAGACTGGATGATTTCATCGCCAAACATAGTATTCTATGTGAGCAACAATATGGGTTTAGAGCTGGCAGATCAACTTCTCTTGCAATGATAGAATTCATAGAAAAAGTTACAAATGCAATAGACAGAAAACAATATGCAGTGGGGATATTTCTAGATCTTAAAAAAGCTTTTGAAACTGTAGATCATAAATTATTGATTAAAAAATTACAACGATATGGCATTAGAGGAATTGCACTGACATGGTTGTCTAGTTACCTGGAGAACAGAAAGCAGTATGTTGAAATACAAAACAATAAATCACAACTGTTGCAGGTTACATGTGGGGTGCCACAGGGTTCAGTGTTGGGGCCATTATTATTTAACCTCTATATAAATAATATATGTGAAGTATCGCAAATTGTAGAAACCATTCTTTTTGCTGATGACACAAATTTACTATGCTGTGGTGAAAATTTGGAGAAGCTACTGGATACTATGGAAAAGGAAGTGAGTAGGATGAAGATTTGGTTTGATGAAAATAAACTAACATTAAATCTGAGTAAAACTAAATTTATAATATTTGGGAACCGATCAACTGACACGGATAAAAAACTAATGATAAATGGTATAGAACTAGAGCGAGTATCTGAAATAAAATTCCTCGGGGTAGTTATTGATAACAAATTAAGCTGGAAACCTCACATAAACTATATTAAAACCAAAATATCCAAGTCATTGGCAATATTAAATAAGGCTAAAGACTTATTGAATAAGGCTTCTCTAAATATGTTGTACTGCTCCTTCATACTCCCGTACATGACTTATTGTGTGGAAGTATGGGGGAATATTTACAAAACAAATACACACCCAATCTTCATCTTACAAAAAAGGGCTATTCGAATCATACATAAAACTGCATACAGAGAACCAACAAACCCATTGTTCATTAAACTCAAAATATTAAAGTTCAAAGATTTGATTGATTATAAAATTATTCAAATTGTTTTTAGAGCTCACAACAACCAATTACCTAGAAATATCCAAGAGCTTTTCCAATTACGAGAAAACACATATAATTTTAGAGGAATATCAATGTTTAGTAGACCGCAGATTCGCACAAACACTAAGTTGCACTGTATACCAACCCAGGGTGTTATACTGTGGAACAGTAGCAACAATGATTTAAAATTATGTAAAAACTTATTGCAATTGAAATATATGTTTAAAAAAAGAATCCTTGATGGATATGAGCTGGAATAGTGATTTTCTTTTTTCAACCTTAGGTAAAGTAAACCTTAGATAAGTTAGTTTAAGTAGTTAAAATATTATTGAAGTGGGGATAGGACAAGAAAAGTTATTCTAACTTCTTCCTACCCCCTTTGAACATGATTGTTGTTTGGACCATCTGTAGATGATCTTTTTTTTCTTGATGTTGATGATTAACTATTTATTTTTTATTTTTTTACTTTTATTCAGTTTTTGCTGTTGTGTTTGTTTGTTTTTTTAACATGTTCAATAAAGAGAATTCAATTCAATTCAAATAATGAAGCGTTTACCCAAACCCTTGTTTTTCCTCTACCAGGGCTGTACATTAACTGTTTTTGCACATAGCAAAAAGCATAAAGGTTTGAGTTTTACTTTGATGACGCATCACTTCCCCCTCTCACTAGTCACATGACTCTCTCTCTCTCTCTCTCTCTCACACACACACACACACACACACACACACGCACCGCACAAAGCCCTGGCCTTGTAATTACTCAAACCCAACAGAACCTTCAGAATAGGACTTAAGGTCCCGTTTCATGATTTTAATTAAAGATAAGTTCCTCTTTGTCTAAGTCTATGCTTAGGTTACTAATCTGAATTCAATACATCCATATGTTGCTGGTGAGAGGCTAATGTGCGAACAGGGAAAATATTGAAACCCACTGCATTTAATTTGGTTCTGATCAATTCAGATTGACCACACTTAACATGCAAATGCTTCTCGGGTCAAATTTACCCTGCTGTTATTTGGCCGAGGTTCAGGAAGTCTTACAGCACCGCTGGATATGCGATACCTGTCCTTCTGGATACACATGCTGACACTAATATTATACCAATGCCAATAATCACTAGCCGCTGTTAAGCCAACTTGTCAGAGGCAGTAAATGCATGCATTGGGATTTTATCCCGGACTTCCTGATTGGCTGAAATCACTCAGCGAGTATAAACAATGGCTCTTTCCCAAATTCAATGCAGACGCCTCATTGCCTACATAGGCAGCTCCCTTACGAGACAGCGGGTCATACCACAACGAAACCTCAGGAGTATGGTTTTGTATATGTTCTAGGCACTTCTGTACGGAGGCGTATTGTATTCACTTGAAGAAAAAAAAATTTGCTATGTTTTTCTGAATTAATGAGTTAATTTTTCATGGGTTTTTTTTTTTTGCTCTGTTTTTCTGAATTAACGAGTTAATTTTTCATGGAATTTTTTTTTTTGCTCTGTTTTTCTGAATTAACGAGTTAATTCAGAAAAAAACAGAGCAAAAACTTTTTTTCTCACGAAAAATTAACTCATTAATTCAGAAAAACAGAGAAAAAATATTTTATCATGAAAAATTAACTCATTAATTCAGAAAAACAGAGAAACACTTTTTTTTATCATGAAAAATTAACTCATTAATTCAGAAAAACAGAGCAAAAAAAATGTTCTCATGAAAAATTAACTCATTAATTCAGAAAAACAGAGAAAAATTTTTTTTTCTCATGAAAAATTAACTCATTAATTCAGAAAAACAGAGAAAAAAAAAATTTTCTCATGAAAAATTAACTCATTAATTCAGAAAAACAGAGTAGATTTTTTTTCTTCAAGTGAATGCAATACGCCTCCGTACTTCTGATTAGGGCTAACACTTTACGTTTGAAAACCCATTGCACAATCAATCGGACCAACCAACACAAGTTTCAAATACAGAATCGATTTTAGGGAATTTTTTCCCGAAATGTGTTTTAGGTGGACAGATCAACACAGCTCACAGAACATGTCGGATGCTGGAAAATAACACTGTCTTTTCTGTTCACCAAATGCTTTTAATATTCGCCATTACATCAACGCCATTATTTGTTGTTTAGTGATGTGTGTGTGTGTTCAAGTAAGCCAGACGAGCAGATTCATTTAATTTATCATGACGAATCATGAGTTGTATATTTGCACTAAATCTGCACAGATTTTTCTTATACGAACTTCACCAGCAAAGTGAGTGAACATAGAAATGGCAGATCGTGATTGGACAGCATTTCCCGCCAAAGTTCATTTCTACCCATGTTTATTAATCTCAATCCCTGAATGTTGCATTCCTTTTGATTTACTTCACGCCAATAAATCACCAGGAATATTGCTAGTGCGTCTGAAGCGCCTCTTTACGCTCGTCCCAATGGTGTCCGTGGATTTGCCTGTATTTGGTGTTGAAAATGGAAATGGCTTTAGACGAGGAAAATCGATTCAATGAACACCTATGTCTCAAAAATTGAACACGAGTGACAGCCCTAGTTCTGGTGACATCATCGTCGCCTCTACAGTCTCGTTGTGTTTACATTCATGCACTTCCAAACTATTCTCACACTCTCAGGGGAAATGTGTGTGTTTATAAAGACTAAATGAGTTGGTGGTGAAGTTGTGCGACTGTAGTGTAGTTTGTGTGTTTAGCTTTTTGAGCTGCCGATTGGATTTTGGCTTTAAAATTGGTAAAAGTTGTGTCTATTTGGGAAGATTATCATCATGATGAACAAAACTTATTTTAAGCAGAGCTTATTTTCAACAATAATCTTAAAGCCAATGTTTTTGTCAAGGTAACCGGGTGATGTGAGTTACAGGTTGACAAAAACATGACATTACTGCACAATTACATTGCTTCATGCACATTTCGTGAGCTAAAAACACATTTTCTGAAGTAGCCATGCCATGTTATCTGCTTCTTCAAGTCTCATAATTTGTGTGAAAAGGAATAAAGTGGTGTTTTACTGCCTCTAATGTTCATTTCAGCTGGAAAGTGGATGTAGAGATAGATTTAAAGTCCCCCTGTGGTGAAAATCCAGCTTTTAATGTTGTTTATGTGTGTATGTGGTGTGTTTAATCCGCTGTGTAAGTTGATAAGTGAACAGCATTGCTGAGTATTTCCTCCTTAAAACTGCAGTGAACCAAAGACAGTCTCAAAAACACGCTGGTGTTTCTGACGTCACAAACCACCTTGTAACCAATCAGATCAACGTGTGATCGTCAACCAGTCTCGGAGTGGAGGCGGGGCTCATTTGCATATTCATAGAACCGCACATACTAAATGAGGCAAGGGTGTCGGGTTACATTTCAAGGAAACTCACTTTTTTAAATGAAAAATTGTTTAAATATGTAATTTTGGTGAGTTTTAAGGGATAAAATGATTGACTACAGGGGGATTTTAACAAACATTAAGTATAAAATACAAATATTGGGCAATATTGTGTCATATTTAACTATCTATTGTCAATAGTTTTCAGTACTGGGTGAAATAAGCTGTATTGGCGCAACGCTATCTCACGACCAATTCGTACGAGTGATTAAAAAGTGGCTAAGTCGTACTAATTAATACGGCCTCACTCGTACGATTTGTCCAAACCCACGTGATGGGTGGGTTTAGGGGCGGGGTCAGGGGTAGGTCATTAGTACGAATTCATACGAGTTGACCAACTCGTAAAATATGTGCGATTTAGCAAAAAAAAACGTATTAATTTGTACGAGTGAGGTCGTACGAATTGTTACGAATTAGCCACCACACAAAATTTGTACGAATTGCCGTGAGATCAGGTTGGTATTGCCTATTGATCACATTTTCAGTGAATTACACATTGAAAATGGCCAAAACAAGGTAACGGATACCACTGGCATATTTTACATAGCCAGATTTCATCCAGATGGGTTTTTGGACAGTAAGTATGGACAGCGAAAAACACATGAAACACATTTTTAAGTGGTTTGAAATGTGATCTTTACAGATGCATCTCAGTCTGGACAGCGGAGGTATTCATATAGGCTATATATCTCCAGCTCTGCACCGGGACTCAACATGCCACTTATTTGGAGAGTGAGATGATGCACCTCCATTTTTAATCTCAAATCTTATTTGATCACCTGCAATTAATAGTGCAGACGGTCTGATTTGAGAAAAATGCCTCTCACAGGGTTTCAGAACAAGCTGAAACTATCATTAGAGGCATTCATTCATATCTTTGTTCATTTGCATTTCTTGAAACGAAAAGTAAAAGGCATTGCAACACAACAAGCGGCAGACGAGGACTGTTAATGATATAAGCCTTGGGCAGAAAGCAAAGCGAGGTTTCTAAAAATCAATAAAAATGTTACATCCATGTCGACTCCTTGATATTTTTCCAATTACGCATTTCCACACTGGCGCTCTGTAAACCGGTGTGTTAGAGTCTAATAGATGAACACTCAGCACTGCCTGATCAGGAGTGACTGGAACAATCGCACTGTTTTACAAGGTAAGCGTTTTGAAATTGATTTGTTAAACAGTATTTTTAAAGACACTCAGATCCAGGCGTCTCTGCCCTGACGGAGCGTGAGACTGAGACGAGGAATCTCATAACCAGACGCCGGCTTCCCACGGAGCCCGGCCAGGAAACTTCACATCTTTAATTCGCAAATTAGCGCCTCCCTGGAAAAGTGGGAGTGTGTATAACGCTAAAAACAAGTAATGGAAAGATAATGTAGCCCATCAGTCTCCAGCAGCGAGAGCGCATACGCTCATATCAGTCACAAACACCACTCACATCCCATTTAACGACCGCAACTATGAGTTCTGCCCGCCACAAATCTTCATGTTACTTAAAATAAAAACAACATTTGATTTTATAATGCGTCTGCTAACTATGTGTTCTGGTTTATGGAAATGTACTAAAATGCATGCAACATTTCTCAACAAGGTCCCTTTAGATAATGCATTACTAACATTAACAATGAGCAACGCTTTGTTACAGGATTTATTATTCTTTGCATTGCATTCAATAATATTAACATAGTCAAGTATTGATAATGCATTAATAACTGAGGTAACACTTTAGATTAGGAAACACATATTATCATGCATATCGCTACTAATAAAGCACATATTAATGCATGCACATATATCGCTTTTTCATAAACGTAACCACTATCAATATGCAGTAATTAAACGGTTTATGAGGGAATCTCCTTGATATTGTAAAAATGAATGCGTTTTATCTAATCAAAAAAAATGGGGCAACAGATTACAAGCAATATTATTAATTCAATTGAATAAATTAGAATTGAGTAATAATTATTCAAATTAATTCCGTTAAAGTAAACCAGTGAAAATGAGTAAAACTTATAAAAAAAAAACAACCCGATCTCACGACCAAGTCGTACGAATTCGACGAATGATTAAAAAGTGGCTAATTTCCGACCTCACTCGTACGAATTAGTACGATTTTGCTAAATCTTACATATTTTACGAATCGGCCAACTCGTATGAATTCATACGAATGACCTACCCCTGACCCCGCCCCTAAACCTAACCATCACGTGGGTTTAGACAAATCGTACAAATTCGTACGAGTGAGGTCGTACGAATTAGACACTTTTTAATCATTCGTCGAATTCGTACGAATTGGTCGTGAGATAGTGTTAAAAAAAACATACATTGAATTCGCCATTATGGTGATCGGTGTTTGTTTTAAAATGCCGGTTTTCTCCTTCAGTGATTCTGCTTGTTAACGTCAGGCGTCTTCAATGTTGGCAATACAAAATAAAGAGTTCTTAATTAATCTTTGACGTCTGTCTGTTCGTGAGATATTTTTGTTTAATTTTTTGGTGTAAACTTGACTCATTTTAAATGGTTAACTTTTAAGGAATAAATAGTTCAATTTAATTAATAATATTGCTTGTAATCTGTTGCCACAATTCTATTGATTATATAGATATTATTAATTAAATTTAACAAATTAGAATTGAGTAATAATTAATCAAATTATTCCTTTGATTAAACTTAAAAGTTTACATCAAAAAAACTAACAAAAATATCTCACTAACAGACAGACGTCAAAGATTAGTTAAGGACTCTTTATATTTTATATCACCAACATTAACGACACCTGATGTTAACAAGCAGAATCACGGAAGGAGAAAACCGTCATTTTAAAACAAACACTGATCACCATAATGGTGACTTCAATTTTTTTTTTTTTTTTTTGGTTGTAAGTTTTACTAATTTTAAATGGTTAACTTTTAAGGAATGAATTTAATTACTTATTACTAAATTCCAATTTGTTCAATTTAATTAATAATATTGCTTGTAATCTGTTGCAACAATTCTTAAACAGTGTAGTGAAGGGGTTCGCTAATCTATACCTGAACTAACAGAAGGCTAACACTTTATTATAGTGTCCTCATTACATATGTTACGTGACCGTAGTAAATTATGCCTTAATTACCCCTCAACCAATTCCCTAACCCTATAAGTAATATCACTCAGTACATATATATAATTGCACACCTTAAACTAAAGTGAAGCTCAGTAACGTTATCGTTCCCGAATACTTAATGCATTTGCCTTTTGTGTATTAGCAGTGCTCTTCTTTATGTTTCAGTACACCCACACGCTGTTATTCAGTCAAATATCGTATAGGTGAGGCGAAATAAAGAGGGAGGCAGATGATGAAGGAAGAGCAGAAGGGCATAACCCAGGCCGAGACGACCCGTCCCAGGCCCAGCGTTCACGGGGAACGGGACGCTTTAAGGGATGAAATTGAACGGATTAGCATGAGCCGCGCGAGCCCTGATTGCCTCTGACGGCAGATATTTGAAAGCCACCAGGGGCCCCTCAGATGTTATGATATGGTCAATTCACAGCCCTGTGTGTTTTGCTACAGGCTTCGGTTATAGAAATTGAATTGATATTTTGTAAACTTCATTTGCGGATAATATGATCTGACAGGGACAAATGCACAGGCGAATTGTTTTCAAACCGACTCCAAATGAAACTTATTACGGGGGTAAATGTGTATTTCTTTGTCTTCCCGGCGCTCTCTCTCTCTCTTAGACCCTGAATATGTATCCATTTTCAGGGTAATTGAATTGATACTGTCATGTGTGTGTGCCGACAGATCCACGCAGCAGGGCGGATGGCCTCGGTGATGGAATCGAGAAGATTTCCTTGGCCATGAGCCCGTTAGGTCACAGTGCCATCATAAGATAGACACACCTCAGTGTTTTCTGATTACACCGACGGCCCCAATTGTCTTTCCAATAATCTGCCCCTGTGATATAATGCAGACTTTTCCAATTCCGCCGGCTCCGGCCAGACCTCAGATGTGTTACATATTAATTTCCTTCCCCGTAAAATTTGCTCAGCTTTAGCTCAAATTCAGTTAGCCGGATTGATGAAAGTGGCAAAAGGATACGACGTTTACTGATTCTCCCTTTTCACCTTTGATTAGCTCCACTTGTGAATTATTCCTGTGCTGTCAGTCTGCTGTTTAGTGGCGGTGAGCTCCAGCGTTCGGGACGGCCAAACCACAGCTATAGGCGGCTGGGAGAAAAATAAATGCTTTATGTTGATGTTGAAATCGTGATGCTCAGGTTTAGTTTGAGTCGAGTGCTGCAGCTTAAACGTGCGTTATTATGACACAGTGCTTTGCTTCCGGGAGTAAAAATGACTAATTTATATGTAAATCTTTTGGAACAAACAAAAAAGCATCATTTTTTAACTATTATTTTTTTTTTAATGTTTTTAGTTTTAAAACCACAAAATGAAACAATCAAAATGTAAAAAAAAAAAAAAAAAAAAAAAATGAATAAATAAAAGGATTAGTTGGAGAAAGAGCAGGCAAACAGCTTATTTAATCCTTATTTCACAAAATAATTAGGGCTGTCAAACGATTAATCTGCGATTAATCGCATCCAAAATAAAAGTTTTTGTTTACATAATATATGTGGGTGCACTGTGTATAATAATTTTGTATATATAATATATAAATACACACACATGCATGTATAGTTAAGAAAAAAATATTATTTATTTATAAAATATTTATATTTATATATAATATAAATTATATAAATCTATTTACAGCCTATACATGAAAATATTTCTTAAATATATACAAGCATGTGTGTGTATTTATTTATATAAAATAATTATACACAGCGCACCCACATATATTATGTAAACTCGAACTTTTATTTTGCATGTGATTAATCGCAGATTAATCGTTTGACAGCCCTAAAAATAATATTAAAACAATTTAATTAGATCGCATTAATTTATATTGCTCATTTCTATTTTCGTTTATTTCTTCATTTCCTGGCAGCTAATGTTAATTTAGTATTGTGAATATGTAATACCTCTTGTTCTCACGGCATTGGATGGATAAAATATAATATATTAAATATAAGCATTATAAATAAAATATATGAATATAATAAATAGGGCCTAACAAAAAAATTGGTTCTGGGAGTATTTTTTTAGAATTAGAAATTAAAATATGTATAATATAATAAAATAAATATATTCCCTGGGCCCTATGCCCAATAAAAATATAATAAAAATACAAGTATGATATAATAAATAAATTGTACTTATATATTTTACTACTACTATATTAATAACACAAGTAGCTAATTATAAATAAAATATACGTAAAATATAATTAACCATTTTTGGGGGAAAAATGACATTTCCAACTTATAATCATGAATACTTTAGAGCACAGACTTAGGTTTGGTTTCTTTGTAAAGACGAAACTCGGCAGATTATTGTAGAAGTAAAAAAAAAACAAAAAATGAAACTGAGATTAAAAAAAAGTATAAGAAAATCAAAAATGTAATAAATTTATAATATTTTACAAGACATGTTTTACTCCAAATCTGCAAGTCAAAAATCTAAAGCTGTGTTTCAAATGTCAGGTTGATATGTTAAGAAATGAGCTTTCAGCGAGAGTGTGTTTGGGCGCCGTAACACACTTCTCCTCCAGATTACAACCAGACTCCATCACTGCCCATATAAGGGCGTATCCGTTTCCATATATGGGCTGAGTGATCTGAAATATTTACATAATTATTATACAATTCATGAAGTACACATCCTATTCAGAATATGTAAAAGACATAAAACACATCACAAATGGAGAATCCGTCTAACAATTTTAGACCACTTTTTTCCCCCCCAAAAAAAACACCATCTTTCGAACTCTTTCCATTAAAACAATAGGTTTTTTGTTCATCTCTATTTCAAAATAAAGGTCTGAACGCCGTATGAGTGAAAATAGCTAGCTGCAAATTAATGAATTACTGCAAATTCCTCTGTAAATTCACCAAATATGAAAACTAGAGTTAGCTTTTAAATATAGTTCGTCAAGATTGCTTTAGGTTTTTGACTTGTAAATATATGATAGCAAATAACAGTTTTAATTATAACACATGCAAGTATGATACGAAATAAGTTGAAATAATGCAAATTGATATATTATTTCGCAAAACATAAATGAAATAAATAGTTAAGTGTTTTTTGACTTGATTTAGTCCGTTCGACTGAAGATGCTGTCCTGTAAACTCAAACTGTTCTGAGAGCAGGAAAGTTCCTTACGCACGGGTCGGGTCGTGATGATTAATTACACTTTATAATGAATGAACGTGTAAAAAGTGACAGCTTGAACATGCTAGTTCCAGTCAAACACATGCTGTTGTGCCTTTAGCATTCACTCTTTAGCCTCTTTTGTTAGTGAGTAAACATCAGCCTAATTGCCTATCTCATGTTAAATTATCTTTTATGGATATTTAGAGGGCATGTAATTGCCATGGTAATAAACATTGACTTCTGTCTCCCAGACATGACTTGAATCCTCTCTATAAAAATCATCTGCGATGGCCGCCTGCCAGCCTCCCTGATGTCGGCGAGCAGTTTGTCATAAAATGCTAATTGCTTATTGACCGAGACCCTATATGGAGATAAGACGGCGAGGTACACAGCAGGCATAAAGCTGCAGATATCACGGATCATTTGAAGACGGGATGGGCTGAAAGGAACGGGATTTTGCTCGTAGCTCATTTTAGTCACTTAGTCCTTTAGGCAAGAAAGACCTGCAGTTGAACAATTTCAGCCTGGTCCCCAAAACTACACATTTACACACGTCTCTCTAGTCTGACAAACATACAACACAAGCGCTGCGCTGTTACACTACGTCAAATCTGTGTGTGTGTGTCGTGGCTCTGGCGAACTCACTCGAGGCACACAGAGAAGGAAATTAATAGTTATTTTTTTGCGCACCGAAAGTATTCTTGACGGTTGACAAACTTAAGGTTCAGCCACTGTCGTCACTCGGACTATTTTAACGATGTCTTTAATAAATTTCTGGGCCGGCAAGTATCAATTACAATAGAAGCCTATGGAGGAGTGAAGATAATCTGAAGAATCATCAAGATAATCTAGCCAGGCTAACGCCAGACCACATATCAATGAGAACTAGAAAAAAAAGTTTGATGACACAAACTTTAAGTTGGCTTGAGAAAGCCAGACCAGAGAGTTTGAAGAAGTTTAAAGTAGTTTGAAGTTTGAAAGATGTATTAGTTAGAAAGAAAGAATAGTTTGAAAGATAGATAAATAATAGATAGATAGAAAGATTAGTTTCAATGAAAGAAAGAAAGAAAGATTAGTTAGAAAGAGAGATGGAGTAGTTAGAAAGAAAGGTAGATAGATAGATAGATAGATAGATAGATAGATAGATAGATAGATAGATAGATAGATAGATAGATAGATATATGGATAGATAGATGGATAGATAGATAGGTTTCAATGAAAGAAAGATTACGTAGAAAAGAAAGAAAGAAAGAAAGAAAGAAAGAAAGAAAGAAAGAGATTAGTTAGAAAAAAGATAGATTAGTTAGAAAGAAAGAAAGATTAGTTAGAAAGAGAGGGAGTAGTTAGATAGATAGATAGATAGATAGATAGATAGATAGATAGATAGATAGATAGATAGATAGATAGATAGATAGATAGATTCACTATATAGAATGGTAGTTTAATTGAGTCTAGGGCTTCAGGGAATTGAGATTTGAGTTTTTGTTGTACGCTATTGGGCCACCGTAGTCTTGGCTCAATTTGACCATGCTGCAATGAAAGTCAATGGGATTTTTATGGTTTTTAATATTAATTTTTAAGAAATCTGAAAGTCGAATCAGTCTAAAAAGATATAGCAACTCGAGTCAGAACAGTCTGAAGGTCTGACCCGAGTTTGGAGTTTGTAGAGTTAAAACTCTCTTTCTCAAGCCAACTTAATGAAACGTGGTCTGGAAACCACATGTAAATTTTCTCGTATTTGAGGCGTGGTTTACGAATGCCCAGAGCCGTATTATAGGGTGCTACGAACGTCTATCAAATGCGCCTGTGCTCCTTCCCCGTTCTGTGATTGGTTCCCTATTTCAGGGGAAAATTTGGTTCATGTTTGGTTCAAAATTTGGTTCACGTCCGGTGTGTTCATGTTTTTACTCGTGTCTGACCTCGACGAACTGAACAGGAGAAATTAATCAGAGAAGATTTACAGCTCAAAGAGGGCGGGGCCTCAGAGCCACACCCACATAATACATCATCACCATACGGACCAATGGGAGCTGGAAGGGGTTTAGCAGCAGACAGCGCAAACTTCTCCGGAAAGTTCCGTTTGGCAAGCGCTTTCAAACTCCCGAAACGAACACAAAACAAACTTCGTTTTGGCCTGATTTTTGTTCAAAATCACGTCACACCAGTTCTTCGATTTAGTTTGACGTATACTGGGGTCTTTACTCACGCTCATGTTGTTCCAACCTGTTTGACTTCTCTTCTGAAGAACACAAAAGAAAATTCTTTTAAAGCTGCACTGTGTAACTCTTTTAGTTTATTCTTAGCTAAGAAACACTTAGTTCTTTCAAAAATATATGTGCTCATTAATGTATGTTTACTTCGCTCGAGTAATAAAGTATTCTCGTGAGTGTATAATATGCCATTGAAAATACATACGGGTAAGGGGTTCGCCATGTTGCCCCTCCATCTTGAAAGTACATTAGCCAAAGAGGGACATACCCGTTAATTCAAGCTTCGCCTTTCCCGGGGTTAAGTTTGAGTTAACACTGATGGACGAGGTCGAACCGGAAGCCATGTTAATCTTGGACTACATTGGCCACCGTAGGAGTCAAAACGAAATCGGAATTGAGAGGAACAGAAACTAATATTCACTGGATGGTCATATATCTTTTCACCACTAGATGGGGGTAAAAATCACACAGTGCAGCTTTAAAGAAATGTCTCGTGCAGTTTTTTTTTGTCAATACAATGGAAGTCAATGGTCACCAAAAATGTTTGGATCCCAACATTCAAGTCATTTTATCCCTTAAAACTCATTATATCAAGATATCCCAAATATAAATGACATGGTTAAACGTTTTTTTGTGAAAAGAAATGTCTACATGCCTTAAAATATCTTGACTGTTACTCGACACCTTTCCTCATTTAGTATACGCAGTTCTATGAATATGCAAATGAGCCCCGCCTCCACTCAGATATCCACTGGTTGACGATCACCCGTTGATCTGATTGGTTACAAGGCGGTTTGTGACGTCAGCAACACCAGCGATTTCAAAGCGTGTTTTTGAGACTGTCTTTGGTTCACTGGTTCACTTTTAAACTTACACATGGTGTGTGTTAAAGCGGATTTAAAATCACCACATAAACAACATTCAAATCTGGATTTTCAAACCACTTTAAAATCTCTTATTTTGAGTTCTGCAGAAGAGAGAAATTAGGGTCCAACATATAAATGATGAGTTTTAACCCTTTAACGTTGTGAAAGTGGAGGGAATGATCTGGGTTAAAGAACTAGTGAAACGTCGGCATCTGTGTTTCTCGCTAAATCACGAATACATTTACTTAATGCGAGACTAAAGAGCCGTTAATGAAATTGCTTTCCATAAGTGAAAATATCCAAAACACTGTAAGTGAGACAGATATGCTAAGTGAGCTTTAAATGGCTAATCAGACGCAGGTATTTAAGGAAAGAAGACTTACAGCGCCATCACAAAGAGCCGTAAGGTGAAGGTCTTCCTGATAAGACGAGCTTCTGTGATGGTATTGATTTTACATTGCATTTTTTTTACACACTTGTTTTGCTGCGATGTTAAAAAGAAGCAGTGATCTTAGCAAGCATCACCCACAACACACTAGAAACTGGACAGAAACCAACTCACAACAACCTGACAATCAAACAGCAGATCGCAGACTCCCTTGGCCCAACCTCAACACAAACAGTAGAGTAGATCTGGGAACACCCCGTCAGATCTTCAAACTGAGCCTAAATGGCTGAACTAGGCTTGATTTTTCATGTATGGGGTGAGATACTAAACATTTCCCTCACAGTTAAAGTGTGATTGTGGAGTCTGATGCGGCACTTATGGGCCGGCGTGTGTGTTTTTATCTAAGTGCTCTTAAAACAGTTGATCAATGAATCAATCTGGACTCTTTGCTGTTTTTATGAACGCTGTAAACCCGCAGTCCTCTGGCAGATCTGCTCCTGCTTAATGTGATGTGAATATTCCTCCAGCAGATTCACTCAATAATGCTGCCCTCACTACACAGTAAAACCGCTGGGTTATTTTTTTAACCCAACCGCTGGGTTACACGTATAGCTTCCGGGACAAATGAACATACTCTCCTTGTGTAAACAGTGCAACTCACGGCACTGGTGACGTGGGAAGTAGCGTAGTGTGTCGTGGCGTAGCGTAAATATCCGCAGTGCGTCGCATTACTCGCATATGCTTTAGGCTTAAAGGAGTAGCTCACTAAAAAAAAAAAAAAAACTTTTGCTGATAATTCACTCACCCCCATGTCATCCAAGATGTCCATGTCTTTCTTTCTTCAGTCGAAAAAAAATGAAGGTTTTTGATGAAAACATGCCAGGATTTTCTCCATATAATGGACTTCAATGGGAACCAAACGGTTCAAGGTCCAAAAGACAGTTTCAGTGCAAACTGTTCAAAGGGCTTTAAATGACTCCAGACGATGAATCAAGCGAAACGATCGCTCATTTAATAAATAAATAACAAAGTTTAAGTTTTATAAGCTCAAATGCTCGCCTTGCTCTGTTCTGTGTGACTCTCCTGTTCGAACTCGTTCATCAAAATGAACAAATCTTTTTCTGAGTCAATTTTTATCGTTTCGTTCGTTGAATGAACCAAATGACTCGAAAAAAGATTCGTTCATTTTGATAAACGAGTTCGAACAGTAGAGTCACACAGAACAGAGCAAGGCGAACATTTGAGCTTATAAAACCTAAACTTTGTTATTTTTTTATTAAATGAGCGATCGTTTCGCTTGATAAGACCCTTATTCATCGTCTGGAGTCGTTTAAAGCCCTTTGAACAGTTTGCACTGAAACTGTCTTTTGGACCTTGAACCGTTTGGTCCCCATTGAAGTTCATTATATGGAGAAAATCCTGGAAAGTTTTCATCAAAAACCTTCATTTCTTTTCGACTGAAGAAAGAAAGACATGGACATCTTGGATGACACGGGGGTGAGTAAATTATCAGCAAAAGTTTTTTTCAAAAGTGTACTACTCCTTTAAATCGCCTCTGCCTAATTAATAATAAATCACATCTATTAAGAGTGACACACTGTCATGTGTTTTTCCTGAGCATCACACGTGTCTCTGCCATGACGAGCGCACTCAGACAGGATCTCGGACAGCAGATTAATAGCAAACTTTCTTTACACTGCTGCGGCTGGAGATCAGGAAGCGTCGAGCACTTACAGCGAGAGATAAGGGTAAAATCACTGCGAGATACAGAAGCGCAGCCGCCGCCAGGGTCATGATTTCTGCCTCATAACTCCAGAATTATTTTGCTCAAAAGGACCAGCTTCACAGATAATTAAAGGAAAATTCACAGTGCAGATCCAATTTGAGATTATCCTACATGAGGAATATCAGTGCGAAGATGAAAAAAAAAAAGTGTAAGAATGCGGTACTGTGTATCTTTTTACACACGCACAATGTGCACTGAATTCATATGCGTGTATTAGCAAAGTTAGGAAAAGATGGTACAGGCCGGCTGTTACTGTCTCTGAAACTCACACACACTTTCCTTCCATTGACTTCCATTCATACGACAGCGGAGATGCAAGCTCATGCCAATATCTCTGCATTCGAAACTTTAAAGCTAGAGGTTTCACCATTGCAGGAAAGTGGAGTAGATTCATGCATATTTTCACATTTTGGTCTTACAATTATATGTTAAATTTGTTGAAATGTGAAAGAGTGAACAAAATTAACACACATGCATCTCATCCTCAATTCCCTCGGCACATTTTAACGCAAAACTCATTTTTTAAAAAGTGTTTAAAATCGGAGGATTGCAAGACATGAGGACTTTAGGACTAGAAATGTTTTGATTTGAGGAGTTTTGAGGAGTGGAATGAATGAGGAGTGCTTCATAGAAAAACCTAAAAATGCTGAAAATTCAAATGAATTATTATTTTTTTCCACAAGTCGTCGGTAAAGACACCCAATGTGAGATATTTTGAGCTGAATTAAAAGGGTTATTTTGAATTTAAGTTGAAAGAATGTGAGGAGTGTGCTTAATTTATGTATTATTTATTGATAAAATCTAGTTATTTAAAAGGTAAATAAAATAAAAAGAACAAATGTCATTAAATTTTTTTTTATCAAAACAAAAACTCTTATCAAAATGAAATGAAATAAAAATAATAATAAAAAAATAAAAAATAGGGTTTCGGGTCATTTTGAGCGTGAAGGTTCACGTTGGTCACGCGAGTTTGCCGCACTGACTGGATCTTAAATCAGAGAGTCAGGATAGGAGTCAGGGGTTGGCTAATGCACACATATGAAGGAAATACAAACTCAGTTCTGTGCATTGTTGCGTTAAAACGCCTAAAGCCATAGTTAAACCCAGAAACACCAGAGGGTCTCCTTTCTAACTTTCAGATTTTTAGTTTTGCAGATTAAGTACAGGTACAGTAGTCAATCTGTCAGCTTATATAGAGGAAAAAGCCCAGCCCAGGTGCAGAAACAGTAACACAAATGTAACTTACTAGTCATGAAAAGTAACTAGTTAACACAATAAGTTTCTTTTTAGGGAGTAGCGCAATATTGTAACACATTACTTTTAAAAGTAACTTCAACCGGACACTTATTAGATTGTGATCGGAAGTTAATACAAAGTTAACACGTTTTGTAACGATAGCCACAAAGCGCCAGCGCCCTCAGATCAGTTGGACGTGGCTGTGTTTACAAGAGGTAAAACGATATCAATATGGTTCGTTTTCTCACACAAACCGCTCGTTTCGTGTCTTAGGCCATCAGTGTGTACTTACATTTACGAGTCATTAAATCATGTTTAATTTGGACTTCTCTGTGCATGCTCTTTGAGGTGGTGACCATAGACCTCCATTATATGACTGACAGACAAGAACGGTTTGACCTAAAAATATCAAAATTGAAACTACTGTGGAAACAAAGACACCTGCATCTTGGATGCCCTTGAGGGAAGATAAAACATATCAAAAATTAATTTCAAAGTGAACTATCCCTTTAACTGTGTCCTGGAGGTGAACGGAGGTCTGACGGGCTTGGGACGACATGAGGGAGAGTCATTAATGACAGAATCTTCATTTGTGGGAGAATTAACCCTTTAAGGAGTTCTGAAGTGTGTGACATGCAAACACATGTGTGTGTGTGTGTGTACCTGATGCTGTTCCTCCAGTGCTCTCTCCTGTTGCGTGTGTGTGTGTGTGGCTCACTGCCACCTCCTCGATAATGCTGAGAAAAGCCCTGCCAAAGTAAGAGAAATGAGATTCCTTTTTTCCATTTATACAACAATTGATAGTGAGTAAAAAGAGAAAACATTCTCTAAAGATAGAAGATACACGCGGAGGCCGATAAGAGAGCGCCGGGCCAGGACACGGTGGCGCTGTAACTATTTCATCTTCCATGGTAACTTAAACAGCAGACAAAAGCCTTCACACTCCAGGGCCCTCTGCCAGCATGCCAAGATTGACTGGGATTGTAATAATTCATAGCCTTTGGAGGCTCGACTCTGCCGAGGTGAGCGACTGCATTAAGCTCTGATGAAATGGCCACTTGGCCTCCATGTGTGGCGCATGTGGTCAGTTCATCCGGGCAGTGACCCGAGATCTGCTGGTGTGTGTGACACCGTGACATCGGGGGAAACATCGCTAAAGATGCTCTCGTCCTTCACTCGTGTTGCATGTGTGAGAACACAAGAAACACCTTAAAGCCCTTCACCAGGAAAGCAGCATTAGTTTGGTTGCCTAAATTGAACAATACTTCTTCACCATTATAAATCTTAGTTCATATTATTTACGACATTTACTAATAAGTTATTAAAATCAAAGATTGTATTTGTTAACATTAGTTAATAAAATATTAATATTGATAAATATTCAAACAAATTCATGTTTGTTAATGCATTAACTAATGTTAACCTTATTGTAAGGGTTACCAAGAAAACATGTCTCAACAAATTAAAAGAAAAGAAAATTAAGCATATTGTCGGGCCATTATGATTGTTCATATTTTCAAATCAAATTCTCATCATTCTCAATGGTTATTCTAATGAATGTTATCCAAAGATGAAGTTTTAGTCAAGATCAGATGAAACCGAGACCAAGACCAGCATTCCTCAAATCCGTCGACAAGATCTGCATCTTCTGCCGGAGAAATGTCTTGTGTTTAATCAATCAATACAGTTAGAAGAATACGACACTATATAGAGCTGTTAACAATCAAACCAAATCACTAACAACAGCATCATCTTCACACAGAAGCTGCATCTCAATCTATGAAGCTTGTTACCACCACAAAATAAAACATTTTAAAAGATAATTGCGAATTTTTATCTCAGAATTGTGTGATTTAAAATCAGAATTGAGATATAAAGTCAGGAGATATAAAGTCAGAATTGAGATATTAAGTCAGAATTGAGAAATAAAGTCAGAATTGAGTTATGAAGTCAGAATTAAGAAAAAGTCAGAATTGAGAAAAAGTCAGAATTGTGATATAAAGTCAGAATTGTGATATAAAGTCAGAATTGAGTTATAAAGTCAGAATTGAGATATAAATTCAGAATTGTGATATAAAGTCAGAATTGAATTATGAAGTCAGAATTGAGATATTAAGTCAGAATTGAGAAAAAGTCAGAATTGAGTTATGAAGTCAGAATTGAGAAAAAGTCAGAATTGAGAAAAAGTCAGAATTGTGATATAAAGTCAGAATTGAGAAAGTCAGAATTGAGTTAAAGTCAGAATTGAGTTATAAAGTCAGAATTGAGATATAAAGTCAGAATTGATCTTATAAAGTCAGAATTGAGATAAAGTCAGAATTGAGATATAAAGTCAGAATTCAGTTATGAAGTCAGAATTGAGATATAAAGCCAGAATTGTGACATAAATTTAGAATTGTGATACAAAGTCAGAATTGAGTTATAAAGTCAGAATTGAGATATAAAGTCAGAATTGAGTTATAAATTCAGAATTGTGATATAAAGTCAGAATTGAGCTATGAAGTCAGAATTGTGATATAAAGTCAGAATTGAGTTATAAAGTCAGAATTGAGATATTAAGTCAGAATTGAGATGTAAAGTCAGAATTGAGTTATAAAGTAAGAATTGAGATATTAAGTCAGAATTGAGATATAAAGTCAGAATTGAGTTATAAAGTCAGAATTGAGTTATAAAGTCAGAATTGTGATATAAAGTCAGAATTGAGTTATAAAGTCAGAATTGAGATATTAAGTCAGAATTGAGATGTAAAGTCAGAATTGAGTTATAAAGTAAGAATTGAGATATTAAGTCAGAATTGTGATATAAAGTCAGAATTGAGTTATGAAGTCAGAATTGAGTTAAAGTCAGAATTGAGTTATAAAGTCAGAATTGAGTTAAAGTCAGAATTGAGTTATAAAGTCAGAATTGAGTTATGAAGTCAGAATTGAGTTATAAAGTCAGAATTGAGATATAAAGTCAGAATTGAGATATTAAGTCAGAATTGAGATATAAAGTCAGAATTGAATTATAAAGTAAGAATTGAGATATTAAGTCAGAATTGAGAAAGTCAGAATTGAGTTATGAAGTCAGAATTGAGTTAAAGTCAGAACTGAGTTATAAAGTCAGAAATGAGATATAAAGTCAGAATTGATCTTATAAAGTCAGAATTGAGTTATGAAGTCAGAATTGAGATATAAAGTCAGAATTGTGACATAAATTTAGAATTGTGATATAAAGTCAGAATTGAGTTATAAAGTCAGAATTGAGATATAAAGTCAGAATTGAGTTATAAAGTCAGAATTGAGATATAAAGTCCAGAATTGAGAGATAAAGTCAGAATTGAGATATAAAGTCAGAATTGATCTTATAAAGTCAGAATTGAGATAAAGTCAGAATTGAGATATAAAGTCAGGATTGAGTTATGAAGTCAGAATTGAGATATAAAGTCATATTTGAGTTATAAAGTCAGAATTGAGATATAAAGTCAGAATTGAGATAAATATCTAAAGTCAGAATTGACATATAAAGACAGAATTTAAATATAAAGTCAGAATTGTGTTATAAAGTCAGAATTATGTGATAAATACGGAATAACCTTTTTCAGAATTGAGTTATAAAGTCAGAATTGAGATATAAAGTCAGAATTGAGTTATAAAGTCAGAATTGAGATATAAAGTCAGAATTGAGTTATAAATTCAGAATTGTGATATGAAGTCAGAATTGAGTTATGAAGTCAGAATTGAGAGATATAAAGTCAGAATTGAGATATAAAGTCAGAATTGAGTTATAAAGTCAGAATTGTGATATAAAGTCAGAATTGTGATATAAAGTCAGAATTGAGTTATAAAGTCAGAATTGAGATATAAGGACAGAATTGAGATGTAAAGTCAGAATTGAGATATAAGGACAGAATTGAGATACTGTATAAAGTCAGAATTGAGATATAAATTCAGATTTGAGATAAAGTCAGAATTGAGATATAAAGTCCAGAATTGAGATATAAAGTCAGAATTGAGATTTAAAGTCCAGAATTGAGATATAAAGTCAGAATTGAAATATAAAGTCAGAATTGATCTTATAAAGTCAGAATTGAGATAAAGTCAGAATTGAGATATAAAGTCATATTTGAGTTATAAAGTCAGAATTGAGATATTAAGTCAGAATTGAGATATAAAGTCAGAATTGAGATATAGTCAGAATTGAGTTATAAAGTTAGAATTGAGATATAAAGTCAGAATTGAGTTATAAAGTCAGAATTGAGATATAAAGTCAGAATTGATCTTATAAAGTCAGAATTGAGATAAAGTCAGAATTGAGTTATGAAGTCAGAATTGATCTAAAGTCAGAATTGAGATAATGTCAGAATTGAGTTTTAAAGTCAGAATTGAGTTATAAAGTCAGAATTGAGATAAAGTCAGAATGAAAATATAAAGTCAGATTTGTGTTGTAAAGTCAGAATTGAAATATAAAGTCAGAATTGAGCAATAAATTCAGAATTGAGATTAATATCTAAAGTCAGAATTGACATATAAAGACAGAATTGAAATATAAAGTCAGAATTGTGTTATAAAGTCAGAATTGAGTTATAAAGTCAGAATTATATGATAAATACGGAATAACCTTTTTCATGTTTTATTCTGTGGCAGAAACAAACTTCCATATGCATTACTGCAATTACAGCTGCACAAATATCGTCCAGATTAATATTTAAAAATAACATTGTTTATTGAACGATCAATATCACATTTGCACTTGTGCTCATATTTGTGATATTGCTTAATTATATCATTTGTTAGCATATAAAAATCAAGATCTCATACAAATAACTATTATGGAAAGACAAAAGAGGATTCATTTTCTTTAAGCGCAATATACTCTAATTCTGTAAGTCTATTTAATTTGTATTTTGGGATGAGTAAATCATTTAATTCCAAAATAAAAGAAAGGTCAACAAAAAAAAAAACGACCTTATGAATTTATGTAAATTACAATATAACAGTGTGACGTTTGGGCAAACATGACTTAATATACGTTTCTTTAAAAATCTCTTTATTTAAAGGCTCGTGCTTGAATGTGGTTTTGCAGATTATGTCTGAATTTCTCTACCAAATAAACTAACACTGAATAGTTGTGTGTGTGTGAGGTCTCAGCTGACCCTCGCTGTCCTTCAGGAGATGGAGCGTGCACAGTTATGCAAAAACACCACGGCAAATGTGCGTAATGAGGTAAGATGAGAAAACCTTTAACATGAAATTGTAAACCCAGGGACCATTGAAGACATAGCGTCTGCCTGCCCACAAACCTTCCCACAATTCCCCACCTTATCATCATTAGCCACTGGATACAGATACAAAATAAGTAGCCCTTACAGTGGGCCATTAAAGTGTCATTTGGGCAACTGTGCGTGAAGAGCCACAGATAACACGCAGTGCTGATGCAGATCCACGTGTTTGAGTCATAGCCTCATATCCAGCGCTTAAATCACCCTGCACACTAAAGCAGTCAAGGGTTTCATTAAAGAGCCAGTCACTCAGCAAGACAAATACTCACAGAACACACACACAGACTTACTGAGGGACGCAAATGTGTTTGTCACAGTACATCCTTTTGATTGCTTTGAATCTCTCCATTTTAAAAACACACACGAGACGTAAAGGTGATGCTCGTCTTTCTCTAATATGCACTTATTTGTATTGAGACATTTTAAAAAGTGACACGCATTCAAGAAGGTGGATCTGACCTCAAACCAAAACTGGACCAATCAGCTGTGAGCAAAGCATCTGATGCAATAAGCCACGCCCCCTTTATGTCCCGCTCCACATGACAAAACTGAAAACTGTAATTATTCATTACATTTATTTTATATGAATTATTTGTAACACGTTATATTTGTTAACGTTAGTTAATGTATTAACTAACATAAAAATATTGTTGGTTTAACTTAAAAAAGTAAGTAACCTTGTTGCCTTAAAATTTTAAGTTCATTGAAATGGAAAAATTGAGTTATTACAATGAAGGAGATTAATTTAATCACCAGAAACTCAAAATATTATGTTATCTGAACTACATAAATTATCTAAGTTGATTTGACAAAAGAAAAAATGTTGTGATTACAAATCATGAAAATATTTTTTTATAGTAGCCTAGATTTGTTTCAATATTTATTAATCTTTGTTAATGTCAGTAAATAAAAATATAGATGTTCATTGTTTGTTCATGTTACTTGCATTATTAATATAAACTAATTTTGATTTGAATAATGTAGTAAATATTGACATTGCATTATTTATTATTCTTAGTTAATGTTAAAGTATTGTTTATTCTTAGTTGATGTTTTCTAGTGAAAATGTATAAAGTGTTCCTGAATTATATTATATCCTTAAAGCGTTACACATAAGCAATTATGTTTTGAAAATTAATCTTGAACTTTTAAGGTAAATTAATATATTCAGATTCAATTGTAAATTTTTTAAATATAAATCCATACATATACACTGTAAAATATAAACCGTAAATTTTACGGTAAAAAAACGGCAGCTGTGGTTGCCAGAACTTTACCGTTAAAAATACGGTAGGAACATTAATGGTTTTACAGACTTAACTTATAATTTACAGTAATAAACCGTAATTTATTTTCTGATAAAATGTGGAATTACCAACTTATTGTTTTAGACCATTGTAATACACTGACAACCAACAATCATCACAGCAGTGATGAGACTTTCATGAGCAATCACAGCTCATCACAAGCAAATACTTGTATAAAGCAATACTTAATTAAAGAAGCTGCACATGTCATTCACACAAACATTAAGCACCATCATGGTAACACACATGAAATTAAAAAAAATGAAATAAACATTAATTTAACTACATTAAATGTAACATAAAACCCTAATGTACATAACTGATTAGAAAAAAAAAACAATAAAACTATGAGGAACTATAGTTATTTCAACAAAAATACATAAAATGTGAAGTGTCACACAGGGAATTGTGGGAATGTCAATTTACGGTTTTTCACTGTAAATTATACAATGAGTTGTTCTTTTTCACTTTCAAAAACTGTAAATTTAATGGTATTTTACTGTAAAATCATATCACAGTTATTTACCGTATAAAGTACGGAAACTTTCTGTTTACCAATGAACAGTTTTGCACTGTAGCATTTTTACAGTATTTTACCGTTAAAATCACGGTTATTTTTTATAGTGTACATGGCATGCAATATATAGAATTTATACAACTTTAAAAACTAAAGCTAAAGGTGTTTTAGTAAACTGTACATCATATTCTGTCTACACAGATAAAACAACCTAAGAACCATTTATGAATTATATTAATGCTTTTTACGCATTAGAAAATGTAGACTACACAATCTTACCAGCATGATGAATAAATTATATTAACTGGAATAAACTGTACGGGACTAAACTCAGAACGGGAGCAGGGAATGTGACCGATCGAGCCTTTTACGTGCATCCAAAAAGCAATTTAGCGCTGTAGGCTACATATGATACACACTTCTTTTGCCTACCAGATGCACGTATTACTTTTGCGAGCCTAAAATAAAAGCACTCGTGCTATAGGCGTAGATACACAGTGCCAGGACTGATCGTCCATAGCTCAGGCCTAGCGCACACAAAATTGCTTGAAAGGGAGACCCACCATCAAATGTAAAATGTGTAATACATTTTTTTTTTTTTTGGAAAAATTAAATAAAATGAGTTTTTTTTATCATAATAACAACTGTTTTTAATGATATATGTAAAAAACATAATAATAAATATGTAATATAGTAGGCCTACACATAATTAGTAAAATACTCTCTAGCTCATTTTTCTTGCCAAAATAACGTCCTATCATGGTCATTAAATGGCTTTCCTGAGGTAAATGTTATGTGACAATGTTCTCCAGCTGTTATATTAACCTGCTTGTGCGGTTGAAAAACACTGATTGGTCGATAATATGTATGAGGAATATACATTTCGGTAAGTTGGGTAAGAAAATGGATGTGTGGCGTCTCACGGTCAATGTGTGCCCTCTTGCACTTCAGGCAGTGACTGGCAATGAGTCTGATCTTCAAAAGAGACACGTTTACTCATATTAGTCTCGAATGATAGTCCCGGCTGAGGATAAATGCTCTGCTATGATTTTGTAGATGGACCGTTTTGAGAATACACGAAGCCGAGATGAAGGGGTTGGCAGCATAAATGTAAACATTGCTGAATCATATACGGTAATTTAGGACATCATCATTAAGATTTCCTACTTTTGACGACACAACGTTCACCCGCCATAACCTCCTCACCCACAAGAAATCGATACAAGCCCTACACTCTCAGAAAAAAGGTATAAAAAAAATGTCACTGGGGCTGGGCCTTTTGAAATTGTCCATTTTAGGTGCTAATATACATTTTAAGTGTTAATATGTCCATTTCAGGAGCTAATATGTCCATTTCAAATGCTAAAATGTCCATTTTAGGTCCTAATGTGTACATTTTGGGTACTAATATGTACATTTTAAGTGTTTATACTGTATGTACATTTTAGGTGTTAATACATAATAAGTACATTTTAGGTGCTAATAAGTCTATTTCAGGAGCTATGTCCATTTTAGGTGATAATATGTCCGTTTTAGGTGCTAATGTGTACATTTTTGGTGGTAATATGTCCATTTTAGATAGTAATATGCCCATTTTAGGTGAATATGTCCATTTTAGGTGCTAATAAGTACATTTCAGGAGCTAATATGTCCATTTTAGGTCCTTATATGTACATTTTAGGTAGTAATATGTACATTTTAGGTGTTAATATGTCAATTTTAGGTGATAATATGTCCGTTTTAGGGGCTAATATGTACATTTTTGGTGCTAATATTTCCATTTTAGGTGGTAATATGTCCATTTTAGGTGCTAATGTGTACATTTTAGGCGAATATGTCCATTTTAGGTGCTAATAAGTACATTTTAGGTGTTAATATGTACATTTTAAGTGGTCATATGTCCATTTCAGGAGCTAATATGTCCATTTTAGGTCCTAATTTGTACATTTTAGGTACTAATATGTAAATTTTAAGTGTTAATACTGTATGTACATTTTATATGTTAATACATACATTTTTATGTCTTAATAAGTACATTTTAGGTGCTAATATGTCCATTTTAGGTGATAATATGTCAGTTTTAGGTGCTAATATGTACATTTTTGGTGCTAATATGTCCATTTTAGGTGGTAATATGTCCATTTAGGTGCTAATATGTCCACTTAAGGTGCTAATATGCCCATTTCAGGATCTATGTCCATTTTAGGTCATAATATGTACATTTTAGGTGGTAATATGTACATTTTAGGTGCTATGTCCATTTTAGGTCATAATATGTAAGTTTTAGGTGTTAATATGTACATTTTAGGTGCTAATATGTCCATTTCATGAGCTAATATGTACATTTCAGGTGGTAATATGTTCATTTTAGGTACTAATATGTACATTTTAAGTGCTAATATGTACATTTTAGGTGCTAATATGTCCATTTCATGAGGTATTATGTACATTTTAGGTGGTTATATGTTCATTTTAGGTACTAATATGTACATTTTACGTGTTAATATGTTCATTTGTGGTACTTATATGTACATTTTAGGTGCTAATATGTCCATTTCAGGTGCTAATATGTCCATTTCAGGTGCTAATATGTACATTTTAGGTGCTAATATGAACCACCAAGGTCCAATATGCAGCCTTTGGGTACAAAAGTGTACCTTTTGAAAAGGTACAGCCCCAGTGACAGCTTTTGTACCTTTTGCTGTAAATGTGGCAGCGCAACCCCAAACACAAGACGTTTCCATCATCGATTCAACTTTGTTCAACAACAGTGTGTTTAACTATTTAACTGTTACAGCAGCCGGCTGGATCTCTTCAGTTAGTCAGCATTAGCCGCTCGCGTTCTGCCTATTATTTACAAACATTCTGAAATGCTAATCTAAACGCCTCTGATTGGTCGTCACGCTCATAAACTCAACGGAAACGTGTGCGATTGGTTAAAAAGCTCAACGCTGCAAAACGAAATCTGATGGAAATGCCGTAGTCGGATGGATCGAATGAACGTTATTGTAGTTTGTTTAACTAATATTATCACTGTGTAAATATTTTTAAACAAATTACAGTGACTTTCCCAAAACTTCCAATCACCAACTGATTTTATTTTCATTAGCGATCTGCATGATTCACGATATCCCCTGTTTCTGGCGTGAGAAAGCACAGCCTGGTTTCTTCTTCACACGTGTGGGCCAGTGACCGGACCACCTCTTCTGATCATTCTTTATCATTATCATTTTACAGGCCGAGAAATATGATATTCCTCCCCCGTAGCATGTGAAGGAGAGATACAGGTTATGAATGGTGTGTTCTGGCTTAATAAACAGCTTTGGCTGACACAATCTGCAGCATGTTGTGACCCGCTCTACATCTGTAAGAGCCATACATTCAGCTCACGCCAATGCATTAAATACATCAGAGCGCAGAGATAGCATCGCTTACTGATGTGTGGCCTGTCGGCATGCTAACATCTCCTCCCAGAGTTTTCCAAGCGCACTAAATCAGTCCTTGAAAGAAGTGTATATATATATATATATTTTAGCTGATAACCCCTTCTCAAGAAAGTATTCATTGAAATGATATAATAACTGGCATGGGAGGTAGACGGTGTTAAAAAAAATGGCAATTTGATAAATAAAGTATATTTGCAAGTTCCTTTTTTGACACGGGCTTTTATGACGGGAAGAGTTTAAGCATCCCGAAAGGAAAGGTAAAATTGAATGCCAAAAAACTCTAAGCTCGTGTGTCTAAAAAGAAATTCAATTAAAGGGGATTTTAGCGTTGTGAATGCATGAGAGTGATAAGGGTAAGACCACCTTTATACCAGCGAACGATCCGTTCCCTCTAAACGTGTAATCCTCACTCGCAGCACAATATGGAGAGCTGAAATATCAATGCGCTCGGGAACCAATTTAACCGTGTTGAATCAAGTGAGGGGACAGTCGAGGATGGACTTCGTGTGGCTTAGAGAACAGCGTCTCTGGCTTGATAATGTCCCACTAGTGGCAAACACTCAGTGTTATTGCTCTCAATGGAGGGTTTTGTATTATCCTTCATTTTTAAAGGCAAGTGCCAGTTAAGGAAAACTCGAAGAAATCCTGGCGAATGTGTGGAGGGATCAAGCGCTATCAGCCAAACACTCTTTCAGGGATGAACACGGAATAAGGCTGGTTTATAATGGTACGCATACATTAAAGACGACGCATTGGACACACGAGGGTGTTGTTGGTGTTTAATGCCATACGTGGGAAACTATATATTATATAGCATTATATAGCATTAGTTATAGTCCCCCAGTGGTGTAAATCCAGCGTTTAATGTTGTGTATGTGTGTATGTGGTGTGTTTAATCCGCTTTAACACACACCATGTGTAAGTTGATAAGTGGACAGCATTGCTGAGTATTTCCTCCTTAAAACTGCAGTGAACCAAAAAAACACGCTGGTGTTTCTGACGTCACAAACCACCTTAGTAACCAATCAGATCAACCAACCCGATCTCACGACCAAGTCGTACGAATTCGACGAATGATTAAAAAGTGGCTAAATCGTAACAAGTCATACGACCTCACTCGTGCGAATTTGCTAAATCGTACATATTTTACAAATTGGCCAACTCGTATGAATTCATACGAATGACCTACCCCTGACCCCACCCCTAAACCTAACCATCATGTGGGTTTAGACAAATCGAACAAATTAGTACGAATTAGACACTTTTTAATCATTCGTCGAATTCGTACGAATTGGTCGTGAGATAGTGTTGGATCAAGGTGTGATCGTCAACAAGTGGATCTCTGAGTGAGTGAGTGAGTGAGTGAGTGGAGGCGGGGCTCATTTGTATATTAACAGAACTGTGCATACTAAATGAGGCAAGGGTGTCGAGTTACATTCAAGATATTTTAAGGAAAAAACGTTTAAATATGTAATTTTGGTGATCAAAGATGAGTTTAAGGGATATAATTATTGACTAGAGGGGGACTTTAAACTTGTTGCCCATCATAAAATAATTACTTTTACCTCAAAGCAGGGTTATTATAGTTAACTACAAATACTTTTGTTACTTTAAATCATTTTTTATTTTTTTATAAATGTAAACTTTATTTACATTCTAATTTTCTAATTTCCAATTTTCATTCAGTTTTACTTGCAAAAATAACTAGAAATAAAACAAAACTTAATAGAAAAAAAGACAAAATCAAATTGTAACTATGAAAACTTAAGTTTTCATGTCTTTTATTTTGTAGTTTCTCATAGTCATGTGATTCCCTCTCCCGTCATGTGATCTCAGGTGTACACCTTTGTTCTGATTGGCTCATTGTGTTCCTCACAGGTGTTCCTTTTTAGTGATTATGCCGCGTTCATGCCAACAAACATAGCATTTTTAAAGGGGGGGGGGTTGATTGCAATTTCACTTTTTTCATTTTAAATATTGTGTCATGTTGCTGTTGGTGCATGAACAGTATCTGCAAAGTTGCAGCGCTGAAAGTTCAGTGTAAGCAGAGATATCGTCTTTTATAAATCAGGAAGTATATTGCCTACAAAAACGACTGGATTGGGACTACAACTGGGTTATGGTACGTCACTAACCCACACATTTACATCAACCCTCCCTCAGAATATGCAGAAAATGGCATGACCATATTTCTGTGGCTCGTCGAGTGAGTTGTTCACCAGCTGTCAGGTCTTCTGTATTCAAGCTTCCCACAAACGCTGTACTTCGTCAACAATGGATACAATTTATGTTTGATTATGTTCCTGAAAATGATGATCGTAATCTAGCTCTCTGTGCTGCGCATTTACAGAAGACAGCTTCCAGAATCTCCACGAGTTCAACACCGGATTCAACAAGAAACTGTTACTAAAACATGAAGCAGTTCCGACTTTAAAACCAGAGGCAGCAGTTGTTGGGCCACAACCTGTAAGTAGGCGAAGACTTCATCATTTTAAATGTATTTGCATGTATAATTCCAGACGTAGCCTTGAGTTTTATTTTTTTCAAATGCCATGGCGCTGGCTTTATAGCCACTAGGCTACGAGTTATGCTATTTTGTATCTACGACAAACGCGTACAAACATTATGGACCTGAATTTTGTATAAGTACTAATGTTTTAAATTAGTTAGGTTTTAAAATGTTTTTTCACGTATATATACTTTATGACGTTATTTTTGATTTGATCAAGAAGCGTAAACCAATGCCAACACTACTTGTGTATATAGTAGCCAGTCAGTTCGATGCTATTGTGTAAGACAAACGTTTATAAAGTTAAAAAATATATATAGGCAAATTACCATTCAGAACCGTTTAGTAAGAGCCGTGTGTGGTGAGGTTCTGCTCAACTGATTCGGTCTCAAACTGATACTGCAGTTTGACACCATTATTTACATTTGACAGGAACAACACATGCAACTTCGCCCGTAAAGGTAATGGACGTGAAGTATCCGGGCAACGTGAGCGACAGTTTAGCCAATCACAACACACTGGGCCAAACTAACCAATCGGAGCCCACTGCCTGTTTCTGAGGGAGTGGTTTCATGGACTCAGGAAGTCAACCAGTCCAACCCGATCTCACGACCAAATCATACGAATTCGACGCATGATTAAAAAATGTCTAATTTGTACTAATTCATACGACCTCACTCGTATGAATTAGTAAGATTTTGCTAAATCGTACATATTTTACGAATTACCCGCCCCTAAACCTAACCATAACGTGGGTTTAGACAAATCGTACAAATTCGCACGAGTGAGGTCGTACGAATTAGACACTTTTTAATCATGCGTCGAATTCGTATGAATTGGTCGTGAGATAGCGTAGACCAGTCGTTCGAGGCCAGAGGAGAGCGCGGCTTACAATAAAGGTGAAATTTATGAAAAATAAGACTTTTAAAAAAAGAAAAACCACGAATACAAGTTATATTGCACCCCATAAACACAATCATGCAAATAGAAAAAGCAGTCAACCCCCCCTTTAACACGTCTACATTCGTTTAAAGCCCGTCGAGAGCCTGAAAACCCCTGAAAGAGAAGTGCACGTGTTTGACCTCACAGCGTTTGGACCTCTCTTTCAAATCAACCGATACACACCGGAAATATGTTTTTCTAAAAAAAAAAAACACCGATGTTGGACACACAGATTTGAATCTGACAACCCAAATCACAAATTCAGGCCACTGAGACAATAAAAGAAGATCTAAAGGCCGGCGTAATTGCTTCAGTAACAGTTTATGGACAGTGTCCACTCTTTAACTGTGTAATAAAACTTCAATTACCTTCAACGACATCAGGAATCCTGAGACTTTAGGCAAATCTCTAAAAGACGCTTATTTGAACATCCTCTACATCACCCATCGCACACGAGTAATTGAACGCCTAAGATTACGGTTAATTAATAAATTACCGGCGCACGCACAATGAGCGGCCATTAATGCTGATTCCATACATAAACGTTTTAACGGCGTACGCGATCGCATTACGCCACCTCAAATTATTAATTAAAGAAAGCCGATTAAATTATTTGCTCCATTATGTATTTTAGGGATTGGGAGAGGGCATTGTGGAGCGTTTTCTCCTCCACCTTTTTAGCAGGCAGGATTTAAGTGCCTATTTGAAATCAATTTCTCTAATAATGATCCTAATGAGCTCATCAATTAAGTCTGCCATAATGGGATGTTAGCTCTGCTTGTGGTTATCACTTTAAGTCCGCCACTAATTTCCATGCTTCATCTATCAAAGATGATTGGCTAATACGCTGTCGGCCTGTTAGGGGTGATATGGAGATCTGAGGAGTGAGTGCGACCCTCGGAGAGGCTCTGATGTCTCCAGACGGGTCGGGTGCGGGTTCGCGTTCGGGGGGCGGGGCTCGTCCTGCGCACCCCATTATGCAAATGAGCCCGATAATGGATTTCAACATCTCGCTCTTATTTACATAAGCAAGCTTTTCAGTGGCCGTTCCGCATCGGGGATCCCATTATGTGTGTGCTTTCAGGGCCGTTTATGAGCTTTGCCCTCTCCTCTGACCCTGCCGTTTCACACACTGACAGTGACAAGCTAGCGCCCGCGTAATGTATGCTTTGCTTAACCGTCGAGTGTTTTCTCAAAGCTCGGTGTGCGGAGCAGTTGTTTAACCCCGGGGTTTAAACGGACAAACCAACACTCGGCTCATTTTATAGGCTGTTGTTATCGGGTGAACTGGGGAATATGCACCAATCCAGTGCGATGTTGTTTGTGAAAGATCTCTAAAAAATGCTGGGTTGTTTGAACCCAATTTTGGGTAAAATATGGACAAACCCAGCCATTTTTTAACCCAATGGCTGGGTTTGTCCATATTTTACCCAAAATTGGGTTAAAACAACCCAGCATTTTTTTTAGAGTGTATAATAATTGCATTTTTCACTGTTTTCCAGCTGTATCTACACTATTTTATCATTGCTTTTTGTTGTTAGGTTTAATAACTTGCTGTTTTGTGACATTTGGAGCTCAAATCACACATTCAATGATCTCAAACATGATTCGACGAACATTACCGTATTGTGAAAGCGCTTTACAAATAATTATTGTGAATGGAATTGTGTAGCAAGTATTGAGATCTCTGTGTGTCACATTATTATGCAGATATGTCGTCTACACAATATTTATACTGTATTATTTGATCTTCTTAGTAAAGCAAACACTAAAAACATGGCTTAATTCAGTGTTATATTGTTTTGAGTAAAATGCATTACAGTATTGCAAAGTTAACTTCAACTTACTGTAAAAAAACTTTTTTTCTTTTGTCAATTCAACGTATATGCAAATAACGTGGTTCAGATAAGATATTTTGAGTTTCTGCTGATTAAACCAATCTCCTTCATTGTATTACGTTTTTTATTTCAATGAACTCAAAATTGTAAGGTAACCCAAATTTTATTTTTTAAGTTAAACCAACAATATTTTTTACACTGTAAACATCACTCAAACTGTTACATTTACTTATTTTTCTTTGTTAATTTTACTTAGTTAAATAGATTTAGCTTAATACTTTAAAAATCTGCATGCAAATACTTGCAAATAAAAATAAAGTATATTTTATTTATTGTGTACACTCAAAAAAGTTTTTTTTTTAAGATTTATGCAATTTCATTAATAGCAAAATTCCATTACACTGAATTAAATAATTATTACATAATTTAAATGAATAAATGGAACAATTCTTCAATCTATTATTCAATTGTTCTATTATGTAAGGATTATTCAATTTAATTTGATACATTTTTTAGTGTATATGACAGCGCTTAAGGATCCTTTAAAGCCATTCATATTTATTATTGATATTTGTGTAGAAACATGATATTCTGAACGCTCATTCGCCTTCAGAGACTGGAAACCTTTGACAATGTTTTAGGACTATATTTACTGTATGCATTTAAAACATTGACTTTTTCCTTAGATTCATCAATTTTCACTTTAAGGTTTTAAAACACTCTGTTTTATTTCCAGAGTTTAAAATCAAATAGACAGCTGAAAAAATATATAAACATGCATGTGATTTAATACTGCAAAATTAAGTGTGACACAGCCAAATGATTAAATGATGCATGGCTCTGTTTGATTAATTGGTTTATCACACATTTTAAAGAACTCATTAATTATTTCATGGTAAACTAGGTAAGTACTGCAAACAACCAAGTGAGTAGAGGTGACAGAGATTTCACATTTTATTGCGTCTGATCAACAAATAAAGCCGATCAGCAAACCGGCACCAGATACCACCGTATTTATGGTTTGATGTCATGATTCATAACCAAACCATCAGTTACAAGTTAAAGATATATGTTTATATATATATATACTCCAAAAAAAAAAAAAAAATGCTGGGTTGTTTCAACTAACTTTGGTTCAAATATAGACAAACCTAACTGTTGGGTTATTTTTTTATTTTATTTTTTTTTACATTTTTAACCCAACGTTTGGATTTGTCCACATTTCAGATCAGCAAACTGGCACCAGATACCACCGTATTTATGATCTTGATGTCTTAATTCAAGTTAAAGAAATATATATATATATACACTCTAAAAAATGCTGGGTTGTTTCAAATATGGACAAACTCAAACATTGGGTTAAAAATTTTATTTAAAAATGTAACCCAATGGCTGGGTTTGTCCATATTTGACACAAAATTGGGTTGAAACAACCCAGCACTGTTTTAGAGTGTGTCGTGATTCATAACCAAACCATCAATTCCAAGTTAAAAAATTATATATATATATACATATGTTTCAACCCAACTTTGGGTCAAATATAGACAAACCTAACTATTGGGTTATTTTTTTTAAACATTTTTAACCCATCGTTTGTGTTTGTCCACATTTCAGATCAGCAAACTGGCAACAAATACCACCGTATTTATGATCTTGATGTCATGATTCAAGTTAAAGAAATATATACTGTATATACACTCTAAAAAATGCTGGGTTGTTTCAACCGAACTTTGGGTCAAATATGGACAAACTCAAACATTGGGTTAAAAATTTTATTTAAAAATGTAACCCAAAGGCTGGGTTTGTCCATATTTGACCCAAAATTGGGTTGAAACAACCCAGCATTGTTTTAGAGTGTGTCGTGATTCATAACCATCAATTCCAAGTTAAAAAAATTATATATATATATGTTTCAACCCAACTTTGGGTCAAATATAGACAAACCTAACTATTGGGTTATTTTTTTTAAACATTTTTAACCCAACGTTTGTGTTTGTCCACATTTCAGATCAGCAAACCGGCACCAGATACTGTATTTACGTATTTTATCAAGTTTTATTAAGTTTAAGAATTATATATATACACTCTAAAATGCTGAGTTGTTTCAACTGGGTTGTTTCAAATATAGACCTAGCTGTTGGGTTAAAAAGAAAATAAAATTTTTAACCCAACGTTTGGGTTTGTCCACATTTGACCCAAGAAACAACCCAGCATTTTAGAGGTCACTCAGCCTTTCTGATCAGCATTTTTATTTTTTAATCATGAATTTGATATTAGAAGCGCACTTCATAGCTGCAGCGGTGGCGTTCAGTAAACGCTGAAGCGGAGGACAATAACTGAAACACTGGGAGAGTGTGTTTAAGCGCAGGGTTTGCACATAAGTGGGGCTGTACATAATGAAATGCTAAACCTGTGCTGCTAACAATCGCAGGCTTGTGTCGCAGCTTAGCCTGTTGGTCCAGGGCTATTCGTCATAATCAGCGGCACTTTTCTCATTAGTAAAAAGCCATTACTCCTGGACTTTATCAGCCACCCAGTGTTATCGGCGCGCGGCAGCAATCCTAGCATGCAGCGGCGGGACGAAAGGTGTCCCGCGCGCCTTAATAACGCTGGTGTTTCAGGAGTCCTCGGTCAGGTGTCACTTCACGCTCAGAGTCGAGTGTGTTCCCTGTCCCAGCGCAGAGCAACAGGCGCAGTGGGCCACGGTCAGCACACACACACACACCAGAAGTACAGGCCCAGAGATGGAGCTCATTGTCCGGCTGTCAGGAAGACAAGTGAGTCTCAACACAGCACTGGGACCACTGGGACCACACCACTTAAACACTGGGGGATTTGCACCAGCGGGCGTCAGTTAAATTATCAGCAATAATACAATATTAATAATCCAACAATACTAATTGATGTTCAGTCTGAGCGTTTTAATCAAATTCATCACACTGTTTCAGTTGCACTTTATTTTAAGGTGTCATTGTCATAGTGTGTTTATATATTTTAATAATAATTAGCATTATTTAATTAATTTTAACCAAATTTTGGGTCAAATATGGACAAACCCAGCTGTTGGGTTAATTGCATTTTTTTAATCCAACATTTGGGTTTGTCCATATTTGACCCAAAATTGGGTTAAAACAACCCAGCATTTGTATAGAGTGTGCTTATGTACGTATACTAATACACTGTAAAAAAATGTTGGGTTGTTTCAACCCAAATTTGGGTCAAATATGGACAAACCCAAATGTTGGGTTAAAAATGTAATTGAAAAATGTATAGTTAAGTGAAAGTTGAAGTTGGGTTAGAACTGTAAATTAAATTTTTAACCCAACATTTGGGTTTGTCCATATTTGACCCAAAATTGGGTTAAAACAACCCAGCATTTGTTTAGAGTGTGCTTATGTACATATACTAATACACTGTAAAAAAATGTTGGGTTGTTTCAACCCAAATTTGGGTCAAATATGGACAAACCCAAATGTTGGGTTAAAAATGTAATTGAAAAATGTATAGTTAAGTGAAAGTTGAAGTTGGGTTAGAACTGTAAATTAAATTTTTAACCCAACATTTGGGTTTGTCCATATTTGACCCAAATTTGGGTTAAAACAACCCATCATTGTTTAGAGTGTGCTTATGTACGTATACTAATACACTGTAAAAAAATGTTGGGTTGTTTCAACCCAAATTTGGGTCAAATATGGACAAACCCAAATGTTGGGTTAAAAATGTAATTGAAAAATGTATAGTTAAGTGAAAGTTAAAGTTGGGTTAGAACTGTAAATTAAATTTTTAACCCAACATTTGGGTTTGTCCATACTTGACCCAAATTTGGGTTAAAACAACCCATCATTGTTTAGAGTGTAGGTTGTAGTAAATGAGTACTTTAGTACAGGGGTCGAGTTAGTACTTATATTTACTGTATTTTCTTTTTGGTTGAAAATGTAAAACAAAAACAAAAATATTAAATTCAGCTAAAATTTAATAGTCCTTCCCAATGTATGAAGTAAAATACACTGTGCATTGTAAAATAATGATTTTTCAAAGTTGAAGATGATTAGAGTAAACACTATTTACATTTTCTAATGCTAAATTTCATGTTAAATAACTTACCATTTTGTTGTTGTTTGTGAAGCGATTGAGTAAAATTTGAGTAAAAACTTTTATCGGCGTACAACTGTGACTGTTAAAATGGCTGTGCATCATAATAAAGTATGATAAATTATCAGAAATACGTCCAATATTAATAATGTAACTGATGTTCTGCCTTTTTAGTCTGTGCATTTCAATGCTATTCGTCACACTGCTTTCTTCTTATTAACATCATTATAACTTTTTGTTAGCAAACTTAAGTAAATATCATTTTATTATGCTTGCTTTGCCATATTTATGTTTCATTTCCAGGGGTTTGCCAGACAAATAGGCGGTAATAAATGAATAATATAGTAATGGGGTCTTTAATAAAAGGAAAAAATATTCTTTGATCTGAAAATATTTTGGGTGATTTTTTGTTGTTGTTGAAAATTAAACAAAAACACAATATTAAATTAAGCTTAAGTTCAGATAAAACGTACAATTAAAATACACTGTACATTGTAAAAAAAAATTTTTTTTCTAATTTGCACATAGTTTTTCTAATGCTAGATTTCATTTTAAATTCAATGTGTTACTTGCCATTTTTTATTGTTTGTGAAACCTAGCAATTTTTTTTTTGTAAAATTACACTTATCAGCGTACAACTTTAAATCAGTAAATCACTAATAGTTGTTTGAATGGCTGTGCATCATAATAAAGTGATGTACATGTTATTACAGACTCCCAGTGTTAAACGTACACTGATCTGTGTGGATATTGTTGATTTAACACTTTAAAATGCACCACTCAGTTAAATAAAATATGCATCGGAGGTCTCTGATCCATCCCTGATCCTGAATTACATTTTATTTCTTGCCTGAGCTAACTTTTTCATGCATCGAATTTTTTTCTGTAGCATTTGCTTCACCACAGTATGTTTTTTTTAATCAGTGTGTGTGGATAATGTTGATTTAACACTTGCATTTAATATGCAGCACTCAGTTTTATCAAACATGTACCGTATGTGTCTGATCCAGGCTGTGAAAGCCTCTGAAAGCGCGACTGCGGCCCAGTGCTAACACCTTGATTGTAACACATGGCCCGGCGCGCTCAGAGGTCATTACGGTGTGAGTGAGCAGTCTGTGGGCATGTAATTAATACTGAAGCGTTAACATTTCAGTGCTGAGCGAGTTAATCACCAGAGGAGTTACCAATGCCTCCACATCGCCCCTCTTAATCTGTATTTTACGAGTGAGAAACTTTGCATTATGCAAATCGGTGGATGGGAACAGGTGACATTTCGGCGGAGAGCAGGAGCAACAGCCCGGTCTGGTCTGGGACGCTGATTTAGACATTAGTATCTGTCATCGCCGAGTGCCCAAGCCTTGATCTGCATAGCTGGGGGAAAAATCCTGTCTAATCTATCAGATTTAAGGTGGAAATGGCGTGAATGTGATATTGTATGAGATTAAATAGACAGTCGCCAGCTGTTTATTTTCTTTTAAAATCTTTCACGAGAAAAAAAAACCCCAACCCAACACATACTGCGGTTCAAGCATCCAATACAAATGCACATTTAATATCCTGCACTATTTGACGTATTTGTTATTGGAACTGGCCAAACAGCCAATAGCCTTTAGTTCACGTCACATCCGTACATCAACATTAATAAATGTAATCAATTTAGAGTTCGACCGATAAAGGATTTTTAAGGCCGATACCGATACAAAGATTTTTGGGTTTTAAAATCCGATATTCCGATATATCGGCCGATATTTTTTTTATTTATTTCAGAAACGCGCAACAAAACATCAACAGATTTCCCCAACATTAGTTATTTGTAGCTATTTATGAGTTTTAACTAAAATAATATGATAATGCATTTTAAAAAGAAACTTGTTTCTTTTATTGTCACAACAGAACAGACTGATGACAGTGGCATTAGCTAGCTTTGTGTTCAGCTAGTCTGTGATGAGCCATAATTTAGCAATGGATTACGTCATACTGCAAATTGTAAAACATACATTTTCAATATAACTGGCCAAGGAGAGATGAAACGTCTCGTTGCTATAACTGTCACGCGCTATTAAAGAAATACTTCAGTCACATTGTCAAAAGTTAAAAGGACAGTCAGTCGACTACACTGGAACAACGTAACGCAACTATTAGCTGATTCCGCTTCACTCTCGGCTTATTTAACTGCAGCAAAACTGGACATGATCTTCACAAATTGTGTCATGCTTATTTGAGTTAAGAGAACTGATGGGGATGTTCTTTTAATTATTATTCAAGCAATGTATGTCTCGTGACCAACTCAATGAGTGTTGCCAAAAGGAACGGTGTAGAGCGCCCTCTGGTGGACAAACTATACAACTCCAACACTCATGACATGGTTCAAGCGCGTGTTTCATCCGTTTTTATTTTATTTTTGAAATATTCATTTATCGCCCATTATAACTGCCGATACCGATAGTTTGGAAAATGCATAATATCGGTCGATAATATCGGTCTGGCTCTAAATCAATATCAACATTAGTTAACTTTATTTTTGTAAAAAATAGAAATCTACTATTCACATACTATTCCTTGTTTGCTCAAAAAACAAAAACAACAAAAAAAAAAACGTTAAGAGTAATTGATTGGTTTGAGCGCCATTTTGTCAAGCAAAAAAAAACAATTTTTAATAGACACTCATTTCCTCACTTCTGCCGTTATTTTTCTCTGTTTGCAATCACTGAATCCCAAAGACATCTTGAATGTTCAATTGTTAATACAACTGAAATATTTGAGAGAACCTCACATAAGCTGACTTCATAAACTGATGTTGATTTTCCTCAAATGTTTGAGTTTGAATTCGCCATTATGATGATCAGTGTTCCTATTGGCTGAGCTGTTGGACCTTCATTTATATTATTGTGATTCTCTTCCTAAATTTCCTACGCTATCTCACGACCAATTCGTACGAATTCGTACGAGTGATTAAAAAGTGGCTAATCCGTACTAATTCATACGACCTCACTCGTACGAATTCGTACGATTTGTCCAAACCCACGTGATGGGTAGGTTTAGGGGCGGGGTCAGGGGTAGGTCATTCGTACAAATTCATACGAATTGGCCAATTTGTAAAATATATATGATATAGCAAAAACGTACTAATTCGTACGAGTGAGGTCGTACGAATTAGCCACTTCGTAAAATTCGTACGGATTCTCGTGAGATCGGGTTGAAATTTCATGTCAAATAACGATCTTTTAAAATTTTGTAGCTAATACTTAATATATGATAATAAAACACATTGAGAAACTTTTAATCGGGTTGATATAATCCCTCTATATTTGTGACAATATCCTGCAATTATTCATGCTTGAGTCACACATTCAGCATGCAAATCACAACAATGGTAACAATAACATTTTGTTTATTATTTACACTTTTTTAGTTTCTGGAACTCTTGTGTAAGTGAACTCTACCAACTAAACATTTGTCAGTGACATACTATCCGTCTAAAAGTCTTTTATCAGAGTATAAAATACAATAAACCAAAAAATAATTAAACAAATCAATCCCAAAAAACTAAAATTGCCAAAAAAAAAGCCACTCAAACAAGTCCCAAATGCTACTGAACGCTCCCGTCAGACAATAATTGCATATTTGCACCCACAAAGGTAAAAGTATGTAGAATTCAGTGTCCTGCTTTATATTAGGTGTCTTTAACTACTAAAAACAACAATAATAGTAAGTTTAAATGTCCTGATTGGGTTGATGTTGTAAATCACATGTTTCACAAGTTTAAGGTGTAATTGCAATGTTATTATATAGATGTAATCACATAACAGCTGTAATAAAGTAAAATGTAAAAACTGTACGTTAACTTGAATATTACACATATTGCATATATTAAATGCATACAAACAAATGCAAATTTGAGGTTACACTTTATTTTATGGTATCAGTGTCACAGTGTAATTATATATTTAACAACTGAGTAATGTTAAGCAACTACATGTACTTCCTAAAGGGTTAGGGTTAGGTTGAGGGTTAGTTGCATGAAATTATGCATCATTTACGGCAATAACTATTATAGTAAATTAAACTAAGCATGTAACAAGGACACTGTAAAATAAAGTGTTACCAGTTTTGAATAAGCAGCTAAATTCAAACAAGACTGAAACAAGGCCCTGTGATACAGTATAAAGCCCAGCTTTAAACGCATGCGAGAGGCGAGACACGCCGGTCCACCTTAAATGAGAGCGTCAGCTCAAGCTTGGCTGCCCCTGGCTAATGTTTGCATCCAATAAAGAACAAATCAGCACCAACTTGACTCATCTTATCACGCAGTCATAACTGATGATCAAAGAAGTCATAAAGATCCCATTTAATCTTCCGCCTATCTATCACGCTGATGTCTTCATCGTCTTTGTGCAGCGGTAATATCAGCCCATTACCAAAGCAAAATAGATCTGGCGTGCATACAAGGCGAATGAAGTGCTCACTTTGACGTGACAGCGTGATCAGCGAGAGCGGTAATCTGCGGGAATAAAAAAGATCTCAATTATTGGCCCGGCGTAATGTGGGAGAGCAGCTTCACGCACGCACATCTGCTTTCATATATTGTGACACGCGCTGATAAAACATCCGTGCCAATTTACACTCTCTCTGCTTGAGTAATCTCCAACAGCTCTAATCACTCCATCAGCCGGCGCCGAGACGGGCCGAGTCCGCGCGGGAACCCGGAGAGCTCCCGTTCAATTGCCACCCAAATGAGTGGGATATTGGAGGACCGTCCTCAATTCAAATTACATTTGTAAATGAGGCAAGCTCTTTTAATACGGAGGCATTAGGGATTTTTATCTTGCGGGCGGGACGTTATTCGTGGCCGAGTGTGTGTTGTGTTTGGCTCAGGTAAATTACAGCGGATCCGCCGACCGCACCAGTGGACAGACACCATTAATGTAATAACTTATCTGAGCCGAAACGCGTCAAGTAACCGCTAACCAAACACACATTTTTCATCTCACAACAGTGAAAACCTTTCAAAATTTCAGACCTATACAGTATCACTGCGGAAATGCTCCTATTTTGCATTTGTTATTTCGTTTTACACACACACACAATCATTACGAATTACAGCAGTGGCCAAGAGTGATGCATTGTGCTCCGAGTTGATGATTTTTGGCCAGACTGTCATATTATGAACACATGCAAAAATAAGAGACAACTAACCAGATATTATTATTTTTTTCTATGCATTTTTTATTGCATAGTAAAATAAAAAATATGTATCTTAATTTGCCTTTTATCACGAAATAACTTATAACCAAGATTAGTGCTTTATCCTTTCCTCGTATTTAAATATTTTCCTCATATTTTGATGGTTTAATCAAACTTGTAGGGTCAATAAAAACAAATATCACCTCCCACTGTTTCTAGGATAATAATTTGAATAAAAGGTTTAATCATTTTAAATCAAAACCTTTCCATTTTTTTTTTCATAATCCTAAAACTTTCGGCTCTTTTCCATGATAAAACATAGAGGGAAAAAACAGTGTGGATGTAAGATTATTACTTTGAGTTTATTAATTATACTTTATAAATCAAATAGCACAAATAATAATTTTCGTAATTTCAACAGTGTAAAAAATAAAATCGTGATTTTAACGGTAAAAGACTGTAAAAATGCTGCAGTGCAAAACTGTCAATTGGTTAACGGAAAGTTTCCGTACTTTATATGGTAAATAACTGTGATATCATTTACTGTAAAATACCGTTAAATTTACAGTTTTTAAAATTGAAAAAGAACAACTCACTGTATAATTTGCAGTGAAAAACCGTAAATTGACATTCCCACAATTCCCTGTGTGACACTTACATTTTATGTATTTTTGTTGAAATAACTATGGTTCCTCTTTTTTTTTCTAATCAGTTACATTTAATGTAAACCACGTTCCTACCGCATTTTTAACGGTAAAGTTCTGGCAACCACAGCTGCCGTTTTTTTACCGTAAAAATTACGGTTTTATTTTTTACAGTGAAGTTTATATCTCACAATTCTGACAAAACTCAAAATTATGAGATATAAACATGCAATTGCAAAAATGACTATTAACAATTATTCTCCTTTCTCAGAATTGTGAGATATCAACACACCATTGCAAGTTCTAGTCTAAATTGTGTGATAAAAAGAGGTAATTACTTTTTAATAGTTTCTTTATTCAACGGCAGAAACAAGCTCCCATAGCTTGGACCTCGTTGTGTGCGAAATGAGCCACAATCAAACATCATCATAAGACTGAAGGAATTCCAGCGCTGTAATCCTCTGAGCAGTAATTAGCAGCAGCAGTCGTATTTTATAATTACTCCTGCGGGCTTGGGAACGGCCCCTCGCGCAGCCGTCATTACCCCAATTATCATAAATTTCCCTGTGCACCAATTAACAATATGGGAGGGCAGTGCTGCATGTATTTTAAGTGTTATAATTAAGCCAGGCTCTTTTGTTAATTAGCCTGTTCTGACTCTATGCTTTTTATGCTGCTCGTCTACTCATTACCAGAGTCATTTAATTCAATTAGCACCTTAATTAGATGAACAGCCATGTTCTGATGTTGCAAGTCTTGTTGGAGGAGCACTGCATGATTAGCAAAGACAAACACGGCATGCAAATCGTGGTGGAGGTGGACTGGAGACGAGCCAGATCTCACACACACACACACACACAGGAGCAATACAAACGGCTCACTGACAAACATAATCGACTTCATGATGGTTCAGATTTATATGAATAAAAATGGGACGTGTCAAAAGTACAAAAATAAAAAAATAAAATTCTTAAAGGAATAGTTCACCCCAAAATAGAAATTCTGTATTGGGGACTTGGGAATATTTTTTGGGCACAATGAGCAAACTAACACCAGTGTTGGGAGTAATGCATTACAAAAGTAATACATTACAGTAACATATTACTTTTTGCTGTAACGCAGTAGTGTAAGGCATTACTAATCAATTTTCAGTAATATTTTACTCGTTACATGTTCAGTGAGGCTTGTATTACAGTTGTATTACAGTGTATTGTCTGCTTTTACTTCTTAAAGGCAACAGACTGTGTGAAAGTTTTAAAGCAGTCTTTAAGTGCCCGTTCAGAGCGGTCGCGTCTGTAACATTGTTTTTTCCTCATAAATGCGAACACGAAAATTAAAATAAAATGAATATTTTAAGTTCTATGGAGACTGGAGAGCCAACCCTTCCTTTTTCGATTTGCGCAGTGTAATTAACAGAATTACAAAAAATATATTTTACCTCCTATTTTTTTGTCACGCATGAATGTGTGTCTTTTCCCTAATATTAAAAATAAAACATAGACTGATATTTGTCTAATGTCTGGAGTCCTTTAAGGAAATAGCCTATATACGTTTCAATACATGAATTTTCTGAGAATTTTTATTTCAAGTTTTGACTGCAAATGTCATCATGTCCATAATGCTGGACTTCCCCAATTTTAAATAATTTATCCTCAACTAGTTTTGTGGTGTAGGTCTACGTATTTGATAATGTTAACTTCAAATAATACTAATAGCCTAATTTTAAGATAAGGCAGCATTGGATATGGACGGTAAGGAGAATAACGCTGGAGTTGGAAGAGGTGTGTCTCGATTCTGTAGGTTCGTGGATCTGAGTCGTGTGGCGAATCGCGATTTCGGTTTCATATTACATATCGTTACAGCCCAAAAGTTAAGTTCTACTTAGTTATTTTGGTGAAAGTAACTCAAAAGTAATACATGAGTAATGTAACGCATTACAATTCTGGGACAGTAATATTGTAAGGTAATGAATTACTTTTTAATAATAACAAGTAATACCTAATGTATTACAGTTTGGAAGTAACTTGCACAACACTGACTAACACTCCCATTGGTTAAACAGTGAGTTACAGCGTTGTACGTTGTCACTATGAAGCCCCTCCTTCTGAAAAGCACACTGTGCTGTGATTGGTCAGCTGGAGCAGTGTGTTGTGATTGTGTTTGGGCAATGTCCCGCCCCTTAAAATAACAACAAGTTTAACACACTACTAACTAACTCAACCAGTCCCCGCCCCTTTATTCTGCGCATTAATTATTATAATGAGGAATATTGTGACGTGTTCGTTTCCGGGAGAAAACTTCCGTTCCCCTTCACTAAACATGACCCTTAACATAACCCATGGTGTTACCAAAAGCAAAGTGAGATAAAAGCACATTTACTGAAGAAAAATACCAACATCGTACCCGAGCGCTTTGTACCAGGTGAGCTACTGGGCAAGTTTACAAATATTGCTATGTGGTAAACGTGTTTTGAGGTCATGACACCTCTTTATTAATTGATAATCTCTTCCAGTAAACACAATTTGTGTGAAAAGGAATAAGTTGTTGGTGTTTTACTTGCTGGAAACTGAAGTGAATTTTAGGTTTTGGAGTATTGTAGAAATGTCAAACACGGTTCGACAGTGAGCCTGAGCTGCGTTGTTGACTGATAAAGAAGCTCTCACACTGTAGCTCTGCATTCGGTTTCGGCACACGCAAGAACCAATTCCTAGAAGCCATTCTTGATGCATAAGGCACACAAAACTGGAAACACTTTTTTCTCATCATATATATTGCAGCATCAGCTCTTTCCTCACATAAGGATTGAGTCTAAACCCCGCCTTTTCTGAGAGCCTGCTCTGCTCTGATTGGTCAGTCTGTTGTGATTGGTCTACTCTGCTCTGATTTCCGGACTTTCGGACTTTTCAGTTTGGTCCGAATCAAAATTACAGGTGTGAAACCTCCCGCGCACCACGGTCCGGACCAAACTTGGTCTGATGAAAAGAGGTAGTCTCGGTCCGGATCAAACTGAAAAATGTATAGTGTGAAAGCATTTCTGTACGGTTCGGACTTTCAGACCTTTTACAGGAAGTTCTGGTGGTTCCCAATTAGCCGAAAAACAGAAGATGGCAGGAGAAATGAGCCTTGTTGCACATTGGGAGATGAGGAGACGAGGTTTTTAATTGAAGTATGGTCTGATTACATAATAAGTCAACTTGCAGTCTTCTCCTCCTTTCCTGCCGGCGACGATAAAATGTTCGCACGACGAGGACGTTCATTTGGCGAATTTGATCTAGCGTTGTGTATTGGTGCTGCAGGTAATTATGCCATAAAATAACAATATAGTTGCAATAACGATATATTTTTGTTAACCTTTTACCATATGTCCAGGAGTATCGCAATAATATCGTATCGTGAGTTCAGTATCGAATCGTGACATGAGTCATTGACGTCTAAATGCACACAACTTTTAATATCAGTGAAGAATATCAAATTGAATAAAGACTCGAATCACATGACCATCACGTGACGTAAGAAGAGTCTAAATATAGCGCACAAGCTGAATGAACTTTTACTATTCTTATATATGATACGTCAAGATTTTTCTGAATTTTGTTCTTTTACTCAAATATTACATACGGTATATTCTCAAGTAATATGAGGTCATAAAAACAGCACTCATAATGATTCCTGAAACTGATGTATGTATTTGTAAAATGTTCTCACACTGTAAAAATTTGTTATCACAACATGTTTTCTTTGGTCAAATCAACTTTATAATAATTTATTTAGTTGAGATAACTTATTATTTTGAGTTTCTGATGGTTAAATCAACCTCCTTCATTGTATTAACTCACTTTTTCCAGTTCAATCAACTTAAAATTTTAAAATAACACAGGTTACTTACTTTTTTAAGTTAAACCAACAGTATTTTTTTACAGTGTAGTAATCACAACATTTTTTCTTTTGTCAAATCAACTTAAATAATTTATTTAGTTCAGATAACATATAATTTGGAGTTTCTGATGGTTAAATTAATCTCCTTCATTGTATTAACTCACTTTTTCCAGTTCAATCAACTTAAAATTTTAAGGCAAACCAGGTTACTTACTTTTTTAAGTTAAACCATCAATATTTTTTTACAGTAGTTACACTTTATTTTAAGGTTTCATTGTTAGTTTAATTATGCATTTAAGACGTGAGTGATATTGATTAACTACATGTACTAACTATATAGTTAAGGTAGGACTAAAATTTGGACAAATTGCATGTAATTATGCATAATTTACAACGTAAGCACATGTAACAAGGACACCGTGAAATAATACCAAAGTTACTAATGAATGAATAAATGTAAATGTTTTCCATTAGATGGAATATAAACAGCATGTCACACTGTAGGAGATTTCATTCACACACACACACACACACACACACACACAGTTTGACGTCATGCCCACAGCCACGCATAAACAAGACGTTATTACTCCTCCCGAATATTAAGTGTGAAGAGGGCCGTTTATTGCGAAGACTCGCAGTCGTAGCCCAGCGCTGAGACTGACATGTGAGATTAAGAGTGTGGGATTGGAGCAGAGGTAGTCTACTCTCACATCCCTGTTGACTCCGATAAGAAAGCCCATTCGATGACATGGAGGGACAAACTCAATTAACTATAATGGAGAGAGGCCATTCCAGCCCTCTGTTGACGGATGGCTACAGAATTCAGTTTTCTTGCTCAGAGAGATCTTAAAACCCGCTGAAAGGACGGGAGACAACAGGGACAAGCTGAATCAAAGGCTATCAATGAGAAATATCCTAATCTGTGGATTAAATGCCTCGCGGCCACAGTTTAATTTGAAGTGGAATACAAACCATCTCGGCGGAGTAACTCCAGCCGTATCGTTGGGCGAAAGGATAAAGAGAGCAGGCCGGATAAAGGAGGCAGGTCACGCTGGGAGAAAACCCTGCGACTGATCAACAAGCGGATCGCCAGAGACACGCGTCATGACGTCCCCAACAGAGCATCTGTTGAACAATAAAGGTCAATCCTTCGGAATGATTATTCACAAGGAAATTGCTATACTGTTTTGCATTTCACCTGTTGACATAAACTGCCCCAACTAATATCATACATGCAATACAACATGTTTATATGACAATCTCTCTCTAAATTTTAGTAATGCATGATCTTATTTGAGAAACTACACTGCCGGTGTGACAATTCATGCTACCCATCGAGATTTGCTACTTACCGGTTATGCGCATGTGCAGTTTTTTTTTTTTTTTTTTTTTTACAAAAGGTACATTTTCCTGTTATAATGTATATTTTCCCTTTAAAAAATGCTTACTATCATATGAATATTTGTACGGTCAGCCAGCTGAAAAGGAACAACTGAAAGTTTCAGTTACTATGAAGGTGCTTTGACAAGTCAAAGATGAATATTTTATGATAATTTTTACTTTTCACACCGTTTTAAAAATAAAACAGTAGTCTACAGTAGACAGTAGCTACTCATAACTTAGAATTGTATTATAATTGTATTTCATACGACTTGAATCGGCATTCTGTGATCAATTCGCGCTACGGTAGCATTTTTCGACAAGGCAGCAAAAATTGGCAGAACACCGGGTTTTCTGCTCACCAAGGCTGCATTTATTTGATTGAAAATACAGTAAAAACAGTAATATTGTGAAATATTATTGTAATGTAAATCAGCTGTTTTCTATGTGAATATACAGTAAAGTGTAATTCATTCCTGTGATCAAAGCATCATTACTCCAGTCTTCAGTGTCACATGACCCTTCAGAAATCACACATTTTAAACATTTATTATTAGTAGTAGTAGTATTATCGATGTTGAAAACAGTTGTGCTGCTTCATATTTTTGTGAAAACTGTGATTTCAGTATTCTTTGATGAATAAAACATTAAAAAGAACTGCAATTATTTAAAATTGAAACAGCAATATCAAAGTCTTTGCTGTCACTTTTGATCAATACAAAATAATACCATATTTATAACCAATACTTTTATTTTACTTTTGATTAGAAAAAGTAAATCCTGGCTAAAGTGATAGAGGCTATGATATTCACAGAAAGCATTTCATACAATTTCAAATTAAGATTCAATTTCTGTGAAACAGATTTGAAAGACTTCCAGGGTGATAAAACATTATATACAAATATATGAAATATTCAAATACTGGAATAGATAGAAACACGACTTCCATCCTAAATACGAACTTCGCAGGAGAACTAAAAAACACGTGAGGAAAACAGTGAAGGTGATGAAAGCAAGCAAAGGCACACCTACAGAAGCATGTAATAATTTGATGTCATAATTCGACTATTTTCATAATAACATGAGCCGACAGGAATGATAAAGTGATCAGCGTGATTCAAAACGGTAAGCAAGCACTGCTTTGCTTTCGGTATATATATCAGAAAGAAACACATGCAACATGTGCTTTTTGACCATCTTTGAGGAGTTTTAAATATTTTTTATTAAATTTGAATCAAGCATGGTCTTATTTGAGATACGGTGAGATTTTGAATGTTTTTTCCAAGTTTCTTATGGCCCTGCAATACTAGTTTGGTCCTTTTTAAATGACGAATATAGACTATTGATGCCAGCTGTTATATAGGTGAAACTCGAAACATTAGAATATGGTGCAAAAGTTCATTTATTTCAGTAATTCGACTTAAAAGGTGAAACTAATATATTATATAGACTCATTACATGATGAAACCCCAATGTTTTCATATCTGTAATCCAAAATCATCACAATTATAACAAATAAAGGCTTGAAATATCTCACTTTGCATGTGATGAGTCTATATTAGGGCTGTGAAACGATTAATCCGATTAATCGCTTCCAAAATAAAAGTTTGTGTTTACATAATATACTGTGTATAATTATTTTGTATATATAAATACACACATACGCATGGATATATTTAAGAAAAATTTGTTATTAATATATCAAATATTTATATTCATGTATAATATAATATATATACATGCAAATATTTATTAAATATATACATGCATGTGTGTGTATTTATATATACAAAAAAATTATACACACCACACACACATATATTAGGTAAACACAAACTTTTATTTTGGATGCGATTAATTGCGATTAATCGTTTCACAGCCCTAGTCTATATAATATATTAGTTTCACCTTTTAAGTGGAATTACTGAAATAAATGAACTTTTGCGCCATATTCTAATGTTTCGAGTATATATTAGGCACAGAACGCACATGCTAGTTGACAGTCGCTAGGCCTTTCGGTGTGTTCAAGTGCAGCTTTGTGGCCAACGAGAGGCCACTTCTTACTCTCAGAACAGAGACTGAATCCCTCAAAGATGCCAAAATAAAAGTGCTTCGAGACGATGATTTCTCATGGGAAGTTACTCCCAATTTTCCTGCAGCCAACTGCTTCAAATAAAACTCTTGGCACAATGAAGCTCTCAAACCTCGTCAAACATGACAACGCTCCTCTCCGTAACAGCCTCATAGCTTGTAAACACACATTTGTTTCCTTGGACGGATAATAAAACAGGTGCAATCTGACTGGCGAACCTGAAACACTTTTTTTTTTCCTTTTCACAAGGTCATTATTCTGCAGCTTCACTTTCTCCATTAACGACTATGATTATTCATTCAATGAACTATTCATGAAGAAAAGCAGTTTCCACTAGAGCTTTTCCAGCCGCTATAAAACGAATCACTGACTTACTTTTAATAAATCCAGTGCTTTCAAAATCTTTTAAATCCCACAGATTCAGTCTCGAGTAAAAGCTCTGCCGTGTGTGTGTGCTTTTGTGACAACTCGGAGTGTGAGATGAACATCAGGTCAATTTAGAGCATGGAATTGATTTATTACCCATAATCCCATTCACAAAGCAAAGCAGGTCAGATAGGTGGAGGAAAGCAGATTTATGTTCCAGTTTCTGTCAAAGCCGCCGACACACAGCTTGATCATTTTAAATCCAGAAAGTGTCTTTAACCAGGTAACCGCGTGGAACAGACACTGGGCCGCTAAAACAACGCAGTCCAGCAACACTTGTTAATTACAGGTCAAAAATAGCCTTCATAGTGTGTTCAACACAGTACGCTTTAAGACAAACCATGTGCAAATTCATAAGTCGACATTTTAACCGATGCCGGTGTTTTGACGATTCATGCTACCCATCGAGATTTGCTACTTACCGGTTATGCGCATGTGCAGACTCACAGTTTTTTTTATTATTATTTTATGATAATTTTTACTTTTCACACCGTTTTAAAAATAAAAACAGTATACAGTAGCTACTCATAACTTAGAATTGTATTATAATTGTATTTCATACGACTTTAATCGGCATTCTGTGATCAATTCGCGCTACGGTAGCATTTTTCGACGAGGCAGCAAAAATTGCCAGAACACCGGTACCCGAACTTCAGTCATTTAAGGCATGTTTACCTCAATAATGTAAAGAAACTAAGTCATTTGTAGAGGAGTTATTGACATTACACCAGAGCAGCCTTGGTCGCTGTCTGCTATTGAATATTAATAAAAACAACCATTTTAGTAATTAAACAATTCTATGAAATGTTTTGTTGTGAGTAATCAAATGAAGACATACAACATAAATTTAATTGATCTTTTATATAAAATTAAACCTTTTTTGTCAAACAACATGCGTCACAACTTACTGCTTTATACTTTATACACCAACTTTGGGTCAAATCTACGCTATCTCACGACCAATTCGTACGAATTTGACGAATGATTAAAAAGTGGCTAATTCGATTAAAAAGTGACCTCACTGATTTGTCTAAAGGTTTAGGGGCGGGGTAAGTGGTAGGTCATTCGTACAAATTCATACGAATTGGCCAATTCGTAAAATATGTACGATTTAGCAAAATCGTACTAATTCGCACGAGTGAGGTCGTATGAATTGTTACGAATTAGCCACTTTTTAATCTTTCGTCGAATTCGTACGATTTGGTCGTGAGATCGGGTTGGTCAAATATGGACAAACCCAAACGTTGGGTTAAAAAAATGTAATTTAAAAAATGTAACCCAAAGACTGGGTTTGTCTATATTTGACCCAAAGTTGGGTTAAAACAACCCAGCATTTTTTTAGAGTGTACTGCTAAAAATACAACATAGACAAAAAAGTGTGATTATTCATTAATTTTTTTTATAATTTATTATTATTAGTGTTAGTATCATTATTAAATTGACATATCAAAATTCTATAGTAATATATTATCAAGTTACACGTTTATTTTGATAGGTTGTGGATAGTGTGTTAAGGATATAACAATAGCTTTTCTTAAATTAAACTGTAAGATGCTGATGAACTTTAGTGACATCGCTGAGTATTTCCTCCTTAAAACTGCAGTCACCTTGTAACCAATCAGATCAACGTGTGATCGTCAACCAGTGGATCTCGGAGTGGAGGCGGGGCTCATTTGCATATTCATAGAACCGCACATACTAAATGAGGCAAGGGTGTCGAGTTACATTCAAGATACTTTAAGCGGCATCAAGACTTTTTTCAAGGAAACATTGTTTAAAATGTAATTTTTGTGCTCAAAGAAGAGTTTTAAGGGATATAATGATTGACTAAAGGGGGCTTTTTTTTGTAATTACCACATTTAATTTACCCAATGGAGTTTGGATCAACTCTACTTTTAATGTTTCTAGCCCATTCTGTGGATTGCAATCCTCTCTAACTAACCCACAATCCTTCAAGGACAAGTTGTTCCTCTATTCCAGCGTTGATTAGTTTTTCAAGCGCTACTTTAAAGCGATTGTTCTCACTTAAGGAAAGCCATCTGACTGTTAACTGGTTGTGAAATTCCTCCCTCCAGCTAATTAATTAGTGTAATAATCAAGTTAATGGGGAGACATAAATGGTGGTGTGTGTGTGTGTCTAAGTGCTTAAATTACAGTGCTTTAGTGATCTTTAAACACAATTCAAGAAGTGATGTAGGAACAAATGAACCTTGAGATTGTTTGGGCTTAAATTGGAAGAGCTCCAGTACAGTCATTTTAGGACGTACCTCTGTATTTTCGTCGCGATCCGACCAAAAGTTGAGATATCGCTGCATGCGTTGGAATGAAATTAAAATATAAATCTGAGTACAGGCTTGGAAAACAAGAGACGTCCCATCCACTCAAGCCTTCAGAAACAAATCAGCCCCATTATTGACACCCCCAGTGGAATGATTACCAGAAAAAAGGGATCTTCACACCACCACCACCACCATCCCGACGAAAAAGGCTGACTGTCAAAACAGCTAAACAATAGAGTGGGCTTGTAAGTATCCTGCTTGTATCAACTGATAAATGGGCCGCTCTTTAAGGAACTTATCTCTTTAGGACTTGCAGCATGAGGAATGGCATCATTTGTACTGTTTGCCTGGCTGGACGAGTCAAGCTGGATCCATTTAAAAGATAGTGAGATACTGTCGACAGCAATAGACAGGGTAATTGCAGAGCCACTACTGTGGTATAAATTACATCACTCCAAATGGCAGAAGGGCCCGCAGAGAGCGGGGAAAAAATCTGACAATTCACTCCACCTGCCACCCTACCATCGCTTATCACTGCTTAACAGAGAAAAAAGAGGCAGGTGAAAAAAATTAGGTATTGATCAAATTAACAGTTTTAGCAATCTGTTTAAAATGGGCGGGGGCAAAGGAGATAGACAATTAAATTCCCTCGGGATAACTCCAGGCCTCCGGACGAAACGACTCCAGTGTATATGTACACAGCCCTGCAGAACTGAAACACAACCACAGACGACATCGCTCTAAAAATTGCTGGGTTGTTTTAACCCAACTTTGGGTCAAATATGGACAAACCCAGCCATTGGGTTACATTTTTTAAATTACATTTTTAACCCAATGGCTGGGTTTGTCCATATTTTACCCAAAATTGGGTTAGAACAACCCAGCATTGACCCAACAAAAAAACAAAGTCTCACATTTTTGGAGCAATACAATGCCAATACGCAGGGAACAGTTCAAATACTCCAATAGTAACTCACTTAATAATATCGGGTTAAAAATAACCCAATGAGTAACCCAACTATAGGGTGGTGTAACACGTTTCCAACTGTGGGCTATTTTAACCCAATGCATTGAGTCAAGAGCCGGTTGGATTAAAAGTAACCCAACAGTTAAGTTAACTATTTATTTTTATTTATGACATTATTTTAATAAATACAATACTTTGTTTTTTAAATGTGTATAAAACAATAATTATGTCTCAACAAATATATTTTTAAATTAAAAACTAAATATTAGACGGTCTAAAAAATGCTGGGTTGTTTCAAATGTTGACACACCCAAATGTTGGGTTTAAAATGTAATGCAAATATTTAACCCAACGGCTGGGTTTGTCCTTGTTTGACCCAAAGTTGGGTTAAAACAACCTAGCATTTTTTAGAGTGTAATGTATATAATTGTGCACTCAATAAAAAAAAATGCTAGGTTGTTTCAATCCAAATTTGGGTAAAAAATGGACAAACCCAGCAGTTGGGTTAAATTTTAAATTACATTTTTAACCACACGTAAGGGTTTGTCCATATTTGAGCCAAAAATGGGTTAAAAAAACCCAGCATTTTGTGTTCAAAAGAGACAAGTGAACATACAACATACATATTTTAAGCCACCAGCCGGGTTATTACAAGAAATTACCCGACAATTTTAAAAATTAGCCAACGAGTAACCCAACTATGGGGTGGTACAGCACCTTCCCAACTGTGGGCTATTTTAACCCAATGCATTGGTTAAAAGAAACCCAACAGTTAAGTTAACTATTTATTTTTATTTATGACATAATAAAATAAAATACTTTGTTTTCAAATACAGATTGTTTGTGTATAAAACGATACTTTCTAAAAAATGCTGGGTTGCTTTAACTAAATTTTTGGTCAAATATGGACAAACCCAAATGTTGGATTAAAAATGCAATTTAAAAATGTAACCCAACGGCTGGGTTTGTCCATATTTGACCTAAAATTGGGTAAAACCAACCAACAGCATATTTGTCTCAACAAATATATTTTAAATTAAAAACTAAATACTGGAGAGTCTAGAATATAATGGAAATATACATAATTGTGCACTCTAAAAAAAATGCTGGGTTGTTTCAACCCAAATATGGGTCAAATATGGACAAACCCAGCCGTTGGGTTAAATTTTAAATTACATTTTTAACCACACGTATGGGTTTGTCCATATTTGACCCAAAGATGGGTTAAAACAACCCAGCATTTTGTGTTCAAAAGACACAAGTGAACATACAACATACATATTTAACCCACCAGGTGGGTTATTACAAGAAATGACCCAATGTTTGGGAAAATAACCCAACATAGTGACCCAATATTTGTAACCCAACGGTTGGATTAAAAAATGACCCAATGAGTAACCCATCTATAGGGTGGTGTAGCACCTTCCCAACTGCGGGCTATTTTAACCCAATGCATTGGGTCAAGAGCCAGTTGGATTAAAAGTAACCCAACAGTTAAGTTAAGTATTTATTTTTATTTATGACATTATTTTAATAAATAAAATACTTTGTTTTCAAATACAGATTGTTTATGTGTATAAAACAATAAATATGTCTCAACAAATATATTTTTAAATTACTATCTAAATATTGGAGAGTCTAGAATATGCTGGGTTGTTTTAACACAATTTTGGGTCAAATATGGACAAACCCAAATGTTGGGTTAAAAATGTAATGTAAACATGTAACCCAACGGCTGGGTTTGTCCATGTTTGACCCAAAGTTGGGCTAAAACAACCCAGCATTTTTTTTAAAATAAACATAATTGTGCACTCTAAAAAAAATGCTGGGTTGTTTCAACCCATCTTTGGGTCAAATATGGACAAACCCAGCCGTTAGGTTAAATTTTAAATTACATTTTTAACCACACGTATGGGTTTGTCCATATTTGACCCAAAGATGGGTTAAAACAATGTTCAAAAGACACAAGTGAACATATAACATACATATTTAACCCACCAGCTGGGTTATTATAAGAAATGACCCAATGTTTGGGAAAATAACCCAACATAGTGACCCAATATTTGTAACCCAATGGTTGGATTAATAAAATAACCCAACATTTTTTTACCCAACCCAACGTTCTCTATTAATAGAGATGATTGCGTTGACTTTATTTTTTGTTCTATCTATATTCACAAAGACCCTCAACCCTGACCTTAGTGCCAGACAAAGAAAACGTATTAGGTTATTATTTTTCCGCCCCATAAAATAATAAGTAAAAGCCTGCAATTAGTGATGAGCCATAAATCTAAATATTTTGATGTGTATTTTCAGAGGTGAATTGTTGCAGCCGTCTATATGCATCTCTGGACATCCTTCATTTGGATGAGCCGTATAATACTTCCCATTTTAAACATTTCCCTTGCCATTGTTCCGGAGAGAGAGACGGTGTGTGTGTGTTCTGCATGGTGGTTTTATGCATCAGCCGCTTGATTTCAATTTACATGTATGTCCTGGGTTACGGCTATATTCATTTGGCTGAGGTAGTTAAATCAATGGCGTACAGTGTAACCTTCCCCGCCAAGACAAGCACACACACATTACACTGGGCCTGTGAGCTAAATAAAGGCTTGTTGTCCACTCGTGTCATTCGCTTTGACCTGAGCTCTTCAAAATCAGGGGAGCAGCACAAGCTCCCGATGATGAATGATATTCTCGGTTTATCTGTTAAAACAAACTCGCTATTGCCAATCTTTTTTATATTATAAGGGGGATTGTTTAGGGTACACTCTTAAAATTAAAGGTGGTTTTGCCATTGAAATACCATCTGTTCCCCAAACCTTCCAGTGATCAGTTATTAAAATAACTACTGGTACACTTTCACGATTATAATGAGCTCAATTTATACTTATTTATAGGTATTACCATTTTATAAATGAATTTATAAAGACTGCTTTAAAAAAAACAGTTATATTTACACCTATATTATTTTTAAGTAATGGATTTTCTTTTTCAATGCGTATATGCTCATAATCCATTATACACTGATTTAAGTATTAATTATTGCAGCCTGCACTGCTATAATATTGTTATATTATAGTTACAGTGACTTTTTATTAATTCAGATTTTTTTGCAGTCGAATAAGTGAATATGTTGTTATTAATAGCCGTGTTGTGTTCTTATAAATACTTATTGAGAGTGATAATACAGTTACTGACTCTATAAATGCATCATTGATGACTTTAAGTGAAAACATCTGCAATTTTCCTAAAGCAAATGTTAAGAAATCATGAAGATGTGCTCACTATACATCAAGTTTCTTGTAAATGCAACTAATGAAACATAATTCCTGAGATAAAATAATGATGGGGGGGGCAAAAATATATTTTCATGATTTGTGACCACAACATTTTTTCTTTTGTAAAATCAACTTAGATAATTTATGTAGTTCAGATAACATAAAATTTTTAGTTTCTGATGATTAAATCAATCTCCTTCATTGTATTAACTCAATTTTTCCATTTCAATGAACTTAAAATTTAAAGGCAAAGTTAAACCAACAATATTTTTTACAGTGTACAAACAGCTGAAAATGTTTATCTTTTTTAATGTTATATACTAGCAAAATAATGCAGAAATATGTTTAAAGTATAATTCCAAACTGCTATAAACTATATCATGCATATGGCTGAGAAGATATAGATTTAATAAATCATAATTCATGACCTTGAATGCAAACAATAGCCACATTGATAACTAATTGGTGCAGCAAACAAGTGTCTCCTGATCTATTTTCAATCATTTATAAATCAGTGTATTATGGATTATGAGCATGTGCATTGAAAAACCATGACTTATACATATTTATATAAATAATATAAATGTAAGTATGACTGTTCTTATAATGCAATATACAGGTGAAACTTGAGAAATTAGAATATCATGCAAAAGTTCATTTATAAGGTGAAACTAATATAGACTCACATGCAAAGTGAGATATTTCAATAATTTCAGACAATTTTGATGATTATGGCTTACAGCTTATGAATACCCCAAGGTTAATAATTAATAAAGGCTTGAAATATCTCACAGTCTATATAATATATTAGTTTCACCTTTTAAGTTGAAGTACTGAAATAAATTAACTTTTGACTGTATGTCTTAATGAGTCCGTATAAATATATTTACAGAATAGAAATACTTACTTTATAGTCCCATTTATATTTACTTATAATAGGGCTGTCAAACGATTAATCGCATCCAAAATAAAAGTTTGTGTTTACATTAATATATGTGGGTGCACTGTGTATAATTATTTTGTATATATAAATACATACACATGCTTGTATATATTTAAGGAATATTTTCATGTATATAGATTTATATATAATTTATATTATATATAAATATTTTATATATAAATTATATTTTTTCTTAAATATGCAAGCATGTGTGTGTATTTATATATATATAAAATAATTATACACAGTGCACCCACATATATTATGTAAACAAACTTTTATTTCGGATGCGATTAATCGCGATTAATCGTTTGACAGCCCTAATTTATAAGTATGGACTTCACAGAAACTATTTTTAGAACCTTTTTCCAGAATAAAGAACCTTTTGTTCAAATGTAAATATTAAAAGCTCTTCATGGAACCATCAAAAGAACCTTTATTTGTAATAGTGTGTTAAAGAAAGCTGTGTATAGCCAAAATCCACGGCAAACAAACAGAGATATATTTCAAATGCCGATATAAATCAGAAGTTTTGAAATCCCAGTCTGTTGTGTGGACACTCAGGCACATTTGTCACGGCATTATCACACCGTTGTCTCTCCGAACCGTTTCTGGGACGGCCATTCCTCAAAAAAAGATTTTTCTAAATGCAGTAATATCTTTCCCGATAGGATGCCTTTCCTTCAATGCATAATGTCTCCAACAAAGAAATCCCAGATCTGTGTTGTAAAAGCTCTATCTCTCTGGCTGGCTGAACCGCTTTAATTCCCAGACATCCTATAGTGATGGCTTCAATTTCCAGGCTTTTGATAAAATCGGCCAGTCTCTGGTGGATTGGGATTGAGTACCCCGCTACGGACGCCGTTTAATGAAGTGTCATAGTTTCAGCGCCTGATGTTTGACATAACCTCATTCAGTGCACTTGTGATAAATGTGAGCCTGGCAATCATAAAACGTATAGCTATAATTGAGTTAATATGATTTAAAATACTAACCATTTGTACCGTGGGATTGTGCTGTCACTGGCCTTCACACAGGTGCGCTGCAGACGATACCAAGTGTAAATGTTCGACTCGTCTTGACTGTCTAATTCATTAGAATAAAGTTAATGATGATAAAGTGATTGTAGTACAGATGTAAAGATAATGTCATTAGGATCGCTACGATTTCTCAAAAGGCTTTAAGAAAATGCAGTTTACACTTAGACTTACACAGGGACATGTGCGAGGAAAGTCCCCCCGTAGTCACCAAAATGACATTTTTAGACAGTTTCCCTTTAAAAAAGTATGTCTTAAATGTAACTCGACACCGTTGCCTCATTTAGTATGCGTGGTTCTATGAATATACAAATGAGCCCCGCCCCCACTCACTCACTCAGAGATCCACTGGTTGTCGATCACACGTTGATCTGATTGGTTACAAGGTGGTTTGTGACGTCAGAAACACCAGCGTGTTTTTGAGACTGTCTTTGGTTCACTGCAGTTTTAAGGAGGACTCTTATCAACTTACACATGGTGTGTGTTAAAGCGGATTAAACACACCACACACACACATAAACAACATTAAACGCTGGATTTACACCACAGGGGGACTTTAAATTTAGCAATGTCCCTGTGAAAACCATCCGGTCAGATCTAAAATATAAACACTTGCCATAGTGATTCTGGGTAAACAAACACACGTTTGCAAGTATTGATGATGTATCGACTCATTATTTAAACGGTTAATTTTGAACAAACAAAATTACGCAGTGTACCTTTAAGAAAAATAAGATGTTCTTAACGGAGTAGTTCACTTTTAAAAAAACTTTTGCTGATAATTTACTCGCCCCCGTGTCATCCAAGATGTCAGTGTCTTTCTTTCTTCAGTGGAAAAGAAATGAAGGTTTTTGATGAAAACATTCCAGGATTTTCTCCATATAATGGACTTCAATGGGAACCAAATGGTTCAAGATCCAAAAGACAGTTTCAGTGCAAACTACAAACTGTTCAAAGGGCTTTAAACGACACCAAACGATGAATAAGGGTCTTATCAAGCAAAACGATCGCTCATTTAATAAATAAATAACAAAGTTTAAGTTTTATAAGCTCAAATGCTCGCCTTGCTCTGTTCTGTGATGCACGTTCGTGACTCTCCTGTTCGAACTCGTTCATCAAAATGAACGAATCTTTTTCCGAGTCATTTGGTTCATTCAATGAATTGACTCGGAAAAAGATTTGTTCATTTTGATGAACGAGCTCGAACAGGACAGAGCAAAGCGAGCATTTGAGCTTATAAAACTTAAACTTTGTTATTTATTTATTAACCTTCAAATGGTCTTGGTTTTCTGTTTGCACTTCTGGGCTTCGGGTCTATACGACCCCAACAATTGATTGAGTAATTGTACAAAAATATACATTTTTTTAATCATACAAATAATATATCATTTTGTTTGTTTACTTCTCATCTATTCATTAATGCTGTGTTTTTGGTACTTTTATATCCATATACCACACAATTCCTCAACTACACCATTAGCTTGCATATGACATATTATTTTTTTATGATACATTGCATTTATGCTCTAGTACTAGGCCTTTATTTCTGTGTGAAAATTTTTGGATTTATGCTGGATTTATTTATTTATTTATTTGACACATGAAGAAAATATATTTAGTTTTTTTTTTTTTTCCACATTTCCCATTCATTTCAATGTGAGGTCATATTGACCCCGAAGACCAGAAGTGTAAACATTTTTTTACATACCTTCAGAAGAACCGAATCAAGCCCAGTTTTTGTGTGTGTGTGTATAAATAGATATGTATGAAAAGTCACAAAATCTTATTCTACTGAGATGAAGGGAACCTTTTTTTTATTAAGTAAAAGTCGATTAGGGTTGTATAGACCCCATGACCCGATTGAGGGTTACATGAGCGATTTTTTCGCTTGATAAGACCCTTATTCATCGTCTGGAGTCGTTTAAAGCCCTTTGAACAGTTTGCACTGAAACTGTCTTTTGGACCTTGAACCGTTTGGTCCCCATTGAAGTCCATTATATGGAGAAAATCCTGGAATGTTTTCATCAAAAACCTTCATTTCTTTTCGACTGAAGAAAGAAAGACATGGACATCTTGGATGACATGGGGGTGAGGAAATTATCAGCAAAAGATTTTTTTAAAGTGAACTACTCCTTTAAAGGGGAGCGCTCAATCTGATCATCTTACTCTATTGCAGAACTGCAAGATACAAACACATCACACTGAAGAGCATTAGAATTAGACACATCACAAAATATTAATTACAACTAAAGTCTATTTCATGATGATTAAATTAAAGGTTGGAGAAAACATATTGTATAAAACAAAATTTTTTTCATGCACTTACTTTATAATACGGTCCAATTTAAATAAAATAATATTTCCAGCCCATAGACAATTTTTCAAAAATAACTGGTTTGATCATCGTAAACGTGCAGTGGTACTGTGGACAATTATAGGTGATAATAATATCATGCAAAAATAAAGAAAATAACATTAAATATAAATCAGTTTATTATTATTATTCCTCTGTTAGTAACAATCAATCGCGTCTCTCGGATAATGTTACTCATCATGTAAGTCTAAATAAACCGTTTTAAATATTGATGTTTACTGTTAAGTGAAACTAAATTAGTATAATTTTCTTCTCAAGACCATTGGCAGTAATGCATGCTGATGAACCTTATTGTAAAGTGTTGCCAAAAATGTTTGCCTCGAGATCCAGCTCTGCCTCTCTGATCTTATTGCATTCATAACAACATTTTTGTAGTGTATTTCCTATGAAGCAGCTTTACCAGTACGGTCACGTTTTGATAAATGTCAGTGAAAGTGCATTGGCCATCATAGAAAACACATGATTTGATCTGACAGCTCGAAAGAATCACTTTCCTGTGCTAAAACTCCCGTAACAGGGCTGATGTGGGCTTGTTTATTGTGTCTCTGCTGGGATGACCAGTGTGTGGCGGAGGAGCTAAAGGATATCTGGCAGGTCACATCATTGGAGAGGGGTTGATGGCTGGGTTAGATCTCCATCACTCTCCACTCGAGCGGAGAATATGTCCCCAGCAGAAGTACACAGTTTAGATGGTGATGGGATAGTGAACAGGTGACAGGCGCTGACAGCCGTTTCCCGCGGAGAAGCCTCTATTAGCCCCCCGTTACCTCTTAACTAGTGTTTGTATTGCGGCACGGTGAATAAAAGGTTATTTTTGGGGGGTTACACATATTGGGTCACTATGTTGGGTTATTTTACCAAAATGTTGGGTCATTTTTTAAATCATTGGGTAGTTTCTACTTCAGTTTTTACAATCACTTTGCTACTATTTTCAGATCCTTGATGTCATTTTCAGCGGTTATAACACAGGCGGTCTAATGTTCAAAACACTGCATTGTGCGTTCACATCTTCTGTCACCGTCCCGGTACCGGGACGCCTAACTTTACTTCACTATATTTCTGTTAAATCCTAATCTAATTATGACAAAATATATATCGTTGGAAAGGTCTAAGACTTCTAAATAGATATTCTACCCCTGTTTTGTGTTACAAATTATGTAGGAAGAGTAATTGATGAATTTATGACAAGAGTGCACCTCAAAAAATCTGCATCATAACAGGAGTTTTGACCTTTGTCGCAAAAAAGTCGATGCACCCAAATTTTAATCATTGAAACTTCTGTTTTTATGCTAAAAGTTTATAATAAAACGTATAATTAGTATTTTTCAATTAAAAAAAAAAAAAAAAAAAGATAATTCTAAAAATGATAATATTTATATTTATTATCCTCTAAAATATAATATTATTTTTTATCACCTTTTTTATTATATCACATATTTTAGTAGTTATCATAAATTAGGTATCATTTGAAAGCTTATAAACTCAGAATTCATCGTGTGAAAACTGTTTTATAATTGAATGTTGCGTTACCATAGAAACGGTACTTATTTTATTAGGCTCCTCCCCTTTTTTATAATTTATGATCAAAACCTTTTCTAATTTTGACAAAACACATATTGTCAGAAAGGTCAGAGTCTCAAGGTTCCAAATTTTGAGACAGAATAGGTATTTGGACAGAAATGTATTAATTTGTTAAGGCAGAATATATACAACTAAATTCAATGGAATTCAATGGCACCCGGTGGCTATTTTTGGTACTACGCCTAAACACAATCTCATGGGAACTTCAATTTTTGTGATATCAACTTCAAATTTGGAACATAACTTGATAAGATTTATGGCTTTGATTTTATAGTAATTTTAGAGTAAAAAATATTTGTAAAATATATATTTTATATAAAATAAAAAATATATAGTACAGTATATTTGATTTACTGTGAATTAAAACTTCCATAACTTTTTCATACTTTCATTTTTTGAAGTGTTCACTTCAGCAATAATCTGCTGAGTGTTTTCTTTAAAACAAGACCAAACTTGGGTATATATATTTCAAAGCATTCTTAAATTACAACCATTTAAGTTTGAATAGTGCATTTTAACCCCCATTCTCAAAAAGGGGGGTGACAGCTAAGGGGTTAAAGAAATTTTGCACAATCATTGGTTCAAAAAACAAATTTACTGTGAAATGCCATTGAAACATAACTATAGATCACACACACACAAGCAACCGATAGTTTTAGGTGATGCATGCTTCATTATGGCACTACATGTACAGTAAGCACATCTCTGAAAGCACTGCAGTAGAAGAGAAAATACACACATAGTGGAGTCATTGTGATATATTGATGCAAAACACTACCATCACAACATACGTTTTGTGGAATCAAAGCAAAAATATAAATATTAGGCTACATCCATGGATAAAGTAGTAGTGTAACTGGTTCATGCTCCACGCTAACTGCTGACACTGAATCTCGTTATCTTGAAACTTTCATGATTTACTGTAAACATGGAAGACTGTGTGTCCATGCATTAAAGGATTAGTTCACTTTGAAAAAACTTTTGCTATACAATTTACTTGCCCCCATGTCATCCAAGATGTTCATGTCTTTCTTTCTTCAGTGGAAAAGAAATTAAAGGTTTTTGATGAAAACATTCCAGGATTTTCTCCATATAATGGACTTCAATGGGAACCAAACGGTTCAAGGTCCAAAAGACAGTTTCAGTGCAAACTGTTCAAAGGGCTTTAAACGACTCCAGACGATGAATAAGGGTCTTATCATGCGAAACGATCGCTCATTTAAAAACTTATTCCAAAAATGTAACTTTTCTAAGGACAAATGCTAGCCTTGCTCTATTCTGTGAGGCGCGTTTGTAACGTCACGTAATCCGTAATTACGTTCAAAAGGTCACGGGCGACGTAGCCGTAAGTACAGAGTCAGTGTTTACAAGTTGAACACATAGGTTGAAGGTGAAAACTAACTCAAACGGCGTTTACAAAAAATGAATTAAACGATGTCGGACGATTTTGATTCTGTACTTCCGGCTACGTCGCCCGTGACCTTTTGAACGTAATTACGTATTAGAATAATAGCAAGGCTAGCATTTGTCCTTAGAAAAGTTACATTTTTGGAATAACCGATCGTTTCGCATGATAAGACCCTTATTCATCGTCTGGAATCGTTTAAAGCCCTTTGAACAGTTTGCACTGAAACTGTATTTTGGACCTTGAACCGTTTGGTCCCCATTGAAGTCCATTATATGGAGAAAAATCCTGGAATGTTTTCATCAAAAACCTTAATTTCTTTTCGACTGAAGAAAGAAAGACATGGACATCTTGGATGACATGGGGGCGAGTAAATTATCAGCAAAAGTTTTTTCAAAAGTGAACTACTCCTTTAAGAGTAACGCTTTTACTTCTCATTTTGAGCAGTTGTATCAATTGATGGTTAGATCGGTGTAAGGAAGTGAATAGACACTCATTTGAAATGTAATGTGTGTATTGCCTTTTTAAATAGTCGACTCGTACTGTGATGTTAAGTGTCATATTGAACAGTTGGATAATGGATTTTTATCTGTAACCAGACAGTTTCTGGTCTCATTGACTTCCATACTAGAAAAACAAATATACTATGGAAGTCAATGAGACCAGAAACTGTCTGGTCACTGAAATTCTTCTAAATATCAGAAAATCGGCTGAATGGATTCGAAAACGGTAAAACTCAACTGTTTAACTCTGAGGGAGTGGTAAAATGAGCCTATTTCCAAAAAAAAAAAGTGGAGTATCCCTTTAAAACAGCATCTGAATATCGCACTGACTTCAGACTCGGTTTCTCCTGGCACGCGGCGGGACTGTTTTCCGAAACCGCACAATAACGTTTGCGCCGGATCACGCCTCCTCTTTCCGCAAGTTCATTCCCTAGTTTACCGACGTGTGTCTGTGGAGGGAAAAGTTCCTGCAAAATAGGAATGATGCATGCGTCGGCCTACAGAGTCAATTGCGCCGTGTGCGAGATAGGGCCCTGAGTTTATAAAGTGCCGAGGTGAAGAGGTTACTCACTTAGGGCGCTGGCCGGCTGTAATTTAAAGCAACTCGCCCCACTTCCCCCCCAACCTTCACGGGTCTCCCCGAGCGAAAGTTTTCAGCAGGACATTACACACTAGAGCAGGCAGCAGATTGTGTGAGATTACGACAACATCCCGGCTCTGTAATATCTCCATGTTTGCAGTCATGGCCCGTCACCCCGGCTGACCAGTGGGGACGCCCACGCCTCCATCAACTACAACTGTTATTAAAGACTGACCTCCATGAAGAAAAGTACAATGTAATGATGGCTTAAACAAACACAATTTATCATCGTCCTCACGCTGACATTACTTCACCCTACCAAACCCAGCCAAGCAGGCCCAGAGCAATTGGCCAGACTGACCCCAGAACAGGCTCCCACAATCCTCTGTCCACAGTTCAGCTGTTCACGGATCAAGCGCTTCGGGGAATTACTGCATTATAAATAATACAAGGATTCAAATCATTTACACAAACATCTACAGTCAAACCAAAAATTATTCACACACCAGATATTATTTTTGATATTTCTTTACTAGTGTGATCAGGACACGATAGTTCATTTATGTAAGTGAGGAGAGCAAATGATCGTTCTTTCCAAATGTGATACAAACATACGGTCCTGTGACTAAATAAACAGAAACAGACGCGACTGAATAAGTACGTGTCCTCTTCTTTTGTGAAATAACAGTAAATATCACTTTATTAATGGGTGACTAATGTGCAATCTTGACACAAGTTAATTCATTATGATCAATGTGTCACTTTTTATTGTAAACATCAGTGCTCAGGTTTTAATTCTTTAGGTAACGTTAAAGGTGGAATACTACGGAGGCGTACTGCATTCACTTGAAGAAAAAAATCTACTCTGTTTTTCTGAATTAACGAGTTAATTTTTCATGAGAAAAAAAGTTTTTGCTCTGTTTTTCTGAATTAATGAGTTAATTTTTCATGAGAAAAAAAGTTTTTGCTCTGTTTTTCTGAATTAACTCATTAATTCAGAAAAACAGAGCAAAAAAAAAAATCCATTAAAAATTAACTCATTAATTCAGAAAAACAGAGCAAAAATTTTTTCTCATGAAAAATTAACTCGTTAATTTAGAAAAACAGAGCAAAAATTTTTTTTCTCATGAAAAATTAACTCATTAATTCAGAAAAACAGAGCAAAAAAAAATTTTCTCATGAAAAATTAACTCGTTAATTCACAAAAAACAGAGCAAAAATTTTTTTTTCTCATGAAAAATTAACTCATTAATTCAGAAAAACAGAGCAAAAAAAAATTTCTCATGAAAAATTAACTCATTAATTCAGAAAAACAGAGCAAAAAAAAATTCCATTAAAAATTAACTCATTAATTCAGAAAAACAGAGCAAAAAAATTTTTCTCATGAAAAATTAACTCGTTAATTCAGAAAAACAGAGCAAAAAAATTTTTTCTCATGAAAAATTAACTCATTAATTCAGAAAAATAGAGCAAAAAAAATTTTCTCATGAAAAATTAACTTGTTAATTCAGAAAAACAGAGCAAAATTTTTTTTTTCATGAAAAATTAACTCATTAATTCAGAAAAACAGAGCAAATTTTTTTTTCTCATGAAAAATTAACTCGCTAATTCAGAAAAACAGAGTAGATTTTTTTTTCTTCAAGTGAATGCAATACGCCTCTGTAGAATACCTAAGATTTTTGCATTAAAATATCCCAAAATCACAAGGCCAGAGTTATATATTTAGTTAAGATGATATTTTAACTATATCATTTTAAGTTATAACTAACGAATATTGAATACTTACAATATTCCAAATGTTTCAAACAACGTTTAAATCGCGAGAAAATTGAGATTTTAACCAAGGAAACGGGGCGTGTGAGCAGGGGTCAATCGCGTTATATCCACGTTACCTTGGTTTCCGCTTGTACTACGTGTAGTCCTGGACAAATGCGGAAGTTGTAGTTGTGCGTTAGCATCTATCAAGCAACAAACGTCAGCTTGTTTCGCGCATTTGTTATGGAATGGAGCACAATTATTCTTTAGCGATTGCACCTGGTTCTGTCAACAAAGACAAGTCTCAGAAACGCAAACGTCAATGAACGGGTCAACCAAACGACCCAGAGAAATAAAACCAGCTCAACATCGGTGTGGCATTTCCTAAATGGAGAGAATTTCCTGAAAAACTCGAACTAGAAAGAGACACCGATCTTGCATGCGTTTTACTTGACAGGTGAGTAACACCGTGTTCTGTATTCAAATTTCATGTCAGTAAACGATGCAAAACAATTAGTATTATTGTTAGAATGTCTTGTTGTCTATGCATATGATGTGAAAAATCGTAAGGTCATATTCACCGCGAATACTTCTCGGAATGTGAACGACGTTTATCTGAAAAGTGTTTCAACTGTCCCGGCTCTCCCCTAACATCTGTGATAACTAATTTACTTTTAAACCTGACTTTTCTTGCGGTTATTTCAGTTCAATGAAAAACAAGCATGTCATTAAACGCAACAGTTATAGAAATCGAACTTTACCTCATCCGTGACAACTAATTTTCGATTCCCGTCTGACTGATTTATCCACGGTGGTGTTGAAAACAACAGTTCGCATCATTCTGCGTTCCTCCACGGCGTCATCAAGCAAAGCCGTTGTTGTTGTTTTGAATGTAGCGCCCTCTAGCGGCATAAAATCTTAGGTATTGTAGCTTTAAATAACAGTAATGTCAACAAACTGATGCTTTTATCATGTTCGTTTTGCATTCTAGCTTCCAGGTATTTCTTTCTGATCACACTTCCATGTGTTGGTGAAATGATGGGTTTGAGTGAGGCTGTTCCGGAAAGGTGCGTTTTAGTGAAGCGCTGAGGAGCTTCGGGCCCGACGGTGGAAACTAGGGCTGTATTCAACCAAAGAAAAATCTTGTCAAATGAAGTCCTGAAATTTCGCCTAGAAATCAACTAAAAGGGAGGGTTGGGAAAAAAACAAAAAAACAAAAAAAAAAACGTTAGATTAATTAGCTGCACAGTACTTGGTAGCCTTGTACACCTAAATGAATCATAAGTTAACATAAAAACTAGTAGGCTATTTGCAGCATATTCAATCGTTTTTGTACAGATAGACTATTAACTTAAGGCACGTACACTTTAATAAAAAAAAATATATATTTATTAAACAAACCAGATCAAGACGAGAGCAGAAACGAAATAAGTGCATAACTGAAAAATAAAGCATAGGCTCAAAACAAGTACGAACATCCATTAGGTTAGCACAAAAAAAGTGAAAACAAGGGGTGTGTTTTGGGGTACTTTAAAAACACCCCCATTAGCAATTAGTGTTTTCCACCTGACGAAAAATCGACCAAACATAATTTTGGTCGAGCCAGAACGTATCGACCAATAAATCGGCTAGTCGACGGGGAGATTACGGCCCAACGCAGTGTGTTTTGGGCTCGGTGGTCCAGACCCGAGGCTATTAGCCCCGCCCCGCCCGGTGAAAGCCCGACTCGCACTGGCCCGACAGTGGAAAAGCGGATAGTGTCCAACACGATTTTTGTAGCCCAAGGTCCAAAAGCCTTAAGGTAAGGTATTTCTGCTATAATTATGATGAAGCTGCTTGATTTTAATCTTTTTTATTCACTAAAACAGTTAAAATAATAATTATATTTAATATCAATTGTATTCTGCAATGGTGCAAAAGTTCATTTATTTCAATAATTCGACTTAAAAGGTGAAACTAATATATCATATAGACACATTACATGCAAAGTGAGATATTTCAAGCCTTTATTTGTTATTATTTTGATGATTGTGGCTTACAGTTTATGAAAACCTTTTCACAATTTTGATTTTGGTGTTTTCATAAGCCTTAATAATAATACAACTAATAACAAATAAAGGCTTGGAATATCTCACTTTGTATGTAATGAGTCTATATATTAGTTTCACCGTTTAAGTTGCTGAAATAAATGAACTTTTGCACGGTTTCCTAATTTTTCGAGTTACATCCGTATTAATTTGAATGGTTTAAAGTCATCTTGTACATTTGCTGAGGCTCTATATCAAGGAAAACACTGCCAGAATAAAACACCACAGGACGGCTCTGCTCATAACACAAACTTTTGCTACTTCCACTGTGCATGAAGTTTTTATAAGTTTACTACCATAATCATTACAGGTATAAAAAGTTCGCTTTATCAGTTAACCAATAAATGCAATGTATTGGTCAGACCCATCAAACAGGTCATTCGGGAAATGATGTGCCAAGTGGATTTTTATGAGTGTATTTTCCAATGTAGTATACGCTGCGGGTCAATGCTAAGCTGACACTTCATCTATGGTGCTATGATTTTTTATAAACACTATTGACTTGGCCTTTATTGATTGGCGTGAATGTATCACACAAATCATTTTGCACCAAATCAATAAAGAAATCTTGTGGAAAATTTATATTAAAAGGCCTTTGTTTGCCTAAGTGAGTTTCAGACATCAGGCACACTGAATGCTTTGCTGATTAATTGAATTAGTTTAAATTTGGGAATGGCAAGCCCATTAAATAATGCATTCTTAAATCATGCACTGCCATGTGTGATTGAAATGAGATTTTCAACACAATAAGAGAGCTGTTAAATAAATCACATATGCATTTTACACAGTCAGAGAAAAGAAGCATAACTCTTGTGAACGTCTCTCAATCTTTAGCTTCAACACTTGCTGATGGCCATTTGCCTGCACTGGTGCCAAACGCTTCTCGCTTATATGAACATTTGAGGCTTCGTTCAAATTATGTACGAATGATGTATTACAAAACGGATCTGTATAGAGAGTATGAAGCGGTTCTTAATTACTACAGTTGTAGATTCAGGGAAAGGATTTCATATTCAAGCAAATGCATGCTCACCTAAAAAATAACCCAACGAGTAACCCAACTATGGCGTGGTGTAATCCAACAGTGGGTTATTTTAACCCAGTGAATTTAAGTTAACTATTTATTTTTATGTATGACATTATTTTAATAAATAAAATATACTTGGTTTTCAAATACAGATTGTTTATTTGTATAAAACAATAAATATGTCTCAACAAATATATTTTTAAAATTCCAAACTAAATTTTGTGGAGTCTAGAATTTAATGTAAATATACAAATGCTGGGTTGTTTTAACCCAACTTTGGTCAAACATGGACAAACCCAGCCGTTGGGTTAAATTTTTACATTACATTTTTAACCCAACATTTGGGTTTGTCCATATTAAACAACCCAGCATTTTTTAGAGTGTACTGTACATGATTGTGTACATACTGTAGATTCAAAATACACAAGGTGAATAACATACATACAGTATTTAACCCAACTAGCCGGGTTATTACTAGAAATTACCCTACGATTTTAAAAATGACCTAATTTTTTTTAGAAAATAACCCAACATAGTGACCCAATATGTGTAACCCAACAGTTGGGTTAAAAATAACCCAATGTTTGTTTTTTTTACTGTGTGACAATTTGTGCACACTGGTTTAAATTGCAGAGACTAAAATGTGTCGTGCCCAAATTCATCTGTTATGGTGCGTTCACACCGGATGCGAATAGCGCGTCAAGTGCGAATGATTTCAATGATAAGTCAATGCAAAGACACGTTACACGCGTCAAATGGCGCGAATTGAGCATCTGGCGCGTTAAGCACGTTACGCGTGAATGATTTAGTTAGTGCTATTTGTGCATTCACGCGTTTGACGTGAATTCGTGTCTGCCGCCCAAGTTGAAAAATCGGAACTTTGCCGTCAAACTCACGCCGCGTTAACCAATCAGGAGCCTGCTGCTGTCACGTGGTGAAGGATCTGGACGCTTCAATAAATTATTTTGTAATATGACTAAATGCCTGGTGTGGTTCTAAATCAAGTATGGAAAGTATGGCCAAGTATGGAACCCGAGGGTTCTATATAGAACCCAGAGGAACCCTTTTTTTAAGAGTGTATAGAATCTTTTAGGTGTTCCAAATACGTAGCGTGTCACGGTGCCGGTGGAGTGTAGGCAGAAGAAGGAGAACTAGAGGCGAATGCTCCAATGCAAACACTTTAATATAACTCAAAATAGCAAACAGGCACGGGTACACTCACGACACGGAAGGGTAACATCAACATTGACCGACAATAACTGAATGCAACAAAGGGAACTAAATACAGGGAGGAATCAAACATAACGATGTGAAGACAGGTGATACTGATGAACAAGACGAGGAACAGGTGGCTGATGAGGGAGTGAGTTCAGGAGTGGAGACAAGAGGATCCTGGGAAGTGTAGTGCTGATGACAAGACAGGACGGTGCAGACGAAGACTGTGACATAGCGCTGATAGAACCTTTTAAGGTTCTATATAGAACCTTTTCTTCTAAGAGTGTATCTAGTCATGACTGCTTCCCTAAACCATATTGTCTTAAATTAGTCGTTCAACCATGTTGGTTAATGATGTCACGCAGGTGTGGAGTGATAACTTTCTTTAATGAAACTGTTTGAGATCAAATGAATGCTACATGATTTGCCATAAATGGCATCTGAGGATGTACACTTATCCAAAGAACCATTCAATTAAAACAGCGGTAATTAGACGCACCCAGATTTAGGTTTGTCAAGAACACCAACTCGTTGAACTGCTGATAACGACGAAACTTGCAACCATAGTTGGCTATATAATAAATAAGATTAATAATAAATATATATATAATAAATAAGATTTAGATAAGATAAATATGATTTCTTAGTTTTTTTTTTTTTTTTACCATTTTAATTAAATTTTTATTTTACATTTATTTGAAGTTTAATTAACGTCCCCCAGTGGTGTAAATCCATCTTTTAATGTTGTTTATATGTGTATGTGGTGTGTTTAATCTGCTTTAACACACACCATGTGTAAGTTGATAAGTGGACAGCATTGCTGAGTATTTCCTCCTTAAAACAAAAGACAGTCTCAAAAACACGCTGGTGTTTCTGACGTCACAAACCACCTTGTAACCAATCAGATCAACGTGTGATCGTTAACCAGTGAGTGGAGGCGGGGCTCATTTGCATATTAATAGAACTGCGCATACTAAATGAGGCAAGGGTGTCGAGTTACACTCAAGATATTTTAGGAAATAACGTTTAAATATGTAAATTTGGTGATCAAAGATGAGCTAAGGGATTAAATGATTGGGGGGACTTTAAGAAAATCAGCAAATTATGGCAAAAATATAATTTTAGCAGCAAAACGTGTCTGAAAACTGTGTCGAGGAGATGTCTCAGTTCAGTGGCACTGAAGGACTGCTGAAGGAGGACACTTTTATTTTTTTATAACTATCAGTTGATCATTGCTGTTTAATTATGTCGGGTGGATTTTGGAGTAGATAACATGCTGTTATCTCCCGGTGAGAAGGCTAGAAAGGATATCAAAAAAGATAAGTCCCATTCCAGCAGACTCTGATGTTCAAATATTGTAATGTTCTTTCGTCTTTCAACATATTTAATCTGTAGCAGAAGAACAGTCAAAGCAATGGCGTGTTCTTGCATATCTATTAGCACAGGTGCATGTAGCCTTTACACAGATAAAGCAGTGATGGAGTAAGAGAGGGAGGCTCATGGCAATAATAATAGCCCACAGGGATTAAAAGATCACAGAGTCAAGAGGTGTGTTAACCACCATAAAATGCAGAAATGATGAGGCGAGATATGCACTCGACGCCGCGTAATGGAGGGCATGAGCTCCGGGTACAATATGAGATTCGGTGCGAGGTCACTCCTGTTCTGCAGCGCCTTATGAACTCTACGATTAATCCAATATGCAGTTTAACAAAGTGTTTGTGTAAAAAGGCCATCAATTCAAGCTCAGGCACACACAAAAGATGTGAAGGTTAAATTACATTTAGCTCACTCAGTGAGGGATGGACAGCTAGCTGAAATTAATTTGAAATCATATTGATTTCTGTTATTTTCTAGTAGTTTTGACAAAATCTTCCCAGAAATCCTCAATTCCACTGACTGATGTTTGCATGGTTGTTTTCCCTCCACAGTGATGTCACTTCCTGGCCATTGAGAAACTGGCTTTTGTTAGTTAAGGGGATTTTTTAAAAGTCAAACAGTTAAAGGATAAAACAACTATACATTGATTATGGTGAAAATCCATGTGGTGTTTTTAATACGCTTTAAGACAAAGTGGACAGCATTGCTGAGTATTTCCTCCTTAAAACTGCAGTGAACCAAAGACAGTCTCAAAAACACGCCCCTGTTTCCTGCAGACATGTGACCAATTCCAGGCTCATTTGCATATTCATGAATCTGTGTATACTAAATGAAGTCAGGGTGTCGAGTTACATTCAGGCTATTTTAAGGCATTTCCACAGGGAGAAAATGTTTAAATATGTCATTTTGATTATATTTAAAATAGAAATATTTAAAATATTTCGAAATATTTAAAATAGAAAAAGAAGCCAGATTCATAAAAGTATAAAAATAAAAAGTATTTTATACTTACTTTCTATATCTAAAGAATACTTATTGCAAAGAAACATTTTCTTAAGGAACGTTCTTATATTTTTAATGACAAAGCGCAAGAAGAATTTGAATTCATGAAAATAATGTTTAAAAAAAAAAAATCATTGTTAATATCCTCCTAAAGTTAGTATAACCTCACACTTGAAATCCTCAATGGTTACCGTTTAATCAATTTATCATCTCAGTTCAAATATGAAGCATTAGATTGTTATTATGACAATCTGCAAAAAGACTTTGCAATTGAGTTGAACTGCAAGAATAACACCAAAACCATTTTATTCTTAAGAAGAAAGAAAAAGTATTTTAGAAAAATTTTCATGTAGAATTAATATCGTAATTAACATCCACTCAAACCACAGTGAAACGATTTAAATTAACCCATGTGTTCACTAAACTGTGATTAAAGGCAACTAATACAGTACTTACGATTTACATGAATATATATCAAATTATAAATTATATTAATAATATAATTTCTTTAAAAACGTATGTTTATTTATTTTTTTGTCACGCTTTAGTTTAGGGTACAATTCGCACTATTAATAAATTCCCTCTGTGTCTTTTGCATCAATAAACTCCTAATTTCATATTATTAATAGTTATTAAGGTCGTTGTTAAGTTTAGGATTAAGGCATTAATATGTGCTTTATAATACTAATAAACAGACAATATTCTAGTAATTTGCATGATAACAAGCAACTAGTTATGGTAATAGTGAGAACTGGACAGTGTTACCTTATTTTTATACATTTTATCCAATATTGAGACTTAAGATAAGAGATGACGAGGACAGACACACATTTATAGAATCACATCATTATTATTAAAACTAGAGCTGACACATATAATAACACATATTTCTATTACTCACCTTCACAGTGAAGCGTTACACAGCCTGTCGTTACCAATCTGCAGAAATCTGCACACAAACAACATTTGTTAGTCATGTCATCATACAACTATCACTTTTTTATTAAATCTTAAAAAGCCATAGAAATCAAAAACGTCTTCGGACGAGATTTTAAAGGTTAAGATGGATTGAGTTTGCAAGTTTGCAAACCTTTCCCCTCCTCACGGAGAGGGCCGGAGAGAAGTACGCGTGAGCTATTGGGACGGGGATCGGATGCTCCATTAGCAGCGGATTTATTCAATCAGCTGGCTCACCTCTTAATTAAAGGAACTAATTATGCTATCGAAGGCCTTGGCTGGTGGCTCCAGGAGTGTTTTGGCTGGCACACACACACACCCGTACCTCGCTGAAGGTGATGACCTTGTGATAACCCGTGTGTTCATCACTCAAATTACTGTCCCCTGTAATGGTAATGCCAGAGCACTGGAACACCGGGGCCGACTAATCTGTATTCAAATTACATGCCAGCAAACAGTGAGGTGGCCCGCGCGGCCATAACTCAGCCGCAGTGCATGCTGGGAAAGGAGCTCCTCCATGGCCAATCAGGCTTTATCATACATTTCCCAGGTGTGCGACGGGCCTTCTGGGGAGCCGGTGATATTGGGAAAATTCATCACAAGTCTCCCTCGCAGCCGTAATGGTCAATTTAAATTAATTACTAGTGGGACGGGTCAGTCATTCCCGGAGCTCAAGCCGTGGAGATCTCGTGTCTTCCATTGTTGGAACTTCACATTGACTTTAATCAGGACAATTCACCCCAAACTTTAAATTCTGTCAGCATTTACTCACTCTCAAGTTGTTTCTGAACACAAAAGAAGGTATTTTAAAGAATATTGGTAAAGTCAATGGCTTCCATCAACTGTCTGATTACCAATATTATTTAAAATAACTTATTTTATGTTTAGCAGAAGATTCAAGTTTGAAACAACTTGAGGGTGAGTAAATAATGACATGAAGAGTTCAGATGCAAAAGCCTCTAAACGCCATTTGAAATTTTCTTCTTTAATGATGATTTTTATCAAACTTGTATATTTAAGTTCAGTAATTTCACTTAAATGGCAATGAAGATTACCTATTAATTGTCATTTAAGTGAAATTACTGAACTTAAATATACAAGCTTGATAAAAATGGTCATTTTAGAAGAAAATTTCAAATGGCATTTAGAGGCTTTTGCATCTGAACTCTTCACATTTTTTTTTTTTTTTCATTTTTGAGTGAACTATCCCTTTAATGCCTAAAATCATAAATTAATGAGCATTTAAATTAATATTTCCATAATGTTTGTTATCGACATTTAATTAGTTACCACGCAAGACTAGGCTAATGAAGTGAGGATATTTTCCATCAGAAAAGGTGCATATCGCCAGATGTTATGATGTGTAGCTCGAGCTAACAATAACATAGCTAACGTTTCATCAAACTAGCATCTCTGTTGTAGTGCTATGCTGCAAATTGCTAAATGTTTGGCGGGAAAACATTTGTACATCATTTGGGATACCCATTATATACTTAAAACATTCTTGAGTAAATTGGCAACTAGAAATATAATTAGTAATTATAATCGTTAGTAAATTAGCATAAACAGTATAAACTTACATCTGGTACAAATGTTGGCTTTTCTGCTCCCAGTTCTCGATCATTCCTTTATTTTTTCATAAATAAACACCAAATATAACAAGGTAAACAAGTGTGTGTGTGTGTGTGTGTGTTTGTGTGTGTGTGTGTTTGTGTGTGTGTTATTAGGCCTACGATAAGAGGTTATTTTGATGCTCAACAGTTCACCGTGTGTTTTCACATAATAGTGTTTTCATGATGTTTTGTCGCCATCTTCCGGTCACGTGAGATTGAACTCTGACTGCCCTTCATAGAGCTCATGAAATTCATTAAAAAGCTTTAAATGTTCCGTCAGACTTCTGTGATATCCTCCTGAGACACAGAAAAAAAAGCTCTTTTAAATTTAGTAGTTTTTCATGCCATTACATAAGAAACATGAGCATAAGAAACATTTTTATTTTAACCTTTTTAAATAAGAGATGTTATATCTCATGCTACGTGTTCTGTGACATCAGGAGTCAGACATTAATTAAATTCAATATGAATGGGATTTTTTTTTTTTTTTTTTCATTCACCAATCAGTTTTTATGTTTCTGGATTTTTTAAACAAACTTTGAATAAAGATGATTCTCAACTATTTTATGAAAGATATAATAGAATGAATTGATACACCACTTTACTTCAGTCAACATTTGGGTAAAATGGCCATAAACGTGTAGTCCCATTCAATACACAATATAATATCTACACACTCTTTAATTTGCATATTAATCTGTTCTTGGGAAACCTGTAATGAAAAAATACAGGAAAAATATTTTCATATGATCAACTGAGAATTTTAAACAGCTAATAAAATGTTCTGTCATTATCCTTTAGTATGCATTATTTGTAGGGGTGTAACAATATATTGTGTTAATATATCAGAATACAAAAATGCAACATCTATTGTGGATAATTCACCCAAAATTAAAATTACTGTGCATGACTACAGTACTACGCTAAACTACTATATATAATGTTGAATATAATGTATGATGCAGTGGGGTGATATGTGTGTGTGCTGATAATGCCAGACGTCTGATGTTACCAGTAAAAGTGTTCGACATTATTATAAATATATCTAGTCATATTCATCTACAATAATTCAGTGTTTTCATCTTCAGAATCATGAATATTGTTATTCTGGTGTCTCTATTGTCCTGTTTCAGCACCGACACCATTCATTCACACACACACACACACACTGCAATATCACATTTAGCATTTTAATCAACAGTTCATTTTTTTGTTAATCATTTATCATGTCTTGGAGTATTGCAATAATATCATATCGTGAGTTCAGTATCTAATCGTGACATGAGGGAATCGTTACACCCCTAATAATTTGTGTAAAAAAAAAAACAACAAACAGTAAAATCCCCATCAAATATCACAATAATAAAATTACTCAGCATTTTGATACTTTGGCAATAGACTTTTGGAAATGAATATATGAAATATGTAACTATTTTCACAGTTTATTCAGAAAGGCAATGAGTGCTACACGTGTGAATTCAGTCACTTCATCGGTGGGTCCGTCTGATGTGATTGACAGGCGGATGCGGCCCGTCTCCGGCTACGGCTCGGATCTGGAGAAGCACTGCAGGCCCGGGAGCTTCCAGCGGGAGCCGGTGTGTATCCGCAGGTCCAGCCACTCCTGCTGAGCCGAGGCCAGGTAGGACTCGCAGGACTCGGGCGGGGGGGTCAGCAGGTCTGGGGTCAGTGAGCTCTCGGCTCGGGTCAGGGCCTGGTGCCACGCCGCCTGCACATCCATGCTCTCCAGATTATGGAGATGACCCGCCGCCTGATCCATCACCTGAGCGCTGTTCGGGCCTGAGGGACACGGCACACGGGGTTAAAGGGGTCGTTCACCCAAAACTGAAAATTAGCCCATGATTTACTCAAGCCATCCTAGGTGTGTATGACATTCTTATATTAAGTTATATTAAAAAATGTCCTGGCTCTTCCAAGCTTTATAATGGCCGTTTCTGTTTTGAAATCCATAAAAGTGCATCTGTGTTCAACTTTGAGGGTGAGCAAAAATCAGGGTCCGAAATGAGCGTTTTGGCTCACCCGCCACGGGGACTGGTAGATGAAAAAAATCCACCAGCCAAGCATATTTTTTACCGGCCAAAATAATAAACAGCCTTTTAGTGTCACATATACATTAATTCATATATAGGCTATATTTAAACAGTTTTGTCATTATATTTCTGGTCTATTATTTTCCATTTTTACTTTTATTTACACACCTATTACACAATTTACACACATTTAAATAATATTTTTGTGGTGGTACCTATGAAAAAAAGTTCTGTACAAATGAAATGTATTAAAGGAGTAGTTCACTTTAAAAAAAAAACTTTTGCTGATAATTTACTCTCCCCCATGTCATCCGAGATGTTCATGTCTTTCTTTCTTCAGTCGAAAAGAAATTAAGGTTTTTGATGAAAACATTCAGGATTTTCTCCATATAATGGACTTCAATGGGAACCAAACGGTTCAAGGTCCAAAAGACAGTTTCAGTGCAAACTGTTCAAAGGGCTTTAAACGATTCCAGACAATGAATAAGGGTCTTATCAAGCGAAACGATCGCTCATTTAATAAATAAATAACAAAGTTTAAGTTTTATAAGCTCAAATGCTCGCCTTGCTCTGTTCTGTGTAACTCTCCTGTTCGAACTTGTTCATCAAAATTAACAAATCTTTTTTCGACTCATTTGGTTCATTCAACGAACAAAATGAACGAATTGACTCAGAAAAAGATTCATTCATTTTGATGAACGAGTTTGATCACAGAACAGAGCAAGTAAATTTTTAAATGAGCGATCGTTTCGCTTGATAAGACCCTTATTCATCGTCTGGAATTGTTTAAAGCCCATTGAACAGTTTGCACTGAAACTGTCTTTTGGACCTTGAACCGTTTGGTCCCCATTGAAGTCCATTATATGGAGAAAATCCTGGAATGTTTTCATCAAAAACCTTAATTTCTTTTCGACTGAAGAAAGAAAGACATGGACATCTTGGATGACATGGGGGCGAGTAAATCATCACCAAACGTTTTTTTAAAAGTGAACTACACCTTTAATTGTATATTTAATAAAATATATGCAATAATAATATATAATAATTATTAAAAAATATATTTAATTTTACTCTACCTATTTTTTTTTCTCCATTTACTCTGATCCGATCAGTGACTGAAGGACTGATTGTTTTAACCATTGATTAAAATGAATCGGTTCAAAGGAGTCATTAGGTCGTGAAATGGACGTGTCATTAACGGATGTGTTCGTGTTGTGTGTGTGACTCACAGCAGTGTCTGAAGGGCTCCCAGCCGCGGGAGGGCAGGTAGGGTTTGGCCAAGGGTTGCTGAAGCAGGCACACGATGGCACTGTCCACCTGATGAAACACACGCAGAGACAGCAGCTTCTGGAGCAGCTCCTCCGACAGACGGTACTCCTCCGAGCGAACCAGGTCTCGGATCGAGTCGAAGTCCTGCTTCAGCTGCAGAGCGCCCTGGATGCTGAGGGACGATCACGCAAACACACAGTGAAGCGCTAGTCCAATACTCCACCACACACACTGACAGCCAGAAGTTTGGGATCGGGAAAATTTTTGATGCTTTTAAAAGAAGTCTCTTCTGCTCACCAAGGCTGCATTTATTTGATCAAACATACAGTCATTTTTTTACAAATATTTTTGCAATGAAAATCATCTGCTTTCTACGGAGGCGTATTGCAATTAATCTGAATTAATGAGTTAATTTTTCTTGAGAAAAAAATTTTTTGCTCTGTTTTTCTGAATTAATGAGTTAATTTTTCATGAGAAAATTTATTTTTGCTGTTTTTCTGAATTAACTCATTAATTCAGAAAAACAGAGCAAAAAAAAAAAAATTCCATTAAAAATTAACTCATTAATTCAGAAAAACAGAGCAAAAAAAAAAATTCCATTAAAAATTAACTCATTAATTCAGAAAAACAGAGCAAAAAAAAATAAATTAACTCATTAATTCAGAAAAACAGAGTAGATTTTTTTTCTTCAAGTGAATGCAATACGCCTCCGTAGCTTTCTGTGTGAATATATAGTGAAGTGTAATTTATTCCTGTGAATTTATTCCTGTGAACATGATTTGATGTTCAAGAAACATTTTTGATTATTATTAAATGTTGAAAACAGTTGTGTACAGTTTATTTTCAGGATTCTTTGATGAATAGAAAGTGCAAAAGAACAGCATTTATCTGAAATAGAAAGCTTTTGTAACATTAAACACTACTGTTCAAAAGCTTGTGTTTAGTAAGGATTTTTATTTTATTTTTTGGGGGAAAGAAATTAAAGAAATCAGAACTTTTATGCATCAAAGATTAATTAAATTGATCAAAAGTCACAGTAAAGACATTTTATTCACAACAGATGACTTACATTGTTTTTTTAGGATTATTTGATGAATAGCAAGTTCAAAAGAACAGCATTTATCTGAAATAAAAAAGTTTGGGGTCAGTAAGAGTTTTTATTTTATTTTTTGGGGGGAAAGAAATAAAATAAATCAATACTTTTATTAATCAAAAATTATTTAAATTGATCAAAAGTCACAGTAAAGACATTTATAATAATACAAAAGATTATATTTCAGATAAATGCTGTTCTTTTGCACTTTCTATTAATCAAAGAATCCTGAAAAAAGAATTGTATGTGTATATCTATTTTCAACACTGATAATAATCATAAATGTGTCTTGATCATCAGATCCTCATATTAGAGTGATTTCTGAAGGGTCACGTGACACTGAAGACTGGAGTAATGATGCTTTGATCACAGGAATAAATTACACTTTACTGTATATTCACATAGACAACAGCTGATTTACATTAGAATAATATTTCACAATATTACTGTTTTTACTGTATTTTTAATTAAATAAATGCAGCTTTGGTGAGCAGAAGAGACTTCTTTTAAAAAAAATGTTAAAATCGTACCGATCCCAAAGGTTTAAACCGCAGCGTGATCTTATCCCAGCCCTATCCTCCGTCTACTGATCCTCTATTGAGAGTTAGTTGACGTGTGTTTGGTTTGGCAGTGTGTTCACACACCTGAACTTGATCTTCTGTGTGAGTATGTGCTCCATCCAGGCCTCCATGAAGGCGGTGGTGGCCTCGGCGAGGGCCGGCACACGGGCTTCATCCGGCAGGGTCTGAGCGCTCTCCATCACCTGCCCGATCACGCTCTGAGCCGCACACGCTGCGTACTCGCTCGGCCTGCTGGGAAGCTCTGCAAACAGCCAGGGTTTAGCGGCTCACGAGCACACACACACACACACACACACTGCAGACGAGCATGAGGGGCTTTCGCAACAGTGTTGGCCGTGTTTGCACCGCAGGAACTGGGAACGATTTTAGCTCAAGGATCTCTTTTAAAGGAACTGATTTACTCCAGAGTCAGTCTAAACCAGCGTTATAGGAACGGCCTTAGTGTTAGTGTTCGCTGATTGGCCGAACGCACGCGAAACACCAGCAGCCGCCATTTATAAAAAAGCTGTGTGAACACACAGATGGGATATATATACTTTATATTTACACAGTAAATCTTTATATATTTTTGATTATATATATATATATATATATATATATATATATTATATGTTTATATATTTATATATATATAATGTTTATATCACTGAACTTAAATATACAAGCTTGATAAAAATGATCATTCTAGAAGAAAATTTCAAATGGCACTTAGAGGCTTTTGCATCTGAACTCTTCATATATACACACACACACACACACACACACACATTATACATTATATATACGCCTATATATTTACTCCAGAAACTAACTCTACTCTACGGCCATTTAAAACAGTAATAGCCTCTCAACCTTTATGAATGTGACATACATAATAATTCACCTTTGATTTTAAATGTAGTTCTATCAAGCGGCAACAGTCTAATCTGAAAAATTAAGCCTAGTGCAAAAAACTGCAATACGGCGAAAATCCGCGAGAGGCCGGTCCCAAAGGGAGCAAATAGACCCCGTGTTATTCACAGCATAGATTCATGCTTTTACAGGTTAGTTTTAGCTATGCACTTTTATTGTATTTTTGGATCGGTTCTGAGTGCCTGACAACTGTGAGGGGGGGGGGGGTCTTTTTTCTAACTTGTTAGTTTAGTTCGTATATAGATATTAAATATATGACAAATAACGGCATGGTTAACTTTGATTGACAGCTGATAACTAACAGGCTGCACCGAGTAGACACAACACAACACATCATCACTTCTGTATCCTTTCTGAACATTTGTATTGAAATATCCTACATAAAACGGGTTGCTCTGCTATAAACTGCACTAACCGACACTGTATTTCACTCCATTTGTTCCGGTAAGTGACATTCCACTACTATTTTACTTAAGTTAGCAGTATTAACTAGGGCTGGGTATTGAGACAAATTTCACAATTCGATTCGATTTCGATTCACAAGCTTGCAATTCGATTTGATTTCGATTCGATTCAATATCGATTATTTTGGATATCAGTTACAACAAATGGCAATTTTTCTCAAGGAAATCAAATCTCCTAGCTAATGCTGTAAACTATGGGAGTCTAGTTGTAGCCTATAGGCTTCATTAGCCTAATATGAAGGTAATAATGAACTGTTTTGTAGCTATACAAACACTTAAATTACACTTTTTATTTATTTTTATAATAAGAAGATTATATGAAATATAAACATTTAAATGGTGGCTGTCATAAAAACTTGCCAGATTTAGTCAAATATGCATTAAATATTGAAGAACATTAAGATTATAATGCATATGTAATATGGTGTATATATTTAGCAAAATGCTCCTCTCTAGAGTTATTTTTTCTAGCTGACTAACGAGTTTATGTGGGTTTTCTGAGGTAAATATGACGATACATTGATTACAAGCTGTTTAACTGACGTCTTTCCACAGTTGAAACGCTGATTGAGCGAATCAATGTGACATGATCCGGATTTGGATAAGTTGTACTCTATCTTTAACACACTTTCAGATGCTCATTCATGTTTATTTGGCGCTGTAACTGGTATTATTAAGCCGGAAGTGAGATCAGCGCTGCTGCTTCTCCAGAGCGATCTCACGCCACAGCGACAAAACGCTATTTATGTTTTTGAATTTCTAAAGAAAATGGACGTAATTTGAAAATTGAGACTTTGTTTCATATCAATAGTAACAAAGGACAAAGATTATTGCGATTTTTTTGATGCGCGCAGCCGCGATACAATGATCCATTCATTCAAATGAAACAGGATGACTAATCGATTCTTGAGATTTAAGAATCGATATATCGGTTCGTAAAAATGAGAATCGATTAATATCGAGAAATCGATATTTATTACCCAGCCCTACTATTTAGCATCAATGTTTGTGGGCAGTGGCACTACAACAGTTAGCATACCCATATATGGATTGGCCAAAATGTGGGCGGGGTTAGGACTTTAAATGCTCTGAATGGATGATGACGTGGGACGCTTGTCAGCGGCATTTGTTCTCCGTGTTTACCTTCTAAAAAAAATTACACATGCATTTGTGTGCTCAAAGTGAGAAGTTGTCAAATGACTGTGTTTCTGCTGAGCAACACTGGACATCTCGGCACACGCTAATAACGGTTCATCACTGTCTGCTTGTGTACAACAGTTCTGTCTGACGCCGTATTAGACCATCAGACAGTTTGTATACTGTGAACATGGAGAATGTGAGTGAGTGAGTTCAGTCGTTCTCAGCGCCGTCAAAATAAAAGTGTGTCTTACGTCACTTCAGAGTTACTAGCAGTGCGAATGCAACCAGGAAAACGCTCCTATGGGAAACATTAGATCTCGGGGAAGCGTCCGGTGCGAAAGCCCCTATTAACGTAAGTGTCTGTACCCGTTCTGTGACTGGTCCTCCAGTGTTTCGCTGACGGCATGGTTTGCTGGAAGATCTCCACAGACATCTTCTTACAGTCCATAGAAAAGTTCCTCAGGACGAGATCCGAGAAAGCCTGAAATACGAGTCAGAAAGCACAGATCTTTCTCATAAGGCATTTTGATCAAATGAGTTTATCATTTTATTGTTACTTTACAACGTTAATTTCAATGTTTCTGCAGCGGTATGGCTCAAAAGCGTGGGGTTAGTCAGATTTAATTCAGATAAAGATTTTTTTTTTATTTACAAAAGAACTCTTTTTATCACCAACGCTGTGTTTATTTGATCAAAAATACTGTAAAAACTGTTACATATTTTTACAATTTTAAGAATCTGTTTTCTAAGTGATTATATAGTAAAGTGTAATTTATTCCTGTAATCAAAGCATCATTACTCCAGTCTTCAGTGTCACATGACCCTTCAGAAATCACTCTAATACGATGATCTGATGATCAAGAAACATTTATGATTATTATCAGGTGTTGACAATTCTTTTTTTTCAGGATTCTTTGATGAATAGAAAGTTCAAAAGAAATTCATTTATTTTAAATAAAATTATGATATTTATTTTTAATGCATCCTTGTAGATTCCGTCGAAGAAAACTCGTACTGACCCCCATACTTTTGAACGATAATGTACTTAATCTTCATTATTACTGTTTTTAAAAATTTTGGAATAATTGTGAAATCTACAAACATTATGAAATAACAGAAATGGAAATACAGGACACTTTTTTTGGTGCTTTCATGTAGGGAGATTCTGACCAAACGAATAAGAGTTCAGATCATTGAGTACTGAGTGTAGAAACCGTTGTCCAGTGATGTCCGTTTACATTAAATGATCAAACCGGATCAGCAGAAGCCAATCAGTGCCATTCAAGCCTCAACATTTACTTGTGAATAGAACTTGAGAAAAGATAGTGCATATATTTATTTATATATATACGTAATTTGCATATAATGAGATGTGGTTTCATCTTTTAAGTTGAATTACTGAAATAAACAAACTTTTGCCTGATATTGTAATGTTTGTAGTTTGACCTGTAATGTCCCGATGCTGTGAGCGCTCACCTGTAGATGTGTGAGAGCCTGAGCGAGTGAGGCTGTGTGCTGAACCACCAGACGCTGATCCGAGTCTCTGCCGACGGCTGCAGCGAGCTGGACCAGGCCCTCCACCGAGCCCTTCAGATCCTGAACACACACACACACACACACACACTACATCAGGGCTGGGTGATATGATGATTTAGATTGTGAACGATTAAAACGTCTCCACGATTTGCCTTCGTAGTATTGTGACCAAACACACAGTACACACACACACACACGTTCAGTAAGGCAGGTTGTGCTCACGTGACATTGCATTTTAAAGCCTTGCCAGCTGAACTTATGACTTAACCTATTAAAACCGGATCACGCATCTGTGTGTGTTTACCTTTAAGACCGGATCGCGCATCTGAGCGTAATCACCGTTAAGCCCGGTAAACGCATCGGCAATCATTTTTAATTATTTAATTTTAGTAGGCTTTCACAAATTTTGACAAATATTTCTGGAAACCAGAACATTTCTGGGGTTTTCAGAAAATTACTTAGGCATAAAAAAGCCTTTTTAGCTGGTGTTTTAGGCCTAAATGGATTTAAAGAGATACTCCACTTTTTCCCCCAGAGTTAAAGTGTTGAGTTTTACCGTTTTTGAATCCATTCAGCTGATCTCCGGTTCTGGCGGTAGCACTTTTAGCATAGCTTAGCATACATCATTGAAGTGCACAAGACCATTAGCATTACTCAAAAAAAATGACCAAAGAGTTTCGATATTTTTCCTATTTAAAACTTGACTCTTCTGTAGTTACATCGTGCACTAAGACCGACGGAAAATGTAAAGTTGCGATTTTCAGTCTATTATGGCTAGGAACTATACTTTCATTAATCAAGAAACTTCACTGCCGTATCACGAGTGCATCAGGCGTAATGATATGACGCAGCGCCTGAGAATAAGGCTAATACCGAGCTGAGGACTATTTTCAGAGTATAGTTCGTCACGGAGACTCACTAGTAGCCTAGACTTGTTGTTTAACGACTGCGCTCTGTTACCGGTGGGCGTGGCCTCCTAGGGCAGCGAAGCAAGTGCATTATGGGAGTTGTTGTCTTTCATCCACATAAGCCAAAAATACATTTTCTGGCTTTTTTCTCAGTCTAGAAAGCTACAAATTCAAAAATAATTTCACATTTCTAATACATAAATGACCCATTTTAAATACACATTCATCTTTCCAGAGGTGAAGTGACCCGTTAATGTTAATCAAACAACTAAAGACAAAGAGAAAAGCACACACTGCTCCTGACTGCATAACTTCAGTAGCTTTAATAAGAATCGGTGTCTATTTAATTTAACCCTTATGTTAGATTAAAATGTATATCCTTTATCAGAAAAATATGCATTTTATATGTAAATATTTTATATTTTATATGTAAATATGTATGGATGGTGGAGGTGAGTGTTTAATTTACCTTGAGATCTCCTTGTGTGACCAGCAGGAACTTACTAAGGGACCAGGAGGCCAGAAACTGGTAGGCTTTACCCATGACCCAGAGCGTGGAGGCCTGGACGGTGACGACCGCCCTGCACAACAGCCCCAGGTGAGTCTCCCGGAGACTCCTGCACCCGCGCTCACCTGGGGAAACACATCATCAGCGGGATGAGCTCAGGCGTCTCGTGCACCTTCAACAGAGGCCCAACCGGGGATAGGAAAATACTGCCACTTCCTTACAGAGGCAATATTAAAATCAGAACATATAAAAAAATATATGAAATCATATTCACAATACACTATTTTTTAGCTATTTACTTTATTTGTATTATTGCTTGTCATTTCTTTATTTCATATTTACTTTATTAACAATAGTTAATTTATTATCTGGAAAAACTCCAAGCTATGTTTAATAGAAAAATGTATCAAATAATGTTTTAATTAGTGCTGGGCAACGATTAATCACATCCAAAATAAAAGTCTGTGTTTGCATAATGTGTGTGTGTGTGTACAGTGTATAATTATTTTGTAGATATAAATGAAGAGTTCAGATGCAAAAGCCTCTAAGTGCCATTTGAAATTTTCTTCTAGAATGATCATTTTTATCAAGCTTGTAAATTTAAGTTCAGTAATTTCAGTTAAATTGCAATGAGGATTACCTATTAATTGTCATTTAAGTGAAATTACTGAACTTGAAAATATAAGCTTGATAAAAATGATCATTTTAGAAGAAAATTTCAAATGGCATTTAGAGGCTTTTGCATCTGAACTCTTCAAATACATGCATTTCTATACAATGCATGTATGTTTTTTTTATGAAAAATGTGGTATATAAATATAAAATATTTACATATATAATATAAATTATGTAAATATATATACAGTACATAATTCAAAAATTTCTTAAATATATACATGCATGTGTGTGTATTTATATATAAAAAAATAATTTTACACAGTACTATAGATGTGATTAATTGTTGCGCAGCACTAATTTTAATGTAATTTGATAATATTTATATTATTTAGTTATATATACCATTTTAGTTTTTGCTGTGAATTTATGCCAAACTTTTAAATGTTAGTGATTTGTTTAATAAATCAATATTGTAATTCAATGGGGCATTAAAGTAAAGAGATTTATAAGGCTACAAAAAAATATCAAATAAATGCTGTTCTTTAAAACTTTCTATTCATCAAAGAATCCTGAAAATTAAAAAGTATCAGAGTTTCCACAGAAAAACTGTTTTCAACACTGATAATAATCATAAATGTATCTTGAGCATCAGATATTAGAGTGATTTCTGGAGGATCATGTGACTCTGAAGACTGGAGTAATGATGCTGAAAATTCAGCTTTGATCAAAGGATATAAATTACACTTTACTATATAATCACATAGAAAGCAGTTATTTTACATTATAATAATATTTCACAATTTTAACAATATTTTTGATAAATAAGTATAGCATTGGTGAGCAGAAAAGAGCTTCAAATACATTAAAATGTGACCAGCCTCAAAGCTTTGTACGGTAGTGTAGATGATGCTACAGTTTTCTAAATGACATCATCATCTGTTAACAAACAACTTCAAAGTTTACACTGTAAACTGTAATATGTGGATTTTCTGTAAAGCTGCTTTGAAATGATGCGTATTGTGAAGAGCGCTATACAAATAAATGTGAACTGAAAAGATGACGGGAGTGTGTGTGTGTGTGTGTGTGTGTGACGTTACCGGGCAGGAGCTTCAGGACGGTGTGTAGAGGAGGGAAGAGCTGGAGGATCAGATCCATCGTGGCCGTTCTCACGACACATCTCTCCTGCTTTACTGCAGGAACACACTTCTCTCTCAGTCCCGAGCCCAGCGACACACACATCACTGCAACACAACCACAATCAACCTCAGTTCACCTCTGAAGACTCATCCGATGGGTCATAATGTGATAATACACACTACTCACTCTCATCCCAGCGTGAGAAGGCGGCCGTAGACGAAACATGAGAGCAGAAACTGCTCAAACCTGCTTTACATTCCTCTGGAACAAGATCTGGAAACACACAAAGGGAACGGAGAAAAGGTTTAAACACAACTTTGATAACAGAATAACAAAAGTCAAACCTTACGCACAACATTCAGTCTCAGTCACTATATTAGTGTCGGTTAACACTGCTTCAAATCTTAAACAGTTGTTCATATTTTCTGCTGTATGTTAAAATATTTAACATTTCTAGATTTATTGTGAACACGTCTGTACAGAATCTATAAAAGTAAGAAAAGTACACACTGCATAGACTTCATCATATCTGTTATTGGCCAACAAAACATGTCTAAATCAGTGCATCCCTTGGAAACACGACATGAAATAAAAAAAAATTTTGAGAATCACATAAAAACGGTCAAATATGTCCATATTTCACACCAAAATGAAACAAATAATATGTTGCATAAAGAAACTTAAGCCGATGAGAATGTAGATTTTTCATTAGACATAGCACGAAATAAACATGAATGAGCATCTGAAAGTGTGTTAAAGATAGAGTACAACTTATCCAAATCCGGATCATGTCACATTGATTCGCTCAATCAGCGTTTCAACCGTGGAAAGACGTCAGTTAAACAGCTTGTAATCAATGTCATGTATCGTCATATTTACCTCAGAAAACCCGCATAAACTCGTTAGTCCACACTCGTTAATGTTCTTCAATATTTAACGCATATTTGAAGAAATCTGGCAAGTTTTTATGACAGCCACCATTTAAATATTTATATTTCATATAATCTTCTTATTATAAAAATAAATAAGTGTAATTTAAGTGTTTGTATAGCTACACAACAGTTCATTATTACCTTCATATTAGGCTAATGAAGTCTATAGGCTACAACTAGACTCCCATAGTTTACAGCATTTAAGAGATTTGATTTCCTTGAGAAAAATCGCCATTTATTATAACTGATATCAAAATTAATTGAATTGAATCATAATCGAAATCAAATCGAATTGTGAAATTTGTCCAGCCCTAATATTTAAGTACGGAGTAATATTAATTAACATACTTACTAAAGGGTTAGGGTTAATTGCATGTAATTATGCGTAGTTTACTGTTATTGCTACGGTAAGTACATGTAACACACTGTAAAATAAAGTGATACCGAATAAAGTGCAACAGATTTTGATGTGAAATATGACCACGCCATTTCTTTGCAAGATTCATCCATTAGCATTACATACACATTACACACATCTGACACTTCCACCCCATCATCAGCACACACACCTTCCACGCACGCGTGCCTGAGCCACGCCACCAGGAGCGCGAGCGCTTCGTCGCTCCACAGGTTGAGGCTTCCCAGAGCGGCGCTGCACGACTGACAGTGGAAGAGTCGAGCGGCCGCGTCCCCGAACTCCCTCCACAGCAGGTCTTTATAGTGAGAGAAGAGCTTCATCCCGCCCAGGTCCACACTGATCGTCCTGCAGGGCATTCTGGGTCGGCTCAGAGGCCTCTCCTCGCCTTCGCTGGCCCGGCGACAGATCACCATCGAGTCCTCCAGATCCAACGCTGGTTTCCTGGGAATATGCGGCGCTAAGAGATTGGTGGACGTCACCAGGACTTGAAAGAGAGTATCGAGACACTCTCGGTCTCGAGAGATGAAGGAGGCGAAGGGAAGATTCGAGGACCAGAGGCTGTGAACGGGCTTTTGGGACGCCTCGTCAACAGCGGCTTCGGTGTGTGTGTGTATCGCGGGTGAGGATGCGCGTCGAGGGTTGTTTGCGATGTGTATGAGGTTACTCTGTTGGGTAGACCATGTGTAGAGTTGCTCAGCCGCTTTCTTCGCTTGACTCTTGGCTAGGATCGTCATTAGCCGCTCGACGGGGAACGGTTTGGTGCGTCGAAGCCCTAAACTCCTCTTGTCCTGCAGGATCTGGTTGAAGAGCTCGACGGCACACAGCAGGTCCACTAAAGCGTCTCGAGGCACACGATCCGGCTGGGCTTCGGCGAGAGCGCGGAGAGCCGTGTGAATGCACTGCTCCATCAGCCACACCGCCTGTGAGCCTAACAGATCGAGCGTCCGCCGCATTGACGCGAGCGTTTCGACTCGGACGAAAAGCACACGCCGGAGACTGCGATCAGTCCGAGCTTTAGTCCTGAGAAGATCCCAATGGTTTACGTGAACCTGCATTTCCAGACATAACGCTTTAAGGCTGAGGCTCCACGTGGAGTTCGGTTGCCCTCTGTCGGCTAACAGGAGGCGAGTCCTTTCTAAAACCAAACCTAGTTGAGTTACGAAACAAGAGGCGAGGTGTGTTCGCCGGGCGTACTCGCTGAGGAACAGCAGCTGGGATCTCTGCTCCATCAGCTGCTGAAGCTGGCAGTAATGCTGGGAGAAGGCTGAAGCCTGGGCGTGATGGTGAAACTCCACAGGGCACGAGGACAGAGAGAGGTTCGTGACGCAGCCGAATGGACGTCCTGACGCCGGGTCGTGGAGCGTGAGGCACTGAGAGCCGAGGCTCTGTAACGCCTGACCCAAGCGCTGGACACTCCTGGAGGAGCAGCTCTCGCTCTCCGAGTCCCAGCTGCCGTCTCTGCTCTTCTGCCCCATGAGCCACTTCAGGCTGGGGTTCAAACGTGTGCGAAACAGAGCCTCCGCCCTCTGCAGGGATTTGGTGAACGGACCCTGGTACCAGGACGCTGGGAGGACACAGAAAGGCACAATAAGCAATACTGTACAAGAGGCTAGTGCTGTATCATGATTAAGTCACAGGCCGGCTAAAGAATCACACAATACAAATATTAAAGCTACAATGTGTAACTCTTTTAGTTTATTCTTAGCTTAAATAAAAAAAATATATGTGCTCATTAAAGGTTTAGTTCACTTTTGAAAAAACTTTTGCTGATAATTTACTCGCCCCCATGTCATCCAAGATGTCCATGTCTTTCTTTCCTCAGTCGAAAAGAACTTTAGGTTTTTGATGAAAACATTCCAGGATTTTTCTCCATATAATGGACTTCAATGGGAACCGGATGGTTCAGGTCCAAAAGACAGTTAATAACAGTTTCAGATGCAGCTTCAAATGTCTTTAAACGACACCAGACGGTGAATAAGGGTCTTATCGTGCGAAACGATCGGTTATTTCAAAACTTATTCCAAAAATGTAACTTTTCTAAGGACAAATGCTAGACTTGCTCTATTCTGTGAGGCGCGTTTGCAACGTCACGTAGTACGTAATTACGTTCAAATGGTCACGGGCGACGTAGCCGTAAGTACAGAGTCAGAGTATTTACAAGTTGAACGCATAGGTTGAACGTGAAAACTAACTCAAACGCCGTTTACAAAAAAGGAATTAAAAGGTAAAACAACGATGTCGGACGATTTTGATTCTGTACTTCCGGCTACGTCGCCCGTGACCTTTTGAACGTAATTACGTATTACGTGACGTTACAAACGCGCCTGAATAGAGCTAGGCTAGCATTTGTCCATAGAAAACGTACATTTTTGGAATAAGCTTTGAAATAACCGATCGTTTCGCATGATAAGACCCTTATTCATCGTCTGGTGTCGTTTAAAGACATTTGAAGCTGCATCTGAAACTGTTATTAACTGTCTTTTGGACCTTGAACCGTTTGGTTCCCATTGAAGTCCATTATATGGAGAAAAATCCTGGAATGTTTTCATCAAAAACCTAAATTTCTTTTCGACTGAAGAAAGAAAGACATGGACATCTTGGATGACATGGGGGTGAGTAAATTATCAGCAAAAGTTTTTTCAAAAGTGAACTAAACCTTTAATGTATATTTACTTCGCTCGAGTAATAAAGTATTCTCGTGAGTGTATAATATGCCATTGAAAATACATACGGGTAAGGGGTTCGCTATGTTGCCCCTCCATCTTGAAAGTACAATAGCCAAACAGGGACATTCCCGCTTCGCCTTTCGCGTTTACGTTTGAGTTAACACTCATGGACGAGGTCGAACCGGAAGCCATGTTAATCTTGGACTACATTGGCCACCGTAGGAGTTAAAACGAAATCGGAATTGAGAGGAACGGAAACTAATAATCACTGGATGGTCATATACCTTTTCACCACTAGATGGGGGTAAAAATCACACAGTGCAGCTTTAAAGCCCAAAAACATGCATCAATGCAACTTTTATGAGGTTAAATTACTATAAGCATTCCTTCCGCTGGAAAAAATAGTCCCTGACCGTGAACAGCAGCAGAAGAACATTATTTCGCCATTAGGGGTCAGTAAAGACTGTTTATGAGTAAGTCTCTCAGTAGAGAAGACTTTATATTGAAAGGACTGAAACTTAGGCTCAATACCAATTCACCCCTCCGCTTTGCGCGTTCACGTCTAGGGGTAGGGTGTCCCGATTCTTGTTGAGATCGAGGGGTAGGGTGAAGGGATAGGGCTACATAACCCTCGAAATGGAGATTTTTCAGATGCACACTCCAAACGGAGGGCTACGAGAAAGTTCACAGAATGCATCGCAAATCACCGGTGAGATGGCTTCGCAAACGGTTAAACGTTATAATCATCATGTTTCCTGGTTAAGAGAGGCTGCGCTGATTGTCAGTCGTTGTTATGGAGAAATCCTGTAATAACTCCGTAACGCAGAGCCATCGCTGACGACTGATGACGTATCGGGTTCATTTCGTAGGGGAATATTTCAACCCCTTGGCCCTTGCAACTCTGTTTTAAGGGCCAATGGGTACACTTGAAAACAAGGGGTAGGGCCAAGCGGTGAATTGGGATTGAGCCTTACTGAGAACACGCAGAAGAAAACAGACAAATGACTAGCGTGTCAGGGCACAGAAAACTCCTTAGAACGGTTAAAGGGTAACTAAACCCCTGGTCAGAGCCTGACTCCACCCACTGGCAATATTTGATCTCCCAGCGGAGATAGAGAGGACGAAATAGATGCTAAAACACTATCCTGGTCGTTTTCAATACTCACAATTCCAATTCCTGACTCGCTACAGTGGTTTTGACGACACAAGATGGTTTTTATACTGCCAAGGGCGTAGCTCGCGTGGTGAGCTGAAACCTGCGTACGTCACGAAGTGCGGAACATCCAATAGGAAAATTCAACTGCAGTAGCCACAGTTCAACCTGAAGAGGGCAGCACTGAGACATTTTTACACCATATATTGTAGAAATAGAACACTTTATAAACAAAGATCAAAAAAGTTACTAGAATCAATGACTGTATTAATAAAGATCCATTCTTACAGATCATTAACTAAAAAAAGTTGGTTTAGTGTTTAGTTACTCTTTAAAGGGACCTTAAGTTCCTATGGGAGAAATGCGTCGAACATCGGAAACGATCGAGGTCCTCAATAAGATTTGTTCTCCGATTCTCGGGAGGGGAAAATCTGGGATAATCGGCCTATAACTCCTGTAGTGCGAGCCAGGCATTACTTACCATCATATTTCTCATTCGATATGTATTCCTCAGGAAGTATTTCTGAAAGGTCACTTGGCCTGCTCTGTAAAAACACACACAGATATGATTATCAGAAACATGTCATAACACATGAGTGAGGACGCCTTGTCTGCTGGGGTTATAACTCAAGAGAGATTTATCTCAGAGTTCACTGATGAGCAGAACGGTCATTAAAGGAGTAAATGACGGTGGGTCTGACCTGTCCATGATCCGGACGCTGGTTGTCAGGACCGTCAGCAGCAGAACTGTCCGTTTTGTCTGTTAGGGATCAGGAAAGGCAGAACACAAGCAAATGTTGAGGCTTCAATGGCACTGATTGGCTTCTGCTGATCCGGTTTGATCATTTAATATAAACGGACATCACTGGACAACGGTTTCTACACTCAGTACTCAATGATCTGAACTCTTATTCGTTTGGTCAGAATCACATGAAAAAGTGTCCTCATTTAATACTGTATTTCTGGTCACTACTTCCATTTGTGTTCTTTCATAATGTTTCGAGATCATCAGATCATCATATTAGAGTGATTTCTGAAGGATCATGTGACACTGAGGACTGAACATTCAGCTTTGAGTTTATTCACATTGATAAATTACACTTTATAATATATTCACGTTGAAAACCGCTATTTTAAAATGGTAAATTGTAGTTTGACTGTATTTTTTGATGAAATAAACGCCTTAAAACTGCATCAACATCAATGATCATGTGATCATTTATCATGTTGAAACTAAATGATCAACATGATCCAAACTCTGCAGAAACCCTTCCATCATCTAACTGATGATATCTCACTATATCAGACTAAATATGTCAAATGTGATCATCAGGCTTTTGAGGAAGGTTTATTTGTTCATCTCTCAATCATCGCTGTATTGTATTGCATTATATGTGTTAAAACTACAGGGCTTTGATCATTGAAATATTATCTTACTAAGACATTATTGGTAGATATTGTTATTTATAAGCATTTTATGTAAGGAACATTCCGTGTCAAATCAACCAAATTTCAGAAACTTCCCCTGCTCAAATTTTTAGATTTTGTTCATATTTTTTTAGTAGAAAGACAAACATAAATAGATTTCAAAGCCAAAATATTAAAAGTCACAGATGTATATTTACTGAGTAATGGGTCAAATTACAATATTCACCAGAGATTTGGAGCCAAATTACAGGGGTTTAAATATTACTTTGGAAAGATGGCGGCATCATTAATATTACTATTAGTAAATCAATATTACTATTAGTAAAATCTGTTGACTTTATCAATCTATTATTGTTGGCTAGTTTTAATGTTCTGTTTTAATTTTTCTCTGTAAGGCGTCCTTGGGTGTCTTGAAAGGCGCCCTGAAATAAAAAATGTATTATTATTATTATTATTATTATTATATGCCAACAGTGACAGTTCAAACATGGAAAAAAGCACTTCTTGTGTTTTTTGCCTCAAGTTTGAATGCCTGTAACTCCAGAAAAATGAAAGATATATTAATATCCTTTTAGATTCTGGTTTCAGATCAGTTTTTAAATCAAACTTTTCTGTTGATATCTTCATTTTAAAGGCTCTATATGGTACAATCTCGGAGATATGGATATCTTAATGCGGCTCAGGGAATAAATGGGTAAATTTGAGACATTTTCAGTAATCATGCTTGAGTCTCTGAATAAAACTGAGATGTTCTCACTTTATCATACTGTACCATTAAAACCTTCCTATTATTTCATATGTCAGACGTTTTTCAAATCATTAAAAAAAAATCTTACCAACCCCAAACTTTTGAACGGTAGTGACGTTTGACAGGTAGTTTATGCAACAGTCAAAAGTCAATATTTGCCACAGAAAATTCAAGGCAATTTGCCAGGTTACAAGTACAACCTATAAAGCTGGTATTAGCGAGACTGCGGCAGTATCCTGTTTTAAAGACAACAAGAGAGATTAAAAGGTGAAGATGGCACCTGTGTGTGTGTGAGTGTGTTCCTCCTGAGATCCTCCTATTGACTGAGCCATCTCTCCTGAACACACACACAAACATCACATACTAACCCACAGAAACAACACAATCATAGTACAGTAACGTTACGTCTGAGAGCTTACCTGTTCATCTCAACGGGCATCTCTCATCTCAAGTCCCCGTAAATAAAGCGCAAATTATTAATAGCAGAAGAATGATTCAATACACAGCCTTGCTGAGTATAAATAACATGTGAACAACACAACACTAGGTCGACACACACCTGTCACTGGACCCACAGGAAAGCTCCAGGTCGTGATTTATTCCAGTGTTTTGGTATAAAGTCCTCCATAATACACTGATGCTAACAGGCTAGCTGAAGTTAACTGGACAGCCCGCTAGCAATAACAGTCACTAATCAGTGCACACGACAAGCCTTCAGTTCAATTACTATTATAGGAAGACGCCTATTTCGAGAGGTATGTTGGTGGCAACGGGTTAGTTAATCCTCAGTTAAGCACATTTCCCGAATTTAGCATAGCATGAGGAGATCAGCCAATGAGAGGAGAGAACGCTAGACTCTGGCAGTGTGTCATTACCTAGCGAGCTGCCTAGATAGACAGCAGCGTTTATGACGCCCGAAATACACTACCGATGCCCAGAAGTGTTTTCTATTATGTTTTGTTTCGCTAAATAATATTTAGATGTAGCTTACCTAAAATTGTAATTTTTTTTGTCATTAGACTTGAATAACAAGGAGAGTGTACTACTGTCTAGAGAGAAAATAGTCCATAAGATTGAAACAGAAGCGTATGGCGCTAAACTGCATCACTGAAGAGAAAGCGGGCTTCAATCAAGGTCATTTTATACATAAAGTTTGTTTTCTGGGGTTTTAAAAGTGTGGTTGAACAGGCTACGGGTCCGTGGAAATGTTAAGAAAGAAACGGGGATTCAAATAAAGTTGCAAATGACATAACGATTCGAGTAGAATATTTTTTAAAGAGTAATTCTTCTTTTTTTTCGTATTAAATGCGTGAAGAACAGTAAAAACAACTGTCATCGATTCAAATGTGTCTTATGATGTGGTTTTACAGCAAAGTCCACCTTGAATCTTCTCTGAGAGATAAAGATCCCTAATCCTTTGGCTCCCTCTAGTAGACAACATTATTATGACAGTTTCAGTTGAAATTTGCCTGATAGTTAATTCGCTATTTTGCCTTGAACATCATAATATATGAAAGTAAAGCGTGCTTGCTCAGAATGACTTGTTGTTATCAGACGTTTTTGAGGAGTTTGGACTTTGCACACAGTAATATAGACACATTTGGAAACATCACTGTGTGCTGTGCATGGTCCAGCCCAAGTCGTCATATACTGACGTTTTTGACAATGCGTATACATCCAACGCACATGGCCCCCTTTTAGCGTCAATATGAGACGCAGATATATATGGGCCAGAAGGCGCCTCCTAGTGGTCTAACCCTACCCCAGAACTAAACCTACCCATTACCGAAGCATGTCATATGACGTTAATGGACGCCATGTGCGTTCGATTAGGCTTGTTTGAGATGCGCCTAGCCTCGACTGAAATGTATGCAAGAATAGGCGGCTGCAGTGAGAGGAGGAGTGAAAAAAGCGCAGGCAAGCTGGACAAATCTGGGTTCTCACAGTGGGTCGGACACCTGTGAGATCAAAGTCTGATATCGCGGGATTCACGGGATTCGTGCTCGTGCACATGTTGCTAATAAACTGGATGTGATTTAAGTTCAGTTGCATTGAAAGTCTCCGTGTGGCCGGTAGTGAATGCTCGCTCTTGAGAGCACGCACACGAGCACGAGCACTCTTGTTGCATTCTGAAACATCACCGCTAGAGGCCGCTAAAAACTCCATAGAGTACCTTTAAGTATTTCTACCTAGAAAAGGAAATGAATTTAACTGAATTGTTTCTTTGGTAATTTACCTCAAAGACTTCTAACGTTTGTTCGAACATAAGGCCACTCACCAAACGCAGGCTTTCTCAGCAACACAAAAAGAACCATATACACTTGCAAGTTTGATAATTTCTTTATCAAGCTTTCAGAGCATTAAGATTGTGTTTTTCTGTGTTGTACAAAAGGGTTTAAACTGTCTAGGTGAATTATGCCAAACTTCTCACTCTCTCTACCTCTCTCTCTCTCTCTCTCTCTACCTCTCTCTCGCTCTCTCTCTCCCACTCTTACTTTCACTTTTTAAACTCCTCTCCGTGTTTGTTCGTTATCTGTTGTATATCCCATGTAACCTTAGTATACTTAGTCTGCCTTTATTAAATTCATTTATATTCATTGATTGATTCATGTCTTTTGCCCATATACTGGTCACTAAAATGTACGATCTTGGCTACAAAGCTTTAAAAGTATAAAAGTACTTTAACTAACGTTAGCAGGCTATCTTTGTGAAAACAGGTAGATTATCTTCATGGCCAGAAATTTCCTTTCCGGTCTCTGAAATTATTTTCTGTATGAGAATCGATAAAGATCGCATGATTACTTGGCTGTGCGGATGTATTTGAGGTTTCGATGGTCAGTCCAGACGACGAACGGGACAGAAGATCCCTTTAGTCAATGCCGCCACTCACCCAGTGCTAGACCAATGGAGTTCGCGATTACCCACATCATAATTTTGCTCGGAAGGTGAGAGACGGTGGGAAAAGGAGGCGCAAGGGTTTATCCTCCTATCAGCGGATGACCGCTGCGAGAGGATAGCTCTCACACCCACCTCTGAGGCATCGACCTTCACTATAAAAGGCTTTGAAACGTAAGGGGTGACGAGAATGTGTGTGGAGGTGAACAGTGTTTTCAGATGGTCGAAAGCGGTCTGCGCAGCGTCACTCCAAACAAAACAAGACTTGGTAGAAGTTAACACAGTAAGGGGGGGCAGCTACTTGACTGAAGTTCTTGACTGAAATCGGTGATAAAAATTGAAACGCTGCAGCGAGACGTGAGAATCGGGAGTGGGCCAGTCAGTGACAGCGCGGACTTTGGCAGGATCCATACTGAGACCCTGGGCGGAGATTATAAAACCGAGGAAAGAAACGGATTGGGCGTGGACCATACACTTCTCAGCCTTGACAAATAATGTGTTCCCAAAGAGTCGTTGAAGAACACGACGGACGTGCTGAATGTGAACCTGGACAGCGCAGTCTCATCCCAAGACGTCATATAACTGACGTTTTGGGACGTCTTTTGACCATTCGTCAATATCCGCCTTTTTAGGGCCCCCTTAAACGTTGGTAGATGAGGTTATCGGATCCTAACTCTACCCCAGACCTAAACCTACCCCGTCACCTAACTGACGTTAAAGGTAAAGCGTCAGTTGTATGACAGCCCGAGATCGCCATCTACCGACGTTTAAGGGGGCCCTAAAAAGGCGGATATTGACGTATGGTCAAAAGACGTCAGTTATATGACGACTTGGGATGAGACTGTGTTGACCTGGAGAGAAGGTGAAAAAAAAAAGATATCGTCGAGATGGACAAATACAAAAATATTCAACATGTCACGCAGAACATCATTGACTAGGGCTTGAAAAACGGTGGGGGTGTTGACCAGCCTGAAAGGTAAAACCCTGTATTCAAATTTACCCCGGGAGAAGCTCTATGCTGCAATCATAAGGGCGATGAGGAGGAAGGGATGCGGCTCAGGAACGGCTGATGACCACTCGCAGATCGAGATATTCCTCAGGGACCCCGGACAAATCACCCGGATCCTCCTGAAAAACAGAGACAGGAGACACAGGAAAAACAGCAGACACTTAACATGACAAATTCCTGGACAAAATAATACTTCCGGACCAATTAATCTGCGGGTTATGTTCTACAGCCACGGGTGACCCAGGACAACAGGAATATTGGGTGATCGAAAGACAACAAAGGAAATAGTCTCACGGTGATTACCGGAAACGGTTAGACTCAAAGGGACGGTGGCTCGATGAACCCTGGTGAGGACCCTCTGTCCAAGGCAAACACCACGGTGGGGTCTTGAAGATCGACAAGAGGGATTCAAAGCTCAAGAGAGCAGGACTCATCCACGAAATTCCCCTCAGCACCAGAGCCAATAAGAGCCTGACAGGTCACTCTGGAGTTGGACCAGCGGAGGTGAACCAGAAAAGTAGTCCGTCATGGATGTGGAGGGTGAAGAGAGGAAGCGCTCACCAGTAACCCTCTCTCTACTGGTGAGCTTTGACTTTTAAATGGCAGGCGGTAGCGAAATGACCGTCTGCACCACAGTACAGACTAGGGTTGGGTATCGAGAATCGAGTATCGATTGGAACCGAGACTAACTTTTCGTTTTTCCCGGAATCGTTCAAAAGTTGAAATTTCGATTCCTAGTTTCGATATTCACAGTCCGCCGAGCGGAAGAAGAAACCGCTGAACAACACCAATGAAGAAGCGTCTACCGGAAGTGTTGGCATAACCACGCGAGTCGAACATGAGTAGCTTACGTTGGCGATCCAAAGTGTGGCTTCACTTTTCTAAAAATAACGAAATCTCGGCAAAATGCAAAATTTGTGACAAAAGGAGTATTTCCTTCAGAAAGGATTATTTTCTTCAGAAAGGCCGTTGGTTAGCTTAACTTTTTTGACCCTGCCTCTTAAAAGAATCGGAATCGAGAATCGTTAGGAACCGGAATCGAAACAAGGAATCGGAATCGGAATCAGAATCGTTCAAATTCAAACGATACCCAACCCTAGTACAGACACAGTCGGTTGATGATTCGATGCTGGCGTTCGGCAGCCGGCACCAAGCTGCATTGGCTCCTGATCAGCAGAGGAGGAACCTCCCGTAGCTGGCGGGAAGGCGGAAGAGACAGGAGCGTGGGCACGGCGTCGCAGATCAAACCGTTTCTCCACTCTCAAAGCTAAGTCGATCAGGGGGTCGAGAAATAAAGGAATCTCTCGAGCCAGAACCTCATCCCTGATCCCTGCGTTCAGGCCCTCAACAAAACGCACTACCAGCACAGGCACGATCCAGTCACAAGAAGTAGAGAGAGTGCGAAAAATCCACAGAGAAGTCACAACCGTGCGTCTTCCCGGGCGTAGAGAGGATAACAGACGAGAAATACGGTCAAAGACTCTCAGCATCTCCTCCTTGAAAAGGGAATAGTGATTAAGGCAGGCTCCACTCCACTGTTCCCCACTCACGAGCCCGTCCCTTGAGAAGAGAGATGATGTGTGCGACAGCTCTCCTTAGCATAGGTGTGGGGCTGAAGTGAGAAGACAACTTCACACTAAGTAAGGAAAGGCAAACACTCAGACGGCTCACCCGCATAGCAGGGGGGGTTGTTCACACAAGGCTCAAGTGTGGTGGTGTCTGATGGTCTGGAGGAGTCTGCCCGGAGAAGGAGAAACTGCTCGGTAAGATCAGACATCGGGAAGCCAGCGTTTTGACGGTTTGGTGGGAAGCCACAAGATCCTCTTCATGTCTCCCCAGCATAGCTCCCTGGATCTCAAACACATTCTGAATGGGGCGTTCATCCACCGGATTAGGTGTTTTGTAGCTTACGTGACGGTCAACAATAATCTGACAAAAATGGAGGAAAAGAGAGACTAGAAATAGAGAGCGGTTAATGACATGCGATAGCGAGCAGGTGCGGGAATGAGCGAACGAGAACCAACTGAAGAAGATGAGTAATGGGCTATATGCACGCATAAGTTCCGCATTTGACGCAAGGATGCTCGTCCATTTCCGGTTGTGTAGATTAAAGTGGAGGAAAACCGGAGAAAACGGGATTATGGCAGAGTCTTCAATATTTACTGTCCTCCCGTCTTTGACACGAAACGTACATACGTTTAGATGTAATTTTATATATAGTTATGTTTATTTAATATAATTTTAAAAAGAAGCATAAACACAACGAGGGGTGTCTGTTTTATCTGTTTTTGTGACCAACGTTTCTTTAGTATAACAATGGAGTATAAAATTCAATATAAATTCTCAGTGTTGCATTGGACTCTACGATTGGCGGAAGTTATCGAGCATTATTACATCTTCACCGGAAATACCGCCGTGCATAGAGCCCATTAAGAGCGAGAAAGGGAAAAGAAACGAGAGCGAACAGAAGAAGATGGCGACAAATACCCACAAAAGAGAGGGAAGAACCGGGATCATGACAATTAGCCTGCTGGACAAGCAGATCATCAGATCACAAACTGATTCACAGGGATATCGTCGCAGTAAACACATGATAGACAATAATTGACATATTAATATTTAATTATAATCTGTTTGATTAAATATTGATATACAATTGAGCTCATTTTACCTGTCTGTAAAACGTGACCTATGCAAGTAATCACAATCAGTTTGTGGTTGATTGCCGAGGTACACATGCATGCAGATACAGGTAACATTTCATCCCGTCTCGGGAGATTTAATAACATGTAAGGCTGATCTGGTCCAAACCTGTATGAATAATTATTAAATATCAATTATTAATTATTATATGCAAATTCACCATATCGTATCAGGTCAGAATCTTTAAACTGACTTAAAGTTTTGACCAGTCTTAAAGAAAAAAAAAGATGACTAACTTGTAAGACAAGTTTCAGCGGTTTATGCAACCAGTCCCAGAAGGTCATCAGAAACTCCACCCTCTTAATCTACCAGGAAGTGACTAGTCTTCATTTCTAACTTTCATTTTTACTGAAAGCTGAAAGCAGGAAGTGACTAGTCATTATTTCTAACTTTCATTTTTACTGAAAGCTGAAACGAGTTGTGAAGAACAGAGGGAGACACTTTATATTAGAGCATTTTTGTTTATTTCTGATTGAACCTCGATGAGATTTTGATTGCAATAGTTCTTTACTCTTTAAACCAAAGTTCAGAAAGTGAAAGTAAATTGTAGATTTTTACAAGACGAGGAAATGGATTCAAAATCTGTGGAAGAGCTTTCTTGTCCTGTTTGCTATGAAATCTTCAAGGCTCCTGTTTTTCTGTCCTGTAGTCACAGTTTCTGTAAAGAGTGTCTACAACAGTTCTGGAGAACTAAGAAAACTCAGGAGTGTCCTGTCTGCAGGAGAAGATCCTCAAGAGATGAACCTCCAGTTAATCTCACATTAAAAAACTTGTGTGAGTCGTTTCTGGAGAGAAATGAGAAACGTTCATCAGGATCTGAGGAGATCTGCAGTTTACACAGTGAGAAACTCAAACTCTTCTGTCTGGAGGACAAACAGCCTGTGTGTATAATTTGCAGAGACTCAGAAACACACACCAATCACACATTCAGACCCATCAGTGAAGTGGTTTCCTCTTACAAGGTAAGACACATCTCTCATTTCATATGCTGAATACAGTGCTAAACATAGAAACATTATTATTATACAATAGACCAGTGTTTATATTTGCTCAGACTAAATCTCTATGATTTATTAATGATGTAAAATTCTGCACTAATCTCCGACCCTCTGATGTTCAAATCTTCTTTACTGTAACAGCATTGGCACAAAACGTGTTATGAAAAATTTGAAATATCATGGGTTAATATTATTATTTTTTCAATAATAATGTGATTTAAAACACACCAAAACGTGTATGATACCAACAAACTTTCACTTTCTGTATTTGTTTTGCACAACCATACATTTAAAATTGCATGGATATAATAATTAAGAATTGGCCATTGCAAAAAAAAAAAAAAAAAAGACATTTGTTTGATGAAAACAGGATTTCTTGATGTTCATGCTTTAAAAATGAAATAATTAAAAATATATGTCCTGCAATTGTCAAGCACAAACACTTCCCCCATTCATCATATAAATAAAAATACAATATTTAAACCTCTTATAGCTGCATAAGTTTCACAGATTTTCACTTTAATCTGCAGGAGGAATTTAATACAGCACTGACGTCCTTACAAAACAAGCTCAAACATGGAGAAGAAGTGAAGAAGAAGTGTGATGAAACAATTGAACACATCACGGTGAGGATATAAAGAGATAAACACTCAACATTCACACACACAGTTTATTATTGACATTAGTGGAGTGTGTGTTCATACAGAGATGACTGAAGTGAATGTGATGTGATTTCAGTCTCAAGCTGAGCACACAGAGCGTCAGATTAAAGAAGAGTTTGAGAAGCTTCATCAGTTTCTCAGAGACGAAGAAGAAGCTACAATCACTGCACTGAGGGAGGAAGAGGAGCAGAAGAAGCAGAGGATGAAGGAGAAGCTGGAGGAGATGAACACACACATCTCAGCTCTTTCACACACACTCAGAGACATGGAGGAGATGATGAAAGACAATGACGTCTCGTTTCTAAAGGTGACAAATCAATCTGGCTTCATTCTCTGTGCATAAAACAACTTGTATAGAGAGACTCATTGACAGTGAGAGTGTTTGATAAGATATTAAAATGTTTTCCATCTCTATATTTTCCAGAACTATAAAGTCTGGATGGAAAGGTAAGTGAGCTGCTCGTATCTCTTCTCTCAGTGGATCTGAACTCAAATTCACTGCAGTTCTGACTCCTGAATGTTCCTCAGAGTCCAGATCTCACAGCCGGATCCACGGATGAGTTCTGGAGCTTTGATTCATGTGTCGCGTTATCTGGGTAACCTGCCGTTCAGAGTCTGGAAGAAGATGCTGGAAACTGTCCAACACAGTGAGTCTCGCAGATTTGACACAGAGCAGAAGATAGATCAGATATAAACACACACAACAACATTAATATATATATATATATATATATATATATATATACTGTCTGTATGTATGTTAAAAATCACTTGAATTACTGAAGTGTAGCCTATTAAAGTAAATTAAGAGATCATTGTTATGATAGCATGATTTATGATTTATTTCAACAAAGTCTTTATTTTGTGTTTTAATTTTCTATAATCATCATTCAGTATTGATCCTGTAATCTGATGTTTTTCTCTTTACAGCTCCGTTGACTCTGGATCCAAACACAGCACATCCTCATCTCACACTCTCTGCTGATCTGACCAGTGTGTCGCTCAGTGATGAAGATAAAACACTTCCTGATAATCCAGAGAGGTTTGACTTTTATGCATGTGTCCTGGGATCTGAGGGCTTTAACTCAGGAACACACTGCTGGGATGTGGAGGTTGGAGACAATACAGAGTGGATTCTTGGAATAACCACAGCATCAAACCAAAGGAAGGGACTGGATTTCTTTGACTCTAATGTCTGGCGTGTGGGTTACATAAACAGTGAATATATCTCACTATCCCCAGAGCAACCCATCACTGTCTTCACTGTTAAACAGAAGCTCCAGCGTGTGAGAGTTCAGCTGGACTATGACAGAGGAACAGTGTCATTCTCTGATCCTGTAACTAACACACATTTACTCACATTCAGGACATCCTTCACAGAAACTGTCTTTCCATTATTAAGTACTGGCTGCACAACTCCTCTGAGGATCTTACCAGTTAAACTGTTTATTACAGCAGAAAATCACAGTTAAATCTGCTTCTGCTTCTAGATTAATACAAATTATGCTTCAATAATAACACTGTAATCAAAGGGTCTGATTGATCAATTTAACATTTAGAGCCAATTTAACCCTTGTGACTCCTTAAGGACTTTTTTTCTCGATTTGATTTTTTTGGATTATGTTTACTTTGTTAATGACAACTGCGCCAATGTTGCATATTTTATTGCGTATATTATTCATATTTCCCCCTCATTTCCTTTCATAAATCACTTACACTCAAGTTTGGACCTTAAGGACAAAAATGTCCCCATTGAAACTCATTAAAACAATTCAGTTTTTTTTCCCGCCGCCATTTAACTATGAAATGATTCAGTCTTTGTTCAGGCTTTAAGGCTTTTTTCCTGTTTTCTGCTTCTGCATATTAGGGTCAATTGGATAAAATATTGTGTAATAACTGTGTGTATGTACTAAAATAATAGTGTTGGTGATTGTAATATTTTATCAAGAAAATTTCAAGTCTTACAATAATTAAACTGTTTAAATTCACATTTACATTTTACATTTCCGTGTGGCCGGTAGTGAATGCTCGCTCTTGAGAGCACGCACACGAGCACGAGCACTCTTGTTGCATTCTGAAACATCACCGCTAGAGGCCGCTAAAAACTCCATAGAGTACCTTTAAGTATTTCTACCTAGAAAAGGAAATGAATTTGACTGAATTGTTTCTTTGGTAATTTACCTCAAAAACTTCTAACGTTTGTTCGAACATAAGGCCACTCACCAAACGCAGGCTTTCTCAGCAACACAAAAAGAACCATATACACTTGCAAGTTTGATCATTTCTTTATCAAGCTTTCAGAGCATTAAGATTGTGTTTTTCTGTGTTGTACAAAAGGGTTTAAACTGTCTAGGTGAATTGTGCCAAACTTCTCACTCTCTCTACCTCTCTCTCGCTCTCTCTCTCCCACTCTTACTTTCACTTTTAAAACTTTGTTCGTTCTTTGGTTTGTTCGTTATCTGTTGTATATCCCATGTAACCTTAGTATACTTATTCTGCCTTTATCAAATTCATTTATATTCATTGATTGATTCATGTCTCTTGCTCATATACTGGTCACTAAAATGTACGATCTTGGCTACGAAGCTTTAAAAGTATAAAAGTACTTTAACTAACGTTAGCAGGCTATCTTTGTGAAAACAGGTAGATTATCTTCACGGCCAGAAATTTCCTTTCCTGTCTCTGAAATTATTTTCTGTATGAGAATCGATAAAGATCGCATGATTACTTGGCTGTGCGGATGTATTTGAGGTTTCGATGGTCAGTCCAGACGACGAACGGGAGAGAAGATCAGATTATAAAACCGAGGAAAGAAACGGATTGGACGTGGACCATACACTTCTCAGCCTTGACAAATAATGTATTCTCAAAGACTCGTTGAAGAACACGACGAACGTGCTGAATGTGAACCTGGACAGCGCAGTCTCATCCCAAGACGTCATATAACTGACGTTTTGGGACATCTTTTGACCATTCGTCAATATCCGCCTTTTTAGGGCCCCCTTAAACGTCGGTAGATGAGGTTATGGGATCCTAACTCTACCCCAGACCTAAACTTAACCCTAAACCTAACCCGTCACCTAACTGACGTTAAAGGTAAAGCGTCAGTTGTATGACGGCCCGAGATCGCCATCTACCGACGTTTAAGGGGGCCCTAAAAAGGCGGATATTGACGTATGGTCAAAAGACGTCAGTTATATGACGACTTGGGATGAGACTGTGTTGACCTGGAGAGAAGGTAAAAAAAACAAGACATCGTTGAGATGGACAAATACAAAAGTATTCAACATGTCACGCAGAACATCATTGACTAGGGCTTGAAAAACGGCGGGGGCGTTGACCAGCCTGAACGGTAAAACCCTGTATTCAAATTTACCCCGGGAGAAGCTCTATGCTGCAATCATAAGGGTGATGAGGAGGAAGGGATGCGGCTCAGGAACGGCTGATGACCACTCGCAGATCGAGATACTCCTCAGGGACCCCGGACAAATCACCCGGATCCTCCTGAAAAACAGAGACAGGAGACACAGGAAAAACAGCAGACACTTAACATGACAAATTCCTGGAAAAAAATAGTACTTCCGGACCAATTAATCTGCGGGTTATGTTCTACAGCCACGGGTGACCCAGGACAACAGGAATATTGGGTGAACGAAAGACAACAAAGGAAATAGTCTCACGGTGATTACCGGAAACGGTTAGACTCAAAGGGACGGTGGCTCGATGAACCCTGGTGAGGACCCTCTGTCCAAGGCAAACACCACGGCGGGGTCTTGAAGATCGACAAGAGGGATTCAAAGCTCAAGAGAGCAGGACTCATCCACGAAATTCCCCTCAGCACCAGAGTCAATAAGAGCCTGACAGGTCACTCTGGAGTTGGACCAGCGGAGGTGAACCAGAAAAGTAGTCCGTCATGGATGTGGAGGGTGAAGAGAGGAAGCGCTCACCAGTAACCCTCTCTCTACTGGTGAGCTTTGGCTTTTAAATGGCAGGCGGTAGCGAAATGACCGTCTGCACCACAGTACAGACTAGGGTTGGGCATCGAGAATCGAGTATCGATTGGAACCGAGACTAACTTTTCGTTTTTCCCGGAATCGTTCAAAAGTTGAAATTTCGATTCCTAGTTTCGATATTCACAGTCCGCCGAGCGGAAGAAGAAACCGCTGAACAACACCAATGAAGAAGCGTCTACCGGAAGTGTTGGCATAACCACGCGAGTCGAACATGAGTACCTTACGTTGGCGATCCAAAGTGTGGCTTCACTTTTCTAAAAATAACGAAATCTCGGCAAAATGCAAAATTTGTGACAAAAGGAGTATTTCCTTCAGAAAGGATTATTTTCTTCAGAAAGGCCGTTGGTTAGCTTAACTTTTTTGACCCTGCCTCTTAAAAGAATCGGAATCGAGAATCGTTAGGAACCGGAATCGAAACAAGGAATCGGAATCGGAATCAGAATCGTTCAAATTCAAACGATACCCAACCCTAGTACAGACACAGTCGGTTGATGATTCGATGCTGGCGTTCGGCAGCCAGCACCAAGCTGCATTGGCTCCTGATCAGCCGTAGGTGCAGAGGAGGAACCTCCCGTAGCTGGCGGGAAGGCGGAAGAGACAGGAGCGTGGGCGCAGCATCGCAGATCAAACCGTTTCTCCACTCTCAAAGCTAAGTCGATCAGGGGGTCGAGAAATAAAGGAATCTCTCGAGCCAGAACCTCATCCCTGATCCCTGCGTTCAGGCCCTCAACAAAACGCACTACCAGCACAGGCACGATCCAGTCACAAGAAGTAGAGAGAGTGCGGAAACCCACAGAGAAGTCACAACCGTGCGTCTTCCCGGGCGTAGAGAGGATAACAGACGAGAAGCCTCAGTGCCACGCACGGAGCGGTCAAAGACTCAGCATCTCCTCCTTGAAAAGGGAACAGTGATTAAGGCAGGCTCCACTCCACTGTTCTCCACTCACGAGCCCGTCCCTTGAGAAGAGAGATGATGTGTGCGACAGCTCTCCTTAGCATAGGTGTGGGGCTGAAGCGGGAAGGCAACTTCACACTGGGTAAGGAAAGGCATACACTGCCCGGAGAAGGAGAAAGTAAGATCAGACATCGGGAAGCCAGCGTTTTGACGGTTTGGTGGGAAGCCACAAGATCCTCTTCATGTCTCCTCAGCATAGCTCCCTGGATCTCAAACACATTCTGAATGGGGCGTTCATCCGCCGGATTCATCTTAGGTGGTTTGTAGCTTACGTGACGGTCAACAATAATCTGACAAAAAAGGAGGAAAAGAGAGACTAGAAATAGAGAGCGGTTAATGACATATGATAGCGAGCAGGTGCGGGAAGGAGAACCAACTGAAGAAGATGAGTAATTAAGAGTGAGAAAGGGAAAAGAAACGAGAGCAAACAGCCAGAAGATGGCGACAAATACCCACAAAAGAGAGGGAAGAACCGGGATCATGACAATTAGCTTGCTGGACAAGCAGATCATCAGATCACAAACTGATTCACAGGGATATCGTTGCAGTAAACATATGATAGACAATAATTGACATGTTAATATTTAATTGTAATATGTTTGATTAAATATTGATATACAATTGAGCTCATTTTACCTGTCTGTAAAACGTGACCTATGCAATTAATCACAATCAATTTGTGGTTGATTGCCGAGGTACACATGCATGCAGATGCAGGTAACATTTCATCCCGTCTCGGGAGATTTAATACCATGTAAGGCTGATCTGGTCCAAACCTGTATGAATAATTATTAATTATCAATTATTAATTATTATATGCAAATTCACCATATCGTATCAGGTCAGAATCTTTACACTGACTTAAAGTTTTGACCAGTCTTAAAGAAAAAAAAATTGACGACTAACTTGTAAGACTAGTTTGAGTGGTTTATGCAACCATTCCCAGAAGGTCATCAGAAACTCAACCCTCTTAATTTACCAGGAAGTGACTTTTTACCTTTCATTTTTACTGAAAGCTGAAACGAGTTGTGAAGAACAGAGGAAGATTATACAGATTAAGATTATAGCATTTTTGTTTATTTCTGAATGAAACTGGATGAGATTTTGATTGTAATAGTTCTTTACTCTTTAAACCAAAGATCAGAAACTGAAAGTAAATTGTAGATTTTTACAAGCCGAGGAAATGGATTCAAAATCTGTGGAAGAGCTTTCTTGTCCTGTTTGCTGTGAAATCTTCAAGGTTCCTGTTTTTCTGTCCTGTAGTCACAGTTTCTGTAAAGAGTGTCTTCAACAGTTCTGGAGAACTAAGGAAACTCAGGAGTGTCCTGTCTGCAGGAGAAGATCCTCAAGAGATGAACCTCCAGTTAATCTCACATTAAAAAACTTGTGTGAGTCGTTCCTGAAGGAGAGAAATGAGAAACGTTCATCAGGATCTGAGGAGATCTGCAGTTTACACAGTGAGAAACTCAAACTCTTCTGTCTGGAGCACAAACAGCCTGTGTGTTTAGTGTGTATTAATTCACAAAAACATGACAATCATAAATTCAGACCCATCAGTGAAGTGGTTTCATCATATAAGGTAAGAAACATCTCTCATTTCATATGCTGAATACAGTGCTAAACATAGAAACATTATCATTATACAATAGACCAGTGTTTATATTTGCTCAGACTAAATCTCTATGATTTATTAATGATGTAAAATTCTGCACTAATCTCCGACCCTCTGATGATCAAATCTTCTTGACTGTAACAGCATCGGCACAAAACGTGTTATGAAAAATTTGAAATATCATGGGTTATTATTGTTTTTTCAGTAATAATGTGATTTAAAACACACCAAAACGTGTATGATACCAAGATACTTTCACTTTCTGTATTCGTTTTGCACAACCATGAATTTAAAACTGCATGGATATAATAATTAAGAATTGGCCATTGCAAAAAAAAAAAAGACATTTGTTTGATGAAAACAGGATTTCTTGATGTTCATGTTTTAAAAATGAAATAATTAAAAATATATGTCCTGCAATTGTCAGGCACAAACGCTTCCCCCATTCATCATATAAATAAAAATACAATATTTAAACCTCTTATAGCTGCATAAGATTCTCAGATTTTCACTTTAACCTGCAGGAGGAATTTAATACAGCACTGACGTCCTTACAAAACAAGCTCAAACATGGAGAAGAAGTGAAGAAGAAGTGTGATGAAACAATTGAACACATCACGGTGAGGATATAAAGAGATAAACACTCAACATTCACACACACAGTTTATTATTGACATTAGTGGAGTGTGTGTTCATACAGAGATGACTGAAGTGAATGTGATGTGATTTCAGTCTCAAGCTGAGCACACAGAGCGTCAGATTAAAGAAGAGTTTGAGAAGCTTCATCAGTTTCTCAGAGACGAAGAAGAAGCTACAATCACTGCACTGAGGGAGGAAGAGGAGCAGAAGAAGCAGAGGATGAAGGAGAAGCTGGAGGAGATGAACACACACATCTCAGCTCTTTCACACACACTCAGAGACATGGAGGAGATGATGAAAGACAATGACGTCTCGTTTCTAAAGGTGACAAATCAATCTGGCTTCATTCTCTGTGCATAAAACAACTTGTATAGAGAGACTCATTGACAGTGAGAGTGTTTGATAAGATATTAAAATGTTTTCCATCTCTATATTTTCCAGAACTATAAAGTCTGGATGGAAAGGTAAGTGAGCTGCTCGTATCTCTTCTCTCAGTGGATCTGAACTCAAATTCACTGCAGTTCTGACTCCTGAATGTTCCTCAGAGTCCAGATCTCACAGCCGGATCCACGGATGAGTTCTGGAGCTTTGATTCATGTGTCGCGTTATCTGGGTAACCTGCCGTTCAGAGTCGGGAAGAAGATGCTGGAAACTGTCCAACACAGTGAGTCTCGCAGATTTGACACAGAGCAGAAGATAGTTCAGATATAAACACACAAAATCAATATAATATAAAAATCACTGAATCTGCATTAAATCATCAGTTCATACAGCAAACTCATTATAAAAGTCTATTCCTCATGATCTATGTTTATGTATTAGGATACAACAGTGTTTATTAAATACTGATATTAAACCTGGAGCCTCAATCCATTCTGACAGTAACTGAGAGAACATTGTTATGATAGCAAGATTTATGGTTTATTTTCATTTCTAATGCATCATATCTCATCCTGTAATCTGATGTTATTCTCTTTGCAGCTCCGTTGACTCTGGATCCAAACACAGCACATCGTCATCTCACACTCTCTGCTGATCTGACCAGTGTGTCGTTCAGTGATGAAGATAAAACACTTCCTGATAATCCAGAGAGGTTTGACTATTATCCATGTGTCCTGGGATCTGAGGGCTTTAACTCAGGAACACACTGCTGGGATGTGGAGGTTGGAGACAATACAGACTGGGGTCTTGGAATAACCACAGCATCAAACCAAAGGAAGGGACAGGATTTCTCTAAGTCTAATGTCTGGTGTGTGGATTACATGGACAGCGAATACGGCTCACAGTCCCCAGAGCAACGCCTCACTGTCTTCACTGTTAAACAGAAGCTCCAGCGTGTGAGAGTTCAGCTGGACTATGACAGAGAAACAGTGTCATTCTCTGATCCTGTAACTAACACACATTTACGCACATTCAGGACATCCTTCACAGAAACTGTCTTTCCATTCTTATATAATCGCCGCACAACTCCTCTGAGGATCTTACCAGTTAAACTGTTTATTACAGCAGAAAATCACAGTTAAATCTGCTTCTGCTTCTAGATTAATACAGTTTTGCTAATTATGTTTTAATAATAACACTTTAATCAAAGGGTCTCATTGATCAATTTAACATTTAGAGCCAATTTAACCCTTGTGATTCCTTAAGGACTTTTTTTCTCATTTTTTCTGTCTTTTTTTTTTGTTTTAGTTTTTTTGTTAATGTTTACTTTGTTAATGACAATTGCGCCAATTTTGCATATTTTATTGCGCATGTTATTCATATTTCCCCGTCATTTCCTTTCATAAATCACTTACACTCAAGTTTGGACCTTAAAGAAAATAATGTCTCCATTGAAACTCATTAAAAAGGCCAATTAATTTTTTTCCCCAAAGCCACTTAACTAGGCTATAGAGGGTATGCGCGTGACGTCACCGTCGGCCGGAGTGCCTGCAGTTCCTCACAGTGAGTGGCAGAAAGACTGAGCGGCTGTATTTGTTATCAGCGTGAATGCCGCGAAAAACAAACACAACACACATAAAGTGGGAAAGAGCTTTGCGATCGACTGTACAACTAGATTTGACAAAAAAATCGGAGGTATATTTTTACAGACTGCTATAGAAAGAGGAGCAAATGAATCGAAACAACTGGAATCCAGTCAGCGAAAGGTGGATCTGCAGTTCTCATTGTGTCAATATGCTGAATTTAGCTGTAAAACCACATATATGTTGTATTGTTATATATATATATTAACAACTCATTAAATATTTATCATTGCATATTCTGCATTATTGGATGTTTTTTTAATAAACACTGACCAAAAAAAAAAACTATAAAGTTTTAGGGCTGGACGATATGATGATATATCAACGTTTTATTTTGTGTCACCGTCCTAGGTCGAGTTACACTGCTCGAGTACCTGTATTTAAATAGGTTAAAAGTGGAGGTGTTTGCTCGCTTCTCTGCTTGGCCCACATTGAATGAACTGGGCTAGTTAAGTGCGATCAAAGTGTCTCGCGCGCCAGAGTGATTGAGTGCACGCACTGAGATGAGAGAGGTGTGTATCAACTCGTCTTATGCCTTGTTCACACTACATGATTTTAAAATGTCGGGCTGAACTGTGCGGTTCACACTACATGACTTGCTCTCAGTGAAATCTGGAGTGTTCAAGTTGTTAACTGTTCACACCACACAACACAACGTGATTGATCCACAACAGGAGGTAACTCACTACACGAGTTGACAACGCACTACATAGAGATGCAACCACGATCGGATGATAAGAGCATATCATTTGTGACTCAATAAGAGCTGTTTCAGTACTATAGTACGGTCTAAATCCTGAAAATAATCAAACAAATAACAAGTTGACAACAACTCTGTCACCCAACGATTCTTGGGTGACAGAGTTGTTGATCTTGTCAACAAACCACGTTTTGTCACGAAAAAAACACGCAATAAATAAATAAATATTGCGCCAATACCCAGCGAAGAGAACACAACACGTGAATATGGACGTCAGACAGAAACTAGTGCTGCACACTGTTTGCTCGACGATCTGCTCTGAGGGAAAAAATGCAAAAAAAGAGAGAAAAAACAAGATTTACCTGGTGTCCTCAACCCATGCGTTGCTATGATTGGCTGTACTCATGACATCACTGAGTTTGAGTCGCGCGACTGCTCTGGATATCTAGCAGGCTAGATATTTTTCTGGGCTCGGTGACGCGTCTGCGAGGCGTCTGCGAGCGTTTTCGCTGCGTTGTTGGCTCTTTCATACTAACAGATTGGCAAGCGTTCATCGTCCGCTAATCTCCCGCGATTTGCACGCGATAACACCCTGACCTGTCGGCGACTCAACGATTTGCAAATCGGGCATAAATTGGGCTTAAAATCATGTAGTGTGAACTTGGCTTTAGTTAAGGGAATAACATAGTTTAATATTGAAAAACGGGGGCGTATCCCTTTAATAGTTCTCTTCTCTCGTATTGCGTAAGTTAGCTTCACCAAGAAAGATTCACCATTTTGAAGCCAAAAAATTATCTTTAATTTTGTATCCATTGTCAACGCAGTGCAGCAGCTAGCAGACCTAGAGAAGGCTATCTAGCGTGCTCATAGGCTGCTCTGCGGGAACTGCAGCAGCCTATCACTGAGCCCGATGAACAGCGTCCAATGAAAACATACACATACTTCACAGCGACATAGCCCGCCAATGTGGGCAATCTCTTCAGCGAGGCTCTTTGCACTTAAAGCCTAGTTCACACTACGTGATTTTAAGCCCGATTTAAGCCCGATTTGCAAATCGTTGAGTCGCCGACAAGTCAGGGTGTTATCGCGTGCAAATCGCGGGCGATTAGCGGACGATTAACGCTCGCCAATCAGTTAGTGTGAAAGAGCCAACAACGCATCAAAGACAGCTCGCAGACAGCTCGCAGACAGGTCACAGAGCTCAGAAAAATATCTAGCCTGCTAGATATCTCGAGCAGTCGCGCGACTCAATCTCAGTGATGTCATGAGTACAGCCAATCATAGCAACGCATGGGTTGAGGACACCAGGTAAATCTTACTTTTTCTTTTTTGCATTTTTTTTCTCAGAGCAGATCGTCGAGCAAACAGTGTGCAGCACTAGTTTCTGTCTGACGTCCATATTCGCGTGTTGTGTTCTTCTCTGCAGTTTCGCGTCATTTCTGGTTCGTTTTATTGCGTGGTTTTTCGTTACAAAACATGGTTTCTAGACCAGATAGAATCGTGTTGTTGTCAACTCGTTATTTGTTTGATTATTTTCAGGATTTAGACCGTATTATAGTACTGAAACAGCTCTCATTGAGTCACAAATGATATGCTCTTATCATCCGATCGTGGTTGTATCTCTATGTAGTGCGTTGTTAACTCGTGTAGTGAGTTACCTCCTGTTGTGGATCAATCACGTTGTGTTGTGTGGTGTGAACAGCTAAACAACTTGAACACTCATGATTTCACTGAGAGCAAGTCATGTAGTGTGAACCGCACAGTTCAGCCCGACATTTTAAAATCATGTAGTGTGAACTAGGCTTAAGCTAACTTACGCAATACTAGAGAACCTCTTGTAAGAGAACGTATTGGTTACCTAACGTAACCTCGGTTCTCCCTAGAAGAGGGAACGAGTATTGTGTAACCTGTCATGCTCACACCATGAGCGACTTCACTTCAGTCTATGAAAACCAGAGAAACAGCCTCAGAGCCCTGCTTATATACGCTAAGCCACGCCCACATTGGTCGCGAGTGCCTTTCAAAGGACGTGACGTCACGCCGGGCTCAATGGTAGGCTGCTGAAGTTCCCATAGAGCAGCCTATGAGTACACTAGATTGCCTGCTCCAGGTCTACTAGCTGCTTCAACTAAACTAACTTATGCAATACTCGTTCCCTCTTCTAGAGAGAGCCGAGTTTACGTTAGGTAACCGTTACGTTTTTCAACCCACAATTTAATGTTTCTTTCCCTCCTCGACCCCCAGCAGGTTCAAACCTATGGGGAAAATCCCTTATTCAGCCTGAGCTTAACGCAGAGTCAAGGAACTATTAGATCTGTTCGGGTAAAAACAGATCTGACTAATGTAACGTTATGCCTTGAATGATCTTGAAGGCAAAAGTCATGATGATCTCATTGATTTCCTTCAAAACTCTGTGTGAGAGCATGGGGCAGCTGTACACATCGTCATGTTTTGTAATGACTGTGTCCACTTCTGTCGAGCAGTCTCAGGCTCAGCCCTAAAGTGAATTAAAACTTCTGCCAGAAATATGTCAGCATTAGCCTCGATAGAAAAGACTTAATGTTGGAACTGGAACGCACAGATAACCTGTACAACAGAGTAATTGAACTCTTGTAGAGAAAAGAAATAAAAAATAAATAAAAAAAATTGTAGTTGTGGTGAGTATAATGCTTTTTTTTGCCCTCGTTTCTTCCGTGGTGAATGTGATTTTTCTTTTAAAGGTGCAGTGTGTAATATTTCGAGGACCTATTGACAGAAATGCAATATAAGATCCATAACTGTGTTTTCAGTGGTGTATAAAGACCTTGCAAAATGAACCGTTATGTTTTTATTACCTTAGAACGAGACATTTATATCTCCATAACCGCGGACACCCCCTTCTATGGAGGTTGACATTTTGTGTCGTCATGTTTCTACCGTAGCCGACAGCGAACACACAGCGGTACAGAGCACATTTCGTCAGCAGAAGCAGCAGCACCACCAACAAATGAAGGAGCACAGCTATTATGTAACACAAGAGGCGACGGTGTCACGGGTTATGAACTCACTGTGTCCTTCTTGTCTCGTGTCATAGTTGTTGTGCGTGTGTGGTCTCCGATCACTACTGCTGATCAGCGGCGCCAGCTGCATATCATCTCAGCGCCAGTTCCACCTGATCAGCGGTGCCTATTTATTCTCACTGTTTTCATCTTCTCTTTGTCAGATCATTGTGATGTTTTCCCGGTGTTTGTTCCTGATCCTGTCTAGCTGTTGTTTGTGATCTTTGAACCTGTCTTGGATTTGTCGTGTCTTTACCTCTGTTCAACATCGTCACTCTCTGGATTCGAAATCATCTCTTCACCCATCCCCCACCATTCAACCCGGATTCCATCAAGGTCCCCATGTCACTTGTCCGCCCCTGTGTGTTTGTCTGACCCTCACGATTTATTCTACTTAATAAACGTGTTAATTAACCTGCTCTTGCCTCCTATCTCGTGACATGACAGTCGGAGGATAATGAAGCCAGACTAAAACGGTAGAAACGCAGACAGAAATTTCGGGTAAACATTGGTGTGGCTTTTCCCAGATGGAAGGGTCTAATGAGGGAAAAATGTTTTCAAAGAGACACCGAAGTTTCCTGTTTTCTGCTGGACTGGTGGGATTCCAACTTTAGCGATGCAAATGAAAACTGTTGTTTGATAATATTAGCATTAGCTAGAAGCTAGCTATAGACACCGTGAGAAGTAACTTTTCCCTTGTCAGTGGTGTAAAATATGTCATTGGATTGTTTCATGTAACTTAGTTCTTCTCCCTCACTGTTTTATGGCTTTGCTATGTGGAGATAAATGTGCTGGTTACATTCGTGAGACAATCAGCTGATTAGTACTATTGACCATAAAACAGTAATGTTAGCCTAAAGCATAGCAGCTCATATTAGCCAGTTAAACTTTCACTACCCTGTTAGAAAAAATATGTAGTTGGATAGTTTCATGTGGTTCTTCTCCCTCGCTGTGTTATGGGTTTGCTATGGAGGAGAAATGTGCTGGTTACGTTTGTGAGACAATCAGCTGATTAGTCTCTGCTGTCTATGACGACGACATTTTTCATCCTACGTCGGCCACCGTAGCTTCTCCTTTGTCTTTGCAAAGGGAGGGGTAAGCCGTGAGTGACTGGCTGTTTGCAATTCGCAGACCACAATACTAGATGCCGCTAAAAACCACTAACTGCACTTTTAAACTTTCTGGTCCAAACTTTCACAAGCCAACTTAAAGTTTGTCTCGACAAACTTTTTAATCTAGTGTTTCCCCCAAGTGGAGATCATGGGCACTGCAGCTGGTGAATGGGACAGTCTTATATGACCCACTAGAAGGGACAATCAGTCTCATATTTTTTAAAGCAATTTTTCATGTAACTGACTTAAAGTTATGACCAGTCTTAAAGAAAATAAATGATGACTAACTTGTAAGACTAGTTCCCTTTCGTTGTCACGCCGAGTTCCGTCGAATTACGACGAATGGGGTTTCGCTTAGATAGCCCCTATCGACTTCGAGTATTACAAAACGAGCCAATGGCAAAGAAACGACATGGGTCTGTGGATTTTGCATAGCGTATCTCCGCCTTACCTCGTGGGTATAAAGGAGGATGCCGGCAATATGCAGATATGTTTTCACTTCAGAGACTCTAAGTCAAACCACGAACGTCGTGCTGAGTGATCTGAACTGTATGAAGTTCAGCGAACTTCTGAACTGTATGAACGGCGTTTGGGGATCGACTTATCGAGACTATTTTATAAATAATCGAGATTATTTTGCAGCAAAGTGTGGTCCAGCAACTCTCCATAGACATTTTAGCTGGAAAAACTCAACTCTGGTAGGGCCAATCACATCGTGTATAGAGTCGGCGGGCGGGCTTAACATAATGACGACAGAGTTGAGACGTTCTGAGCAAGCTCGGACATATTCGGTTTGAATTCGTTCATCCTCGGATGCGGCCGGCACCGCGCCCGCTGTTACAAAAAAGCTGTGGCGAAACGATCAACTTGTCATTTTTGCCCACTCGTGCTGTGTCGTCGAGTATAAAGGCTTTACTCTGTGTCAGTGCGCGCTATGATCGGTAAGGTGCACGGACCTCTCCTGAATCATCCCCAGCACCCCGAAGCACCACTACTCCGCCTCCGTTTCCCTCGTAAGCTGATATTAGTATTTAAACATTTTCTATGATATAATTTTTTTTAATGACACACTGTCTCATTTCTCTCTCATACACACAAAAACACACACATACTGTCTCTTTCTCTCTCACACATATGTAGGCTAGATATAAACTCTTTTGACTTTTAATGATTAGTGTTTTATGTGTAAAGTTTGTGGGTTGTGTAAAAAACAAAAAAATCCCTTATTTTGGGGATGGATTCTGGGAAATCTCCCTTATTTTCAATGTTCAATGTTGACAGCTGGACTGGATGCGGTAAAAGTTTAATATATTAACTTGCTCCGCTTAGTACGTCACCTTCTTCGTTGATCTGATTGGCTGTAGCGCTATCCAATTGCGTGCAGAGAGAATTTGAAAGACAACCGTTTATCCCGCCCCTCGGATTGAGCCCTGTCAATGAAGAGTTTCCAGACCTAACATCTTGATGTAGGTCTGGCATGCCAGGCTAGGTATAAACTAGCGATTTCTTTTTACTTAGTCAATGCCCCCATTACTAGCATTATACGCTAAACAGTTTTTAGAGATAAAACTCTTTACATTCAATTATCATGAAAACAAATCTCAGAGAACGATTGACTAGGTACCGATGTTTTATTAGACCAAAGGTTCATTGTTCGCCGGAGCTCTCCTTTAAGTTCCTGTGAAGAGAAGAGATGAAGAGAGCGCTCCTGGTTGCATTGGCCTCCATCAAGAGGGTAGGGGACCTGCACGCATTCTCTGTTGACAAAGCATGCCTGGAATTGCCTACTCTCACGTGATCCTGAGACCCCGGCCTAAATATGTGCCCAAGGTTCCTACCACTCCCTTCCGGGACCAGGTGGTGAAACTGCAAGCGCTGCCCCAGAGGAGGCAAACCCAGCCTTGGCACTGCTCTGTCCAGTTCGCTGCTTCATGCCTACGTAGACAGGACACCGTGTTTCAGGACCTCAGACCAGCTCTTTGTCTGTTATGGTGGGAAGCTGAAGGGAAAGGCTCTCTCCAAGCAAAGGCTTTCCCACTGGATAGTGGACGCCATTGCTTTGGCATACCAAGAGCAAGGTTGTCCATGCCCCCTTGGTGTGACTGCCCACTCCACCTGGAGTGTGGTATCCTCTTGGGCTCTAGCGCATGGCGCCTCGCTAACATCTGCAGAGCTGCAGGCTGGGTGACACCTACACATTCGCCAGATTCTACAATCTCTGAGTGAAGCCAGTGTCCTCTCATGTACTCGCTTCAACCAGCCGGTACTAGGACCCGCTCGGGCGTCTTCGCTTGCTCGCCATTCCACTCCACGGACTGGATATGTGTGATTTTCTCCTCAGGTGAGCCTCATAAGCCCTGAGTTCCTCCAGCACTGGTGTCCCCGATGCCAGTGTCTATTGCCTGCTCATTGGCTAGGGGCCTCCTGTGTGCATGGTCCCTCCCCTGATCGACCCCCACATGTGTATTTCCACTGTAAGCCTCTCTGAGCATGTGTATTTTCCTTGGCAAGCCACCTTGCCACCCCTGGGGTTGAAATATTCCACCTGTGGCTGTACACCCCAGTGTTCTCCATATGCTTCCTTCGGGTCATATGTGTATTCTTAAGTCAGCCCCCTCTCTGGGTTTGCAGTTATTGCATATTTCTTCTAAACTATGGGAATTGCCCCCCACCCCCTACCCACCCAGATTTACGCAGGGCACTGGAAGACAGCTGTGAAGGTGGTGTGATTAGACTGGTAACCCCATTTGTCGTCATCCGACGGAACTCGGAGTGACAACAAAAGGGAACGTTTTGTTTACGTATGTAACTGTTATTCCCTGAGTAGGGAATGGATACGTTCCGTCTTCCTGCCACCTTCCGCTGTACCGCTGGAACAGCCGAGTTCAGTCTTGGCTTCTCAGCGAAGAAACATATCTACATATTGCCGACGCTATGCAAAATCCAGACCCATGGCATTTCTTTGCCATTGGCTCGTTTTGAAGTCGAAAGGCTTTCTAAGCGAAACCCCATTCGTCGTCATCCGACGGAACGTCTCTGTTCCCTAATCAGGGAACGAGGGTTATATATTAACCGAGACGATTCAGCGGTTTATGCAACCAGTCCCAGAAGGTCATAAAACTCCACCCTCTTAATCTACCGGGAAGTGTCTAGTCATTATTTCTACCTTCATTTTTACTGAAAGCTGAAACGAGTTGGGAAGAACAGAGGGAGACACTTTATATTATAGCATTTTTGTTTATTTCTGAATGAATCTGGATGAGATTTTGATTGTAATGGTTATTTACTCTTTAAACCAAAGTTCAGAAAGTGAAAGTAAACTGTATATTTTTACAAGACGAGGAAATGGATTCAAAATCTGTGGAAGAGCTTTCTTGTCCTGTTTGCTATGAAATCTTCAAGGTTCCTGTTTTTCTGTCCTGTAGTCACAGTTTCTGTAAAGAGTGTCTACAACAGTTCTGGAGAATTAAGGAAACTCAGGAGTGTCCTGTCTGCAGGAGAAAATCCTCAAAACCAGATCCTCCAGTTAATCTCACATTAAAAAACTTGTGTGAGTCGTTCCTGAAGGAGAGAAATGAGAAATGTTCATCAGGATCTGAGGAGATCTGCAGTTTACACAGTGAGAAACTCAAACTCTTCTGTCTGGAGGACAAACAGCCTGTGTGTTTAGTGTGCAGAGACTCAGAGAAACACACCAATCACACATTCAGACCCATCAGTGAAGTGCTTTCATCATATAAGGTAAGACACATCTCTCATTTCATATGCTGAATACAGTGCTAAACATAGACACATTATTATTATACAATAGACCAGTGTTTATATTTGCTCAGACTAAATCTCTATGATTTATTAATGATGTAAAATTCTGCACTAATCTCCGACCCTCTGATGTTCAAATCTTCTTGACTGTAACAGCATTGGCACAAAACATGTTATGTGTTAAACGTATTTTTTAAAAATATCATGGGATGCTATTATTTTTTCAATAATAATGTGTTTTAAAACACACCAAAAAGTGTATAATACCAACAACACACTTTTAGTGTATTTGTTTTGCACAATTATTAATTTAAAACTGCATGGATATAATCATTAAGAATTGGCCATTGCAAAAAAAAAAAAAAAAAAAGACATTGGTTTGATGACAGGATTTCTTGCTTTCGAAATGAAATCATTAAAAAATATATGTCCTGCAATTGTCAGGCACAAACACTTCCCCCATTCATCATATAAATAAAAATACAATATTTAAACCTCTTATAGCTGCATAAGTTTCACAGATTTTCACTTTAACCTGCAGGAGGAATTTAATACAGCACTGACGTCCTTACAAAACAAGCTCAAACACGGAGAAGAAGTGAAGATGAAGTATGATGAAACACTTGAACACATCAAGGTGAGGATATAAAGAGATAAACACTCAACATTCACACACACAGTTTATTATTGACATTAGTGGAGTGTGTGTTCATACAGAGATGACTGAAGTGAATGTGATGTGATTTCAGTCTCAAGCTGAGCACACAGAGCGTCAGATTAAAGAAGAGTTTGAGAAGCTTCATCAGTTTCTCAGAGACGAAGAAGAAGCTACAATCACTGCACTGAGGGAGGAAGAGGAGCAGAAGAAGCAGAGGATGAAGGAGAAGCTGGAGGAGATGAACACACACATCTCAGCTCTTTCACACACACTCAGAGACATGGAGGAGATGATGAAAGACAATGACGTCTCGTTTCTAAAGGTGACAAATCAATCTGGCTTCATTCTCTGTGCATAAAACAACTTGTATAGAGAGACTCATTGACAGTGAGAGTGTTTGATAAGATATTAAAATGTTTTCCATCTCTATATTTTCCAGAACTATAAAGTCTGGATGGAAAGGTAAGTGAGCTGCTCGTATCTCTTCTCTCAGTGGATCTGAACTCAAATTCACTGCAGTTCTGACTCCTGAATGTTCCTCAGAGTCCAGATCTCACAGCCGGATCCACGGATGAGTTCTGGAGCTTTGATTCATGTGTCGCGTTATCTGGGTAACCTGCCGTTCAGAGTCTGGAAGAAGATGCTGGAAACTGTCCAACACAGTGAGTCTCGCAGATTTGACACAGAGCAGAAGATAGTTCAGATATTCTGACAGTAACTGAGAGATCATTGTTATGATAGCATGATTTATGATTTATTTTCATTTCTAACACATCATATCTCATCCTGTAATCTGATGTTATTCTCTTTGCAGCTCCGTTGACTCTGGATCCAAACACAGCAAATCCTCATCTCACACTCTCTGCTGATCTGACCAGTGTGTCGTTCAGTGATGAAGATAAAACACTTCCTGATAATCCAGAGAGGTTTGATGAGTATCTATGTGTCCTGGGATCTGAGGGCTTTAACTCAGGAACACACTGCTGGGATGTGGAGGTTGGAGACAATACAGGCTGGGCTCTTGGAATAACCACAGCATCAAACCAAAGGATGGGAGAGGATTTCTTCAACTCTAATGTCTGGCGTGTGTGTTACATAAACAGCAAATACTTCTCACAATCCCCAGAGCAACCCGCCACTGTCTTCACTGTTAAACAGAAGCTCCAGCGTGTGAGAGTTCAGCTGGACTATGACAGAGAAACAGTGTCATTCTCTGATCCTGTAACTAACACACATTTACGCACATTCAGGACATCCTTCACAGAAACTGTCTTTCCATACTTATGTAATGGCCGCACAACTCCTCTGAGGATCTTACCAGTTAAACTGTTTATTACAGCAGAAAATCACAGATAAATCTGCTTCTGCTTCTACATAATACACTTTTGCAAACTATACTTTAATAATAACACTGTAATCAAAGGGTCATTGATCAATTTAATATTTAGAGCCGATTTAAAGGTGGAATACCTAAGATTTTTGCATTAAAATATACCAAAATCACAAGGCCAGTGTTATACAGTATCAGTGTTGTAGTACTCGTCTCGGACTCGGTCTCGAGACCATATTTTAATGGTCTTGGTCTTGTCATGGACTCGTGTCCATTTGGACTCGGAATTGACTCGTACTAGAACATTTTTTTTTTAGGACTCGGACTTATTCCCGAGTCCACTCGAGTTCAATTAAAAATATTTTTCATGATTATTAATGTATGTTAATAAAATATTTCTTTAAATTGATTGACACGCCCAGTGATTGGTGATTTTCTAGTGCGCAACTGCGCATGACAAATTGTAATAAAATGACTTTTAACACCACCTACTATGTGCCCTTTTTACCCTAAACTGATCATATTTTTTAAACTCTAAGTAAATTCAGTAAAAAAAAAAAAAAAAAGGATTTCTCCAAGTAAATAAAAGTAAATTAGGTAATCAACCCTCACTGGTCTCGGTCTCGACTTGGACTCGACCGTCTCTGGTCTCGGACTCGACTCTCTATGGACTCGGTCTTGACTCGGACTCGACTCTCTCTGGTCTCGGTGTCGACTTGGACTCGAGTGAGGTGGTCTCGACTACAACACTGTACACTATATTTAGTTATGATGATAACTTACAATATTCCAAATGTTTCAAACAACGTTTAAATCGCGAGAAAATTGAGATTTTAAGCAAGGAAACGGGGCGTATGAGCAGGGGTGAGCTGGGAGTCGCCAGTCAATCGCGTCATATCCGCTTACCTCGGTTTCCGCTCATACTACGTGTAGTCCTGGACAAATGCGGTAGTTGTAGTTGTGCGTTAGCGTCTATCAAGCAACAAACTTAAGCTTTTTTCGCGCATTTGTTATGGAATGGAGCACGATTATTCTTTTCATTTATTCTCGGAATGTGAACTGTTGGCTGTAAAGGGGGTCACACACCGGACGAGAAGCGCCGTGCCACGTTTAGGACAACTCCACAGTAACGTTATCGAACACCGGACGCGCACTTTCTCATCAGTGTATGGCCAGCAATATTGTTATATTTAATGACAGGAAATGAAGATAATCTAATGTCTGTTCTATGTTATGATTGTACTGTACAATTAAATACAATCGTTGCTGAGTCTGCATTCTGAAAACTTTACCTCAGATCATCCGTTAACTGAATTGAGAATCTCACCTGAAAAATCTAATAACATCAGCAATTTTCATTCAAGCAGCTGAAATGAATGCAAAACTAAATGCATATTGAAGCATAGGGCGAAGTCAGGATCCATTAGCAACGATTTGAGACAAAAATAATTAAAATTTTATACAAAACTATGTAAATGGCGCTCTGGCGCAGCAGGATTTTGAACACGGTCATGAGGCGTTGCTGGGCGCCACGGACAGACGCTGAATGGCGCCGCCGGTATGTGTACACTTATAGATAATAATTTGTTCGAATTTTAAATATGTGGCGCGACGCGGCGCTGAGCTTCTCGTCCGGTGTGCGACCCCCGTAACGTAATTTTGTGAAACTGTAGCTGTGGTTGAATACTTACACAACATGAAAAGATGTGTCAAATGTACATGATTTTTTATTTTTATAAAGTTACCAAAAAGGAGGAGCAGCCACATCAACTCCTTGCAAGAGACCTGCCCCTTCAAACCCTCTCCACCATAGCTTCGTCCAGTGACTCGTACAGTAACATCTGTGATAACTAATTTACTTTTAAACCTGACTTCTCTTGCGGTTATTTCAGTTTAAGAAAAAAAAAAGCATGTAAACGCAACATTTTTAGAAATCGAACTTTACCTCATCCATGACAACTAATTTTCGATTCCCGTCTGACTGATTTATCCACGGTGGAGTTGAAAACAACAGTTCCCATCATTCCGCGTTTCTCCACGTCATCATCAAGCAAAGCCGTTGTTGTTGTTTTGAATGTAGCGCCCTCTAGCGGCATCTAAATCTTAGGTATTGTAGCTTTAACCCTTGTGATTCTTTAAGGACTTTTTTTCTCAATTTTATTTATTTTTATTATGATTATGTTTACTTTGTTAATGACAACTGCACAAATTTTGCATATTTTATTGCGTATGTTATTCATATTTCCCCCTCATTTCCTTTCATAAATCACTTAATGTCCCCATTGAAACTCATTAAAACGGCCAATTCATTTTTTTTCCCCAAAGCCATTGAACTATGAAATGATTCAGTCTTTGTTAAGGCCGGGCTTTAAGGCTTTTCCCCTGTTTTCTGCTTCTGCATATTAGGGTCAATTGGATAAAATATTGTGTAATAACTGTGTGTGTGTACTAAAATAATAGTGTTGGTGCATGTAATATTTGAACAAGAAAATTTCAAGTCTTACAATAATTAAACTGTTTAAATTCACATTTACAATATATAAGACAAGATAAAGTGTCGACATATTTTAGTAATCTACTTTCCACTGAAATCCTCATATCTTATATGTATATTCTCCTATAACTCGAGCTCTGATACACATGAATGCACTGTGAGGCCAGCAGCGGTTTATATATTCATGCATAATGATTGACAGAATAACAAGATAAACTAAATCATATAGTTTACTTTAACTAAACATTATTTAAAAGAGTTTGAATTTTTTATACTTCTATATATATACATGTATATAAAGCCCCACACAAGATGCAAAACGGTGGAATTAAATGGATTTTAAGTACAAATTTGATTGTTGATTGTTTTACATGTACTGTAAATTTGTATTGTTTGTTTTGTTTGTTATTGTGATTCTGTGAAATTTGTGCTTCCTTGTAAAAGAGATTTGAACATCTCAATGGGACATCACCTGGTAAAATAAAGGATAAATAAAAAACAACATCAACTACTGTGACTAATATACAACAAGTCATAATAACATACATAGGACAAAATGACCATTGATGATGTAACAGGACCCATTCTCAGCACTGAAAAAAATACTAGTAATGACTAGTGCAGTTGCTCTCAGGTTATAATGATGCGCTTCTCATATCAAGGGTCAACTGTAGGATTTTCTCTAAAATATACTCTAGCTCTGAGTCAAAAGTACTTTGATGAGGAACTTGATATGATTATGGGCTAATTACTTAAAATACAATTTATCATCATGCAACACAAAGCACAAGATTATGTGTTAGGTTGTTACATTGTAGCGAGCGTTGTATTACGTTGTAATATTTTGAGCAATGAAAATTTTTTAAAATATAATACTAACTTAAATTAAATCTATAAAAGTCTTTTAAAATTAGGATGGGGTCCCTTTGATGAAGATAATCATATGTCTCAGGTACTGACTCAGAGTCTCCATACCTATCCATGTTTTGTGCAACAGTCACACTCTGGCCCTGTCCCAAATGGCACACTCCGGACTTGTGGACTTCCTCAGAGTCCACACTTCGATGACATTATGTAGTGCAGACCTATAGGGCCCTTAGCGCGAGTCCGCAAGGGTGCATTGAGAGGTACTTTTGGGACAGACTCGATCGTCATGCCGGAAACAGGAAGACGGTCTGGTTGTTGTTATGGACAGGAGCTACAGGTTCGGGGAAATATGCTGCCTATTGTTGGTGTGTTTACATATGACTCAGTAAAGCCCTGACATTCTGTTCTATTTATTTAATCAATCATAATGCGATCGGATTATTCAGCTCACTATTATTAGCCTATGTTTGAGACATCAACCACTGGTCGATGATCATAATGTTTGTATAAACTTGTCATAAAAACTGTAATGATAATTACACTTAATTTTCTTCTCAGCCATGTTACCAATTGTCCGTGAGCGAAATCTCCTCCCATCCGTTGTCTGATTGGCCTTTCACAAGGATTCCTGGGTAGTTAAAGTGCATGGAGCCTGCATCTATGCAGGCTTCGCGAAAGACTGCTTTAAGGGCACAAAGGGGGCGCTGTTGAGCACACTTCAGAGCGTTAAAATGCTAAATGGGACGGCCTACGGACTCGTAGACTCGGCAAGCACACGCAATCTAAGTCCACGAGACCGAGAGGCCGCATGAAGTGCGCCATTGGGACAGGGCCTATAGATGCGTTACAACAGCAGAAGACAAATAAAGACGCTTTATTCAGACCTTTTCTAGCTTTACGTGAGGCCATTATTGTTAATTGGTTTTTAATTGGTAATTGATTTGGTTTATTTCAGACAGTTTCAACACAAACAGCAGCATATTTCCAGCAGTCTGAAACAGGTGTAGATGAAGCTCTTGCTTATAATGACTATTTTTGAAAACCTCCAATATTTTAATCAAATAAAAATGATTGTTTTACTTCATTATAATGTTGACAAACCAATCTAAACCGAATACAAAAACATTAGTATTTCCTTTGAAATGCAGTAGCACAATCCAAAAATAGTTTCTTTAACTTACTAAGTGTTGGACATATTTTTAGTTCCTCATGACAGCTGTCCCGTAGATTTACACCTTTAACTGAAATACAATGGTATTTTGCATTGGTCCTCACTTGGTTCTTTTTGAATATACAAGTTCAACTTAAAGCTGCAGTCCGTAGCTTTTTTGGGATTAAAAATTATCCAAAATTCATATTTGAGAAAATAATGAGAAATTTCTGTGTTTTGAAATGCGTTCCACTTTCACCATAGCTTAACGTAATTCATCGTATGACGACAATACTAGGGGTGGAACGGTACACAGAAGTCACGGTTCGGTACACTTTCGGTACAATGGAGTGAAAAGCAAAACAGAAATATAGAAGGCTATTTTATAAATGTCTTAAGCCTTATAAGTTTTAAATGCATTTTATTAATAAAGGCATAGAACCAGTTTATTTATAGTGCACTGATAATAGTTTCATATAATTAGTTTATTAATTAAACTAATAAAAAGATAAAAAAGACTTTGAGATATGTTTGGTAATTGTACCTGAATGAATTTAAAATTATTTTGCTATTGTAACGGTCACCAGGTGGAGTGCCCTTGAGAGTCACCAGAGGGCACTCCACACCAGATGTTCATGTTTCCCTCACAACTACATTTCCCAGAACTCACTGCCCGGACTCATCACTGATCACATTCACCTGTACCTCATTCACTGATTGCATTCAATATAGAGCAGGCAATCCAGAGCATAAACAATACCAGGCAGAGGTCAGGACAGGCGGCAACAATCGTAATCCAGAAGAGACAGGCAAGGGTCGGGGCAGGCAGCAAACAGAGAATCAGAGTCCTAAAACAGTCACAGGTCAATACACGGGCAATCCAGAATATCAGTGTAGAAACGCTCAGAAATGTTGCCAGGGCAAAACAAGACTTCGCACTGATAGAGAGTCTGAGGGCTGTTTATATGGAGCGTTGAAATGAGGAACACCTGTGCCGGTAATCAGTGCTAGGTACGGGGCTTATGGGAAATGGAGTTTGTGTGAAACCTAGTCTTATCTGGAGTGCCCTCTGGTGGATAAATAGGGCACTCCAGCTGGTCACCGTTACAGCTATATTTCAGATCAATAGTAGTTTTCCTTCATTTTAATTAACCCTAGCTTTATTCTCATCAGAATTATAAATAATTGATTTCCGTATAAAATAATACTACAAACACATTTGATTTTCTTGATGTGTAACTTAAAAATAAACAGATTAGTGCCCTGTTTTGAGGACAAGAAGTGCAAACCAATGCGATATGATGAATGTCCAAAAGATGGATCTCTGTAATGGCCACCTAGTGTTAAGTAGTGTTCATGACATGTTGATATGCCTTTAAGATGACTTATTCTATGGCGTTCGTTATTGTATGTGTGATGTTGTTATGTGAGCACACACGGTCAGTGAGAGTGAGAATGCTCGCGCAAAGGGGAATATGATAGTGATGGGCAGATCGAGATTTCGTGAAGCAATGAAACAGTATGAAACAGCAAATGTGCCATTTTGTTTTGAGGCTTTGAATCAATCTGACACCCGTCTCCATGGCGACACCTAGAGGTCACTTCAGGTGTTGATCTGAAACAACCTTCACAACGAGCCATTAAAAAATGTGTTGTTTTTTTGTATTTTTCTAATATATGAAGTGTGTAACCTGTAGTCTTTTCACATTGCATAGGTTAATGTTATTTTGGTCATGAAAAATTTATATTAATAAAATAAATCAAGTCACAATGTCTCACTTTCTTATAGATTTTTATTCAAAAAATATTAATTTCTCTGCTGTTCTTTCTATTAATCTGTATGTATGTATATATATATATATATATATATATATATATATATATATATATTATAGGCTATCTATTAATGTCTATTAATCTTTCTGCCTGTATATATTTCTATCTATGCATCTGTTAATGTGTCACTATATGTAGCCTACTATGTCTGTCTCTCAGTCAATGTGTAAATTTAAAGCCTAAATATAACTAAACAAATCGCACTATAAATGTCACTATCACCAAAAATACGCTTCCTCAAAACCAAACACCTCACACAAAAACACACGATGTGAAAATGTGTTGACTTCACTTCTATATTGTGTGATTGCGACATTGTGTGATATTTCCCGACCGACCTATCAACCCTGATTCGGTGGAGCACTCCACCTGATGAAACACTCAGAAGCTTCATTTAGCCGTAGTCACGTGACGTGGGTGTTTTGAATCACGCTTCGGATCAGTGTTTCGAATCATCTGCGCTTCGGGATCTCGCAAAGCTTCGGAACGTCTGTTTCGCGTCAGCCATCCCTAGAATATGACTGATCTATCGCGGGCTGTTGTTTTGATATAATGCGTTTACTTCCATTTTGATTTGTAGCGTTTTACAGAGTGTTTTCTTTAACATGTTAACATCCCCTTTTTTCGACATGTATGTGAAGAGTGTGCTTAACTGAAAGAAAGCAACTATAAAAGGACTCGTGGAACTACCAGTTCGTTTGCACTGTCTTTCCTATTCTTCATCTGGGCAGAATAAAAACTCCAGACATTACAACAACACACAGACTGTTTCAAACAGGGGTTGGATAAATATGTTTTGCTTTTAAAACTGTGTTTTAATGCAAGTATAGGCCTACACAAATATAAGTAAACACTTTGCAGACTGAATGTTGTCCTGTATGAATAAAATGATCACTGTTTGATCGCACCGGCGTGTCTCTTACACACACACACACACACACACACACACACACACACACACAGTTCGATCGCGCCCTTGTCTCTGCGCACCTGCAGTATGTTACGAGGTGCTCCGTCGGATCTCCTTTGCCCCGAGGCGGTGCACAACATCAACCACATCATCCAATTTATTTTGGATACTAGGGATCATCTTCCTTAGGATATCGATCGTCACGCTTCGCACATCTTCGCCTTTGTGTTCTGGGACTCTTGTAGCTTAAGATTCCATCTCCGCGAGTATCGTTGCATTTCATCCACGTTTTCTTTTAGACATGAATTTTCAGCTCGCAGATCCCTATTCTCCTTTTCATGTTGAACGATCTTGACATCGTGCCTCTTGACCTCTTCACTTATATGGGAGACCTTCTCGGAAAATTTGTCGAGTTTTTCGCACGACACAGAAACCTTACCATGCGTTTCATCCACTTTAACTGTTAGCTTCTGTATCGCCTCAAGGCGTGTAGACAGAGAAACTTCGTTGCACTTGGATTCTTGGATGGAGTAGAGGAAACAGGCCTGGCAAAAACCTCTTCATTGGCGCCTTCATTTCTGTCTCAATATTAATATTTGCCAGATCGGCCGACTCCATAAAACTCTCTTCAACGAGGTGTCCAGCTAATATAGCTCTTTCTTGAAGAGACTGATTCTTCCTTTTTTTGCCCATTATATCAAGTCAAAACAAGTCAAGTATTGCCAAAAAATTATCGAGTCTTTACATATTCAAATCATATCTCGTTAGCCTTAATAACCTCTGGCTATTTGGACGGTTAAAATAACGTGACCATTCACACCGCTGCCATCTTGGCTCCGCCGTGGTGGGGAGAATATCATAGACAGTAAAAGAAGTGGACAGAGCGATCTTATTGGAACTCCATTGAGACCATTGAAGCCCGTTTTTGGCGATTTTTTAGCACTCCCGTCTCTGACGCGCAGACTCAAACAGAGCTTGCCGACGTACTGTGACGAGAGCACCCCGTCTGTCTTCTAGTGGATGTGGCATGAGAAATCTGAATTATTCCCTTTCTGAAACATGCAGAGGTGGAGAGAGTGAATAAGAGCTGTCCATGAGCTAGGAGAAGGAGACAATTCTGCTAAGTATTCTGATTAATTATTTTGTAATTTTGCCTCCACGTTTCCCCGATTGCGTGTGAGCTTCTTCTCCTGTCCATATGATTATCTCTCTACTGTGCGACAGAGAGTCGGGTGGGTATGATGCAATCGTTAGCCTACTTTCACTAAAACTGCTTCTACGGGGCCATAACATAAGCTACAAGGTAATGGAGCATTTTATACATTGTCGTGTTTCTTTAGAAATGAATAAAGGACAAATGGGGTCTTCAAACGCCTCAGATGTAAAGTTATTCGCCATCAAAGTGACGCCAAAATGAATGGGAGTCAGGGGCGATTCTAGGATTTTTTCAACTGGGGGGCACAAGAGGGGCCACAATTATTACAGAGGGGCCATTCTTATGTTGTGTATTTATGTAGAACTATAGATATCCAAATCATTTCAAGTTCAGTAAGCTTTAAAATCAGCAATAAACAGTGATACCCTGTTATCTTTTAATAGCAGTTATTTACTGCTCTAAATCAAAACAATAAAATACAATTTATATTAACTTTTCACTTTACAAAAGTGATAGAAAAACTGTAATAAATAAAATAATCCAATGTATTAGTGTCCAACTCACAAATAATAATAGAACAGCCTTATTTATATAAATGCATAATTATATTAATCATTCATATAATAAATACACAATTAATGAATTCATAAAACTGTAATAAAATTGTATACATCTTTTCCCCCCAAATCCTATTCAATTTGCATTTCAGCAGTTGCAGTAAATTTGCATTGATGAATAGACCAAATCTGCTTATTTCGAGGAAGGCTAATTAGTCTTGACTCTTGAGCATATTGATTGTAAAATATGACATATAATACTTTGTTAGATAGCTACTTTTTCAAAAAGGTATGATTTAGTTTAATGTAATATATGTGGATCATAGAAACCGTGACGTAATTATTTATTTTGCTATTTAATCATGCATTTTTATTTAATTATCTTTTTTATATTTTTTTTATTTGAGAATGTTTCTGGATGCAGGGATTAAATTAAAAAAATTCTTTTGACTGATTTTTTTTTTTTTAGGCCAAGTCATATTCCTGTAACTTTATTTAAATAGTCGAGACCAATAGCGTTTTAAGGAGAGATGTTTTAAACCGATCTAATATTGCCAGTTTGCGTAATTTAAAAGCTATTTTAATCTATGAAAAACAATTACTTATCTTGACAAATAGGCCTAATCAACCATCTACATAACTTTTCAGTGCATGTTTTTATTTATCTTATAAGACCAAACAATGCTAACTGGCTGAGGGAAAAGTGAAGTTTCATAACTTTATATATTTAACTGGCTATTTAACTTTAACTTTGTATCCCATTAGAGAGCTGACTTATGTTTAACTGAATTGTTTACTTTATTTCTCATTGTATAGCTTATTATAGCGTACCTATTAGGCTACTTATACTTTTGAATGGGATATTATCATTAAAACTGACATTTAACAAAAGAGACAGGGTTGTAATTTTATATATTCTAAAATATATAAAATATTGTAATGATTAAGGAAACGAGTGGGATTAATACGCACGCCCCTTAATCAGAATGAATGGAAGCGTCTAATTAAATGAATGTGTACAGCTGATATGGGAGGAGTCGAGGTCTATTTAAGGGATGGTTTTGGAGTATTGCGAGAGGAGGTCCGGGGGAGCTCACACTTGTGGGAAACGCTAGACGGCCGCTCGGGATAATTAGTGTCTCCGGCGGTGAAGATAGGCAGCTAGTGGGGGGTGATTGTGCTAGGTAGTTAGGGTTTTGAATATGGTCCAGGATAGGGGAGCTCCTGACCGATGTGACAACTCAAGTGCTGCGCCTACCAAAGTGTCTCAACCTCCTCACTGAATGTGGACTGCTTCGATCGCGGTCGATTAAGTGTGCGCCTGGTAAAGCGTTCTCATCCTCATCGGACGTGGACTGATCTGACTTCGGGCTAATAGGCCGGCCTACAACCTAAATCAAGGGGGGTAACGTGTTTTAACAGATGAAGTTGTATTTTAGCACTTAATAAAGAGTTGTGTGCGTAATTGCCATCTGTGTGCTGGTCTCTGCCTTCTTTGAAGTTCGTGCGGTTGTTACACTGGTGGCAGCGGTGGGAGATAATCCCTAACGATTATACAACAGCCGAACGATGGAGGGCAGGGATGGGCACCGGGTTGTGTCTGGAGCGTCTGACGCTACTCCATCTACCTCTGCAACTGGCACTGCGCTTTTAACCACAGCTGCATCATCAAATGTACCTATGGCGCGTCCGGTGTTTATGCCGGAGACCTTTACCGGCACGGGCCGGGAATGGTCTGATTGGAAGGAGCAGTTTGAGATGGCAGCTGTGGTGAATAATTGGAATGACGGAATGAAACTGAAATTTATGGCACTTTTATTATCGGGGCGCGCTCGAGATATTTATAGCGGTCTCTCGTTAGAAGCCAAGCGCAGCTATGTTTTATTGAAAGATGCTTTAGGTAAATGTTTTGAGCCATGTGAAACTGCAGAGTGGAATCGGGTTAGTTTCTCGTCCCGCAAGCGCTTGCCAAACGAAACTTTACGTGAGTTTGGTAATGCACTGCGGAGGTTGGCGACTAAGGCGTATCCCTCAGTAGGTGTAGATACACAGGATTTGCTGGCCAGAGATCATTTTATTGCACATGTGGGAAACGGAGAGACTCGTATCCAACTACGTAGTATTAAACCTATCACTCTAGAAGAAGCAATTAATATTGCAAGTGAATTCGAACTTATTCAGGGGTTAGAGAAATGTACGATAACCCCTGATGCTCGAGTGCGTGGTTTGCATATTTCTGCAACAGAGAGTAAGGTAGATGCACTGACTGAGGTGGTGGATACGCTTCGTAATGAGGTTCAGATGTTACAAAAATCGGTGCAGCAACTCCGTGAGGCAGTTCCCACATTAGTAAGAAATCACGTCGTTGAACCGTCAGTTATGAGTGGGGTTGGGAAAAGGCCGGTGCAACCATTAGGAGGCGGGTGTTGGGAATGTGGGTGTAACCGACATATTAGGAGAGATTGCCCTTATGTGCAGGGAAACGGGAGGGGGCAGGCACTATAGGCCGGATGCCTGCCCCAATGCAAGATAATTTTTTTCAGTTGGCCTCATCGGTCCAGGGCAATTCTGGGATATACCTTGCTGCTAAATTAGGTGGGTGTGATGTCAAACTTCTTATTGATACAGGCGCTCAAGTTTCAATAATCCCAAAACAGAGGTGGTTGACCATTACGAATGGCGGGGCTCACCTCGAACGTCATGAGGGTGTGGTTCGAGTAGCCAATGGGGGGAGGATGTTGATTTTGGGGCGCTGGCAAACGGTATGCCAATTCGATTCTTTAACTCTCATTACGGAGTTTCTTGTGGCAGATTTGGAGCCCCAGGAAATTCTGCTTGGCTCTGACTTTTTGCTAAAATATGGCGCTATTATTAATCTCGATCAAAAGAGCTGTCGGGTGATGGGCAAACAAATTCCCCTTTTGTTCGGCAATAACGGTATGCAGCCCTGTGATGTGATGGTGCATGTTGATACACCTGTTCCACCTCGCAGTGAAGTTTTGATTGTAGGGGCGGTGGAAGGGACGTCAGATAGTTTCCAGGGCATGTTAGAGCCGTCTTCCTCTCTTTATAACCATTGCGACCTTTTGGTGGCAAGGGTAGTGTGCAGGGTGGAACAGGGTATTCTGCCCATCCGTGTAATTAATGTCACTGATGACACGCATATTTTAAAGCGTGGAATGAAAGTGGGTAAGTTATTTTTTTGATGTGGTGGTAGAGGGAGGGGACGTGGCTAGGGATAATACATCTACATGCTCCGTGGATGCGCTTATAGAGCGGCTAAATTTACATGAAAGGGGCTTTGGGGAGGCTGAAACGCGCGCGGTGCGCGAGTTATTGTGTAAGAATTTGTCCGTTTTTAGTCTAAATGACACAGATCTAGGGCGGACAACGCTAATAACGCATCAGATTGAGACGGGGGACGCTAAACCTATTAAATTGCCCCCGCGTCGTGTTCCTCTTCATCTGCAAGATGAAGTGACTGAGCATATTAAAGATATGCAGGTAAAGGGAATTGTACAGCCATCGTGTAGTCCGTGGGGCGCGCCTGTGGTCCCGGTACGGAAAAAAGACGGGACCCTTCGATTTTGCGTTGATTATAGGCGGTTGAATGATGTAACGCGGAAAGATGCGTATCCCTTACCGCGTATTGATGATGCGTTGGATAGCCTTGCTCATGCCCAGTGGTTTTCCACCCTCGATCTGGCCAGTGGATACTGGCAGGTCGAGGTGGACCCTAAAGACAAACATAAGACCGCTTTTATAACACGGCAGGGGCTATTCGAGTTCAATGTTTTAAGTTTCGGGCTGTGTAACGCGCCAAGTACATTTCAGCGCCTTATGGATTTGGTGTTGGCGGATTTACAGTGGACCACTTGCCTTGTCTATTTGGATGATATTATTGTTTTTGGGAGAACATTTGGGGAACATCTACAACGGCTGGATGAGGTCCTCGGTAAATTACGCCACGCGAACCTGAAGGTTAAACCATCTAAATGTTCTTTGTTTGCTTCTCAAGTCCGTTATTTAGGGCACGTTATATCGGCTGAGGGAATACGAGCGGACCCAGCTAAAATAGATGTGGTGAGACATTGGCCGGTACCTAAGAATCAAACTGAAGTTCGGAGTTTCGTGGGGTTGGCATCTTATTATCGGCGATTTATTGAGGGGTTCGCTGAAATTGCGCGACCATTACATCGCCTAACTGAGAAAGGTCGGAAATTTAAATGGGGGGATGAGTGCCAGCGGGCGTTTTCACAGCTTAAAACCGCATTGGTGACAACGCCAGTTCTTGCGTATCCCGACCCGCACAAGACATTTATTTTAGATACTGACGCGAGTGACATGGGCATTGGTGCAGTGCTGTCACAAGAGATGGATGGCTTGGAGCGGGTCGTGGCATACGCGAGTCGAGCGTTAACGAAACAGGAACGCCGTTATGCGACCACGAAAAAGGAGTTGCTTAGTTTAGTGGTATTTACTAAATATTTCAAGCATTATTTGCTTGGGAAAGAATTTATATTACGCACTGACCATAGCTCCTTAAGGTGGCTCCATAATTTTCAGGGGTTGGAAGGGCAGCTGGCCAGATGGATTGAACAGTTGTCCAATTTTCAATATAAAATCGTTCACCGCCCGGGAAATAAACATGTTAACGCGGATGCGCTGTCACGCGTGCCATCATTTGGCGCTAAGTGTGAAAACGTTTCAGATTCACGTCTGGAGGGGGGCGTTTCGGTTTGTGCGGTAAGAGAAATGCTTTCTTCGGGGGAGATTGAGGATGAGCTGGTGGGGGCGCAGAAGAAAGATGCGACTTTACAGATTGTAGAACAGCTGTGGTTGCGGGGGGAGGAGGGGCGCGTGGAAGCACAGACAAAAGTGGAAATGAGAGGGTTTCTGCCCGTGTGGGATCAGTTGGACTTTGAGCAAGGGCGGTTAGTGCGTAAACCACCCCTTAATACAGATGCTGCATCAAAAATTCAGGTGGTCCTTCCGAAGGTGATGGTTCCAGAGGTTTTGGGAATGTTGCATAATTCTATTACGGGGGGTCATCTAGGAGTGCAGAAATTGCAGGCAAAAGTGAAGGATCGGTTTTATTGGCCCGGGTGGTTTGAGGACGTAAAGAAGTGGTGTAGGGAATGTACGGAATGCGCATCTCGTAAATCCTCAGGGAACGTTCGTGCCCCGTTGCAGCCGTCTTTTGTCTCTCGGCCTTTCGAGCGTGTAGCGTTGGATATCTTGGGCCCTTTGCCCGTAACTGGAGAGAAGAATAAGTATATTCTGGTAATTGGGGATTATTTCTCAAAGTGGACAGAAGCGGTTGCACTTCCAAACCAAGAAGCAGAGTCCGTTGCTAAAGTTTTGGTACGTGAGTGGGTGTGCAGATTTGGGGTCCCACGTAGCATTCACTCTGATCAAGGTCGAAACTTTGAATCAAAGTTATTTACGGAGTTGTGTGCTTTGTTACAGATGCATAAAACAAGAACTACATCTTATCATCCGCAGTCGAATGGGATGGTGGAAAGGTTTAACCGCACTTTACTTTCAATGCTGTCTTTGTTTGTGGATAGTAATCAGCAGAATTGGGACACCCTCCTGCCATATGTTATGATGGCATATAGGAGTAGTACACATGCTACCACAGGATTTTCACCATACAGAGTTTTGTTTGAACGAGAGATTGTTTTGCCTGTGGATGTTGTTTTGGGAGTAGGGGAGACGGAATGTTTTGATTCGGCAAATGAGTATGTGGAGAAAGTAGCGGAAAGTTTGTCTACGGTGGTGGAGGCTGTGAAAGCACATCAGCTGAAAGCATCGGGAAGGCAGAAACAATATTTTGATCTAAAAGTTTCCCGTCAGTTTTATACGGAAGGGGAATTGGTGTGGGTGGAAAGTAGGGTGCGTAAGCGGGGGCTGTGTCCAAAGTTACAAAGGCATTTTGTGGGGCCGTTTGTTGTCATTGAGCGGGTTACGGATGTTTTGTATCGAATAGTCCCGAAAGAAGAAGAAAGGCCGGAGCGAGTCGTGTATTTTAATCGTCTTAAGCCATATGTTTGTAATTTATTTTCAGGAAGGCCGGGATTGCAGAGTGTCGGGGGGGATCGAATGGCGGCTGTGGCTGGGGAAAGGAGTGCGCTGCATCCTGACTCTGCGCTTCTGGCTGATCCTGTGCTGCATCCTGACTCTGCGCTTCTGGCTGATCCTGTGCTGCATCCTGACTCTGCGCTTCTGGCTGATCCTGTGCTGCATCCTGACTCTGCGCTTCTGGCTGATCCTGTGCTGCATCCTGACTCTGTGCTTCTGGCTGATCCTGTGCTGCATCCTGACTCTGCGCTTCTGGCTGATCCTGTGCTGCATCCTGACTCTGCGCTTCTGGCTGATCCTGCGCTGCATCCTGACTCTGCGCTTCTGGCGGACCCTGCGCTGCATCCTGACTCTGCGCTTCTGGCGGACCCTGCGCTGCATCCTGACTCTGCGTTGCTGGCTGACCCTGTATTGCATTCTGGTCGTGTGTTGAAGGCTGTGATGCCTTCTGTTTCCACTTTGCTGCCTGCCCCCGCAGTGGAGGTGGCTGTACCGCGTGAATCTGTAGTCCGTGAGTCGCGGTCTGGGACAACGAATGGATTTACGGAAGGACGGGGGTCGCGGGCTAGGAAGATACCGGCCCGGTTGATGGATTATGATTTATCTGCTTGACTCGAGGACGAGTCCTTTTTGCCTGGGAGGGGGGTAGTGTAATGATTAAGGAAACGAGTGGGATTAATACGCACGCCCCTTAATCAGAATGAATGGAAGCGTCTAATTAAATGAATGTGTACAGCTGATATGGGAGGAGTCGAGGTCTATTTAAGGGATGGTTTTGGAGTATTGCGCTTGTGGGAAACGCTAGACGGCCGCTCGGGATAATTAGTGTCTCCGGCGGTGAAGATAGGCAGCTAGTGGGGGGTGATTGTGCTAGGTAGTTAGGGTTTTGAATATGGTCCAGGATAGGGGAGCTCCTGACCGATGTGACAACTCAAGTGCTGCGCCTACCAAAGTGTCTCAACCTCCTCACTGAATGTGGACTGCTTCGATCGCGGTCGATTAAGTGTGCGCCTGGTAAAGCGTTCTCATCCTCATCGGACGTGGACTGATCTGACTTCGGGCTAATAGGCCGGCCTACAACCTAAATCAAGGGGGGTAACGTGTTTTAACAGATGAAGTTGTATTTTAGCACTTAATAAAGAGTTGTGTGCGTAATTGCCATCTGTGTGCTGGTCTCTGCCTTCTTTGAAGTTCGTGCGGTTGTTACAATATGTTTTTACTATTCTCTTCACTGTGTGTAATACAATAAAACGATACATGTCTGTTTGTTAAATGTCAGTTTTAATGATCAATAATGTTTCACATTTTTAAAATGAAAACAAAAAGAAGCAGGGTTGTGTTTTATATTTCGTGTTATAAATATATGCAGTGAAGATAGTCAATGTGAGTAGGCTACCTGAACCACATTTTTGTGGCCATTAATCTGTTCATGATAATATGTCCATTTATAAATTAAATGAGGCAGAGTGCTGTTTTATATGTATTTCGTTTTATTGTTGATGAAAAGAAGCAAAGTTGTGTTTTATACCATATAAGAGATAACCGGAGTAGCCGCGTGCTGAGTGACGCGATCAAGAACGCGCTATTCCATTAGCAGAATGACCGGACTCGCGTCCTCTCGTCCTCGGGAGTTCGTTCTCCGAAGTTTGCGTTCTTGGTATTGAGAAACGACCAATATTGACCCGCGTTCTGTTTTCTATCATACGACCGCAGCAAACGAGCGAGCAGTAGCCTGACATGCACTTCTCAAAATCTAAGACTAATTGAGTGAACATGGAGCAGTTTTTCCGTGAGCGGGAATTGAAAAACCGGAGTGGACCATGAGCGAAGTGATTACAGAATGCTTAGAGTGGAGAGAGGAACGTGCTTTCGCTCCACTCCAGGCTTTATCACATTCCCCTCAGCAGGGTGAATACACATCGTCTTTCCTTAAAAAATAATAAGCTGTATAAAATATATCAACTTACCGTGTGGTTTTGAGAAGCATCGCGCGGACGCGGAATCATGAATTATTCTACTACAAGCTGAAAGATTATGATTTGAATTTTTGAGTGACAGACAATTAGAAGGGTGGGGGCACACTGGGGGGCCAATCAGTTTTCAGGAGGGGCCAATGCCCCCATGGCCCCTCCCCTGGCTACGCCACTGATGGGAGTCAATGGGAATGCTGAAGCAAGTGAAGTTCTGCTACAAGATGGCAGCTCCCGCGAGGCTTCAACGTCCGTTCGATGGATTACCAAGTTGCACCAAGTCTGGCTAGACAGACAGAAGCGCGCAGAACTGTTGTATATTTGAGCAATAATTATTTTTTCTAAGAGTTTTATGGGTATATTTTATTTTGTACCCATCGTGTCTTTGTATGTCACTTCCTGTTTTTTGTTTTTGTTTTTTTTGCCATGGAAGAACGAGTCAGAACTGCGGTCGGAGTTTACAATTCTGCTGATCATATTAAACGATGTAATCATTGCAAGGTTTAAAGTGTTTATCATTATGATCATAAGTCATGCAATCAAGAAGCTTCAAGATGTAACCCCCTCTCTTAGCTCACAAGCAGGCAAAGGTGGTATGTATTTTCTGTTTATGTACGAGTTTAAAGTCATATATGTTTTTGTTGTATATTCGTCCTTTTAGTTCTACGGTGTTGATGCCTGAGTCCAGAGAGCATTAAACATCAGTTAAAAGAACCTCAGACTTCGTGTTGTGACTAAGAGCGGTACAAAGTAAAAGTTTGGTGACAGAAATGAAGATGGCCAGCCGGCCCATTCACTCTTATTGGTTTATTTCCGGTTACACGGAAGAGCTAAGAAGACCCCACCCCTAAAACCGAATGTGCTACCGAGGTTCTGGTGACATCCAGCCGGTAGTAACGCACAAAGGTATGAGGAGAAGCCCAACTGGCAGCGGAGCAGGGACCTTATGTATTAACACTGCGTACGTACAAAAACACGGCGTACGCCAGTTTTCACGTTCACGGCCAGATGTACTAACAATGAAATTAACGTAATGTAAAAAGGGCCACGAAATCGACCCAAATTGAGGAATTCGATTCGTGGTGAAGGTTTCAAGCGCGTTCCGTCTTTTCCAAGCAAAGTGTTTTTTAATTAAATGCAACACATTTAATCTTATGTATTAACTCGTTTCATCTGACTCCATAAAATGAAAAGGGTTTATCAATGATATCTGTGCATCATTAAATATGTTAATGCTTGACTATTACTTTTAACTTAATGAAAATAAAGTCAAAGTCTGTTAGAATAGCCAAATATAACAATTTATTATGTCAGGTAAATGTATAGAATTCCACAAGATAATCAGAGCAAACCATCAAATGTTTTAGAACAAAGAACTTTACCCAACATATTAGGCGACATGAGCTGAGCCTCGAAGAGACACAACATCATGGGCTGATCTGAATACAGAAAGGCAGCCCCGAACTCTTGTTACATCTCCCTTTATAATCAGACCTCACCTGATATGTAAATCACCAGGATACAATGGAAAGTTACTGAATCCCCCTTCCATGTTTATCGGGGGCAGACCATTTGCTTGGTTGTAATTTGCATTCAGACAACAAGGCAGAAGGTGTTAACTCAAAGACCACACTCCTTTGTGTGACAGTGATTCCTAAACTTCTTAAAAACCTTATTACCTTTTCTTTTATTACTTTGGGAATGAGACATTATTACCAGTCACCCTGAGACCATCAAAATGATTCTAAACAATCCTTAAAGATTATCAGATTCACATTAAAACCATATTCTTGTGTGAGCTTTCAGTATCATTGACTGAGAGAGTGAAAGAGAGAAGATGCAGATAAGATGTTCAGAGAATAGGGGGTAGGGTGTCAAATGTTAATTTGCAAGCAATGCCTTTTGTCTTTAGAGGCCACTGGTCAGATATTTTCTCTTTAACCAGTTTTTCCAGTCTTACAGATTCCCTCCTTGACCCCATGGGTCAGATTCAGACACTTAAGGGGTCACAGAGTAAGACGTTTGGTGTAATCCTTGGTGTAATTCAGCAATTGTCTCTTGGCAATGTTGGCATCTGTAGAAGCTCAGAGGGCTTTGTTCACCTGCAGATCACCTGTTCTCATCAGGCGTATGCAGCATGAGTCCAGCAGGTGGACGAGGCTTTCAGGCTTTCTTCTAGTGATGTGAGCAAAGTTCATAGAGTCAATCTGGACCTCTTGACTTTTTCAGTTGGCGTGTCGTTCCTTCATGAAGACACGTTTTCCTGGCACCTTCCCCGTAACGATAATCTGTCCCTTCTCGACCAATCCTGTCACCTCCAGCGGTGCGGTTGTCTGGACAGACCTCAGTGGGTGAATGGGCTCTCTGTGAGACGTCTGAAAAGCATCTTAAATGTCCGCTTCACGATTGAAACACATATGAACTTGAACTCATGAAGAAATGCATTAGAACGCAACAAAACAAAATCATGTCATGTTCAATGTAAACACCATGTTATTTTCAGCAAGTGTGCTCATATTTTTCTCAGAGTATTGAATGGTAAGGATGTCCCATATTAAATATCCAATTCAATCCAATATTTAAATATATATTTTTGGTCTGAATTCTAAAAAGGAAATGCAGCAAGAGGTCAGCGTACTCAAAACAATCAAATAGATTCTCTGACAAGAAGTCATGTAATAAAAACAATCAATGTTCAACAAATGAATATGTATATAACAATCAGTGTTTGTTCAGGAATCTTCCAATGCAAGCCACTTTTGCAAATCTAGGAAGTGACTTGGAACATTCTTAAATGTATTCAAGAATGGAGATTGTTCATTCCTTACAACAGGTGTGAGAGTGTGTGTTTTTTCGTCTTGAGTGTGAGTTTGAGCATTTTTGTGAGAGAAAGAGAGAAGAGTGTGTGTGTGTGTGTGTGTGTGTGTGTGTGTTTTCCAATGTTTTTCCATGAGTTGGCAGAGTGTGGTGAATAGCGTGTGCTATGTCATGGGATCAGCTTCCCATCCTTATGTGTGTGAAGCTATCCGGATATGTAAATGTGAAGATGCACAATAGATCTTTAGTGAAGTGACACTATTGGACTCTATGTCATCTTCATCTTATGATGTGTAGTGTTCAGTCTGGATAGACTTGATCTATTCCATGTGATGATGTTGTGAGGGTGTTGTGATGGAGGAGTGTGTTCAGTCAGTGTTCATGTCTAGGAGATGGGTGAAATTCTACTGTATAACAATTGTGTTGCAAATTTTAGTTCCAGTTCTAAACTGGGAGGCCATCTAATGTAGTGATGTGTTGTTGTGAGATGTAAAGGCCACTTGAATTGTCTTTTCACCCATCTCCCGAATCGTTATGTTCAAACAATCATGGAGATCGTCCGTCCCGGCGTCCGTCCTCCGAGGAATTGCAGAAGTAAACCTTAGAGGAGGATCCCTCCTTGTAAATTCGCTTTCTTGGAAGGTTGGCAATTACCTGTGCCACACCACACTTCAGTGAGTGTTTTCCGCCCTTTTGGCACTGGGTATTGGTCAACGAAATCGAATTGTAAGGATTAAATTCATAGTTCTCAATTTAATGCCTGCTTGGCGATTACAATATAATGTATATTCGAATTTAAGAATATAAATGAAATTATTATTTCTGGTCTCTGGAAAAAAAATGTTACAGATTCGTTAAATTTAGATGTTAAAACTATTAAGCTATTTGCTATTGGGCTGCTACCCGACTAGCAAATGACGCTAATAGCTGAAGGCCTTGAGTGACCAAAGTTGTTAGCTCTGTGAGGGTTTTAGATGTATTTGAGCTTTGGTTCCTTGCAGAGCGCTGGTTTGTGTCATCAGAGTGTGGTCGTCTGCGTTTTTTGAAATAGGGAGGAGGTCTGCCTCTGCCCAACGACCAGCACTTTTCCTCTGTATGACCTGTTTTGCGACAGGAATTACAGAATCTGCTCAGTTTGCCACCGTGTGGCTTTCTGAATTCTCCTGCAAATGGAGGATTGTCATGACATTCTAATACAGCTATCTCACCATGTATTTGTTTTCGTGACTCAATTCTTGTTGCCCAGCTAACAATTCCTTCGAATGTATTTTTTGCTGGAGAAGCACCATACATGAGCGATTGCTGTACTCGCGGCCCTGCATTTGTAAGTAGTAATCCAAGGAGAGTTGCATTGTTGTGGTTAACACCTTCAATTCCAGAATACTCCTCAAACAGTTCAAACATTTTCTCTGCATATGTCTCAAACGATTCTTCAGTACTCTGTTTCCGATTAAGAATCAGTTCCCATCCAACAGGACTACAACCACGTAGATCGCGCAGACATTGTTTTAATCTATTTAAGATTTCACTCTCAGGCTCGTTTTGATGCGTTGACTGCACAATGGTGCCTGTCATCAAAGCCGGTGGTATCTTATAGTTCAGGACATCTGGAATTGAGCTGATAACAATTTGCCAAATGTCTTTTGGTTCAAGCTGAAATGCATGTTTTAGGCTAACAATGCGTCTCCACCATGGTTCGAATGGCCCTTTCAAAGGGAATGGTCCGATCTCTGCTTTAAACGAGCTACATTCAGTTACCGTTAGAGGACGCCGAATGGTTGACTCTGTGCCGTTTGGGTGCCGGATCACCTTAAAGGCTGAAATAGGCACTTTGTTCAAAACTTTATCACCTGCTTCATCTGTCTGAAAAGGTACAGGGTTATTAGAGCAGGATGACTCGTTTAAGAAGCGCACATTTTTCGTCCCATTGCTGTTGAGCGCTTTGGGAGAAATTGACTTTTCATCGGTTAGTTTAGCCTTAAGATCTGCAATGGTGTATTTGTGATTTTTACACTTTTCAGTCAGGGCTAACTGCTCAGCTAGTAATCTGTCTAGCTGTGTTTGAAGATCTTGAATCTTTGCCTCAGACATTTTTGCCTCTGCATTTTTAGAATGCACTTCTTCACATTTAACATCCATAAGTGAGGATAGAAATGTTGTTGACTTATCTAGCCGTTTATATCTTAAGAAGTTTAAAGCCTCAATTATGTCATCTTGTTTTGATTTCTTCTGTTTACTACCCACTGTTTCCCACCAAGTGAGAATTTCATTGTCAATAGCATCCATGTTAAGACCTTTTTTAGTGAGTTTATGCAGTGTAGGCTCGACCTTTTCGGCCCATAGCGTAAACAGGACAGAATCTTTATACATTTTCCAATTTCTATTTGGAGAAATTTCTTCCCCTGAAGCTTTGAATATAAAAAAGGTTTTTGTTTTAGGATTAATGAGATGCGCGTTCACACTTTCTGATTCTCATCTATGTTCCTATGCGTGGTTTTTCCGCAGCTATGGGAGTTTTCCACCAAGGATACAAAAATTCAGACTATATGAAGCAAAGTAATTTTAGCGTTTGATAATTCTTTTCATTCTTTAGTTATATTTTCCCCGTTTTTAGATTAGGAAACTATATCACTCTGCGGTCCTTCTCCAAAGTCCGCATGCCACACTCTCGCCAGGTCCGGTCATCAAATCAGAGGTCATTTGACTAAATATCTAGGATTTGCCGTTCCAAACGTACACAATCAAAGACATATATTTAAGTCCCCTTAAACACCTCCTCGTTTAAGTACACGTAAAATGATACCGGATGTTAGCCATCGCTAAACTGACGCAAAAACTGTGGAAATATACGAATCCAATCTCTACTCGGTAAAATAATCATATCAAAATGAGTTCAAACGTGGTAATTTTTCGTTTTCCAAATATGAAAAGTATTTCTGTCTCAAATTCTTCTCCTTCTTTTCAAGAATTAATGAGCATTGTGAATCACATTATAACCACATTCAGCATAGACACACACGTTTAATTCAGTTCACACAGGATACATGGCCTTGAATACAACATCAACAGCCTTTACCTAAGTGTTCCAAAACACTTACAGTAAAGCAATCCTGTGTTTAAAGAATAAACTTACATTTAGCCTATGTGCACATATAGTAGCACAAACAACTATACAGTGTGTTCTATGAGTGCGTTACATTGTGTGAAGCACAACTCCAAATTTGAAAATACAAACTATTGCATTATTGCTTTTTAATCCCATCTGTGTTACAGTGGAAGCTTTCAAATGCAAAATAAAGTTTGTCAAGATTAGTTTATGTTTATTCTAGAATATCATTCAATGTGGCCTAGGGCCCGGTGGGCTGGTCACACAAAGGGTTAAGTGTTTGAATGCAGCATGTCTTTAGCATTAGCATTAGCCTTTTAGAAGCCGCATGGCTTTAGCATTAGCATCATTGTTTAAGCAGCATGGCTTTAGAATTTATCATTATAGCCTTGTTTTGGAAGCATCATGGGCAATACTAGCATTTATCTTAGCCTAGTTTTTTCTAAACAGCATGGAAAACTAGCATTTAACCCTACTAATTGCGTCTTAGCCTGTAAATCATATCATTGTGTTTTTTCAAAGTTTGTTTTATCATAAACAATGCATTGTCTGCCTCATTTATAAAATCATGTGTTTTCCGATCGTTTACAAACTTAGATTTTTATTTCTGTTGTTTGTCGATTCTCTTCACGTTGCTGGTTTGTTTCAACAAAGCCACTATAATAATGAAGACAAACATGCAAGTTTTGTTTTATAGCTCCTCGAGTAACGTTAAGTCTACCCGAAAATCATTTGAAAGATGTTATTTAAAATTTAGGTTTCTTTTCTTTTTGCCTAATCAAACAAGGATATCTTTAAAAACAAGGGTTTTACACTTTTATCTGCGCGCTGCGGCCGTTATCATGTCCTCACGTTTTAGTTTCGGACTAAACAAAGGGATTTCCGACCCGCAAAATAATGCAAACAACATTTTCTCAACACTTTTCAAAAGGTTAGAAAAAGTTGACTTACCACAGTGGCAGAAGAAAGGAAGATGTTCAAACCTCTTGTTGATTTTAAGATTCCCGTATTTTGCTGGAAAGGACGTTGTTCGCAAAATCCATCTGTTGCGATCACGTCGGGGTCACCACTGTAAAAAGGGCCACGAAATCGACCCAAATTGAGGAATTCGATTCGTGGTGAAGGTTTCAAGCGCGTTCCGTCTTTTCCAAGCAAAGTGTTTTTTAATTAAATGCAACACATTTAATCTTATGTATTAACTCGTTTCATCTGACTCCATAAAATGAAAAGGGTTTATCAATGATATCTGTGCATCATTAAATATGTTAATGCTTGACTATTACTTTTAACTTAATGAAAATAAAGTCAAAGTCTGTTAGAATAGCCAAATATAACAATTTATTATGTCAGGTAAATGTATAGAATTCCACAAGATAATCAGAGCAAACCATCAAATGTTTTAGAACAAAGAACTTTACCCAACATATTAGGCGACATGAGCTGAGCCTCGAAGAGACACAACATCATGGGCTGATCTGAATACAGAAAGGCAGCCCCGAACTCTTGTTACATCTCCCTTTATAATCAGACCTCACCTGATATGTAAATCACCAGGATACAATGGAAAGTTACTGAATCCCCCTTCCATGTTTATCGGGGGCAGACCATTTGCTTGGTTGTAATTTGCATTCAGACAACAAGGCAGAAGGTGTTAACTCAAAGACCACACTCCTTTGTGTGACAGTGATTCCTAAACTTCTTAAAAACCTTATTACCTTTTCTTTTATTACTTTGGGAATGAGACATTATTACCAGTCACCCTGAGACCATCAAAATGATTCTAAACAATCCTTAAAGATTATCAGATTCACATTAAAACCATATTCTTGTGTGAGCTTTCAGTATCATTGACTGAGAGAGTGAAAGAGAGAAGATGCAGATAAGATGTTCAGAGAATAGGGGGTAGGGTGTCAAATGTTAATTTGCAAGCAATGCCTTTTGTCTTTAGAGGCCACTGGTCAGATATTTTCTCTTTAACCAGTTTTTCCAGTCTTACAGTAAGAATGTGCGTTCCTCCAAGTAAACTTCATGTCTGCATACGTACATTTGCCTTGATTTTTGTCCGTTGGCGACTCATAGAGGCAATAAAGTGAAGTGGCAAACATTACACTACGAATTGTTCTATCGCACCACCAGCTGTCAGAAATCGCTTAATGATATGTCAAATAATGTATCAATTTGAAATTGTCTCACACGAGTCTTATAGGGCATTTCAGAATGTTTGTAAACAATAGGCACCGCGATACTTCCGGGTGGCAGAACGCGAGCGGCTTCCATTGACTAACTGAAGAGATCCAGCCGTCAACTGAACAGTTACACAGTTAAAATCAATTTTTGTTGATCAAAGTTGAATCTATGGCGAAAATATGTTGTGTTTGGGGTTGCGCCACCAGATATACAGCAAAAGGTGTAGTTTTTTTTATCGATTTCCTTCAGAAAAAAGTAAATCTATCCAGCAGAACCTGTGGGTGAGGAGGTTAAAGCGAGTGGACGTCGTCAAAAGTGCATGTCATCTACTAATTATGAGCCTGAGCCCGATTTAAACCCAACTATTTTAATACGTGGGTCGTTATATAACTGACGTTCTCAACTAACTTAGTTATTTCTATTACTTTCTATGTTACTTTCTTTTGAGCGGTGAGTAAATGCTTCTTCATCGTAAATGCTTCTGATTGGCCAATGCGTTCAATAAATCAACACATATGTCTGTGATTGGCTACATCGCTCATCGCTGCAGTCACGTTATAAAATGAAACTCTGCCATGTAAGTCATTTCTATTTTGTTCTAGTTGTTCTTGTTGCTTTTCTGCAACAGATGAATACAAATGTATTCGTTTTTATTTGCTTTATTCATAGATATTTCTAGTTTGCGGGAGTCCCGCGAATCGTTTTATTCTCCTGCAATCCGCACACACAGAGTGCATTACCGCCCGCACTCGGCCATAAGATCTAGTCCCGCGCCGCGGTCTAGTGTGTTGGGAGTGCACGTCTCTAGATCAAAGAATCTAAGCTTTAATGATCATGTTAACTATGTCTGAATTTGCACCACGTCTGTATTTGAATCAACTGTTGAAATGTAGATTAGGCTTCTGCCGGCGGTGTGTCTCCCTCCATGCAATTTACTAGTGTTGCCATAGGGACGCTTCGGCTTTTGCCACCCGGAAGAACGTCAATTATTGTTGTGACGTCATGGTGAATTGTCGTATTAAAATGTTCTATTTTGCAATTAAGTACGAACATAAAGCATGCGCAAACCCTTCTAGCAATGGCAGCGTTGGCTTAACTAGGAACAAAAAATAAACTTCATTAATTCGGTCAGTAAAGGTAAAAAAAGAAAGTAATATTTTTATTCAGCAAGGACACATTGGATTTGTTTAAAAGTGCCAGTAAATGCATTTATAATGTTACAAAAGATTGAAAACATTTCTATATGTGTTTGATTAAATTTTTTATTCATTAAAGAATCCTGAAAATGCTATATCACGGTTCCATGAAAATATGAAGCAGAAGCTGTTTTCAACACTGATAATAATCATAAATGTTTCTTGATCATCAAATCATCATATTAGAGTGATTTCTGAAGGATCATGTGACACTGAAGACGAGTAATGATGCTGTAAATTCAGCTTTGATCACAGGAATAAATTACATTTTCCTATAGAAGACATTTTCAGTGAAATTTCGTTTCTTGCGGGCTTTAGCCATGTTCTTGCAGGTTTATTTTGCCAAATTGGACTAATTACCATATTTAAATTAATTTAATTGAGGGAGGAGACTGGGTGGGGCTTTGTGCTCGTGCATGTGCGCTCAATTTTACGTTAAAGGAGAACTCCGGTCAATTTTAACATTGAGCTAATTTTTTGTACATTTGGAGTGCTGTCAGTACAGACAAAAACAACTAAAATCGGCGTTGCCTGCACCGTGTTATCCTCTTTTTAAAATTCGCACCCTGTTGACTTCAATGGGGCAAGTTTTAAACCTGCTTTTAACTATCTTAACATCCTTTATTTGCCGTTACGAGTGCACAGCCATGTGAGTGGTATTATAAAGATTGACCACGGTCAATATGACTGCAGAAGTCATATTGATGTAAAAATGATGTTAATTCAGCCAGCTCACATACCTCTATTTGCTTCCTGTTTTCGGTCGAAGCCCACAGTAGTCGACTGTCGAGTTCTCGCGCAATCATTAGTAAATATCATCTCAAACCCAACACTGTGTGGTGTTCTGGGAATATCAGCTCAAATGGATAGTTCATCTGAATCAGATGTTGAACACACGGAGGAGGTTTGAGATGATATTCATCAATGATCGTCCGCGTGATATTGACATCGAATCGACTACTGTGGGCTTCGATCGAAAACAGGAAGCAAATAGAGGTATGTGAGCTGGCTGAATTAACATCATTTTTATTCATATTTTTCACATCTACTGCAGTCATATTGATCGTGGTCACTCTTTATATAATACCACTCACATGGCTGTGCACTCGTAATGACAAATCAAGCATGTTAAGAGGCTAAAAGCAGGTTTAAAACTTGCCCCATTAAAGTCAACAGGGTGCGAATTATAAGACGATAACACGGTGGAGGCAACACCGATTTTAGTCGTTTTTTTCTGTTCTGACAGCACTCCAAATGTACAAAAAAAAATTAACTCAATGTTAAAATTGACCAGAGTTCTTCTTTAATTGGGATGTACAAAAAAGCCGTTTCTCAATATGCTTTCTTGTCTGTACTTGTGTTCTTGTGTAATTGTGAAATGTCATCAGTCGCTGCCCAAGTACTGTTCCAATTCAAAGTTCACATCTGGCCAAGTCCACTTCAAATCCCTGGATGTGTTCTTGATCCGCCCCGTTTACCGAGGATGCATCGAGAGGTGACTTGTGTGGACTTGAGATAGCCAGGCATCCCAGAATGCATCTCGCACCAACCAGCAAGCGTCAATAGGAGAGGAGAAAATCCGTGAAATATCAAAATACTACTGTTATTGTGTAATGAAATGTAGTTTTAAAAGTGTTTCAGGCGAGAATGTGGTTGTTTAAATCTCAAATCTGTAGTTTATTTATAAAGATAGCGCCTATCTGAAAAATGCATTTTACTTTTTCGGAGTTCTGACATCCAAGCCTTCAGTGGACACTCAGCGAGATCAACCCCGACTGGAACAGCTTATCCTCGGCTAGTGCTTCTGACGTTTGCCGCCGGCTCTGATCTCTCTAGTCTATTGAATATGATAAACTTGACATATAATTCGTCTTGTGTATAAGTCTATCTTTGGTCTCATTAAACTATAGTTTGTTCCATGGCAAAAAAAAATCGTTTTTTGAAGTTTCATAACTTTATATTTAGGCTATTTAACTTTAACAACATTTTTTACATTATCTTTACTATATGAACAATAAAATAAAATTACACAACCCTGTCTCTGGGTGAGAGACAATCGATGTTTCATATTTTTTAAATGAAAACAAAAAGATCATGTTCATTTTGTTATAAATATATGCAGTAAAGATGATCGTGTTGCCTGAACCACATGGCCATTAGGCTAATGTTGATTTTTTTTAAATGAAAAGAGGCAGAGTGGTGTTTTATAACATATTTCGTTTTATTGTTGACGAAAAGAGGCAGAGTTGTAGCATATTTTGTTTTATTGTTGCCTAAAATATATATAAAGAGATAACCGGAGTAGCAGAGTGATACGGAGTGACGCGATCAAGTACGCTCTGTTCCATTTGCAGAAGAACCGAACTTGCGTCCTCTCGTCCTCGGGAGTTCGTTCTCCTGAGTCGAACTTTGCAAGTCTGAACTACCAAGGACGCAAGTCCAAAGTTTGCGTACTTGGTATTGAGAAACGGCTAGAGAATATGCGTGGGATCCTTTGTACGCAGCATTTGTACATGAGGCCCCAGATGTCCTTCAGTGGCACTCCCCTAAACAGAGCCCAAGAGGCGGCTAAACCCCTTGTGGAATGAGCTCTGATGCCCCTTGGGGGCTGCACTCCCTTTGCTTCGTAAGCCAGAGTTATAGCATCCACAACCCAATGTGAGGCGCGATATGGGACTCCCTCTGTGCAGGGGGGCCCATGAAACAAAGAGCTGGTCGCTCTTCCAGAAAGCGTTGGTCCTGGTCATGAAATGGACACAGAGCATTCAGCCTCTGATCCTCTAGAGAGGTAAAAGGTGGAGGGTGAAAGGCGGACAGTTCCAACACCTCCGAAGTGAACGCAGGGAAGCACTTCGGCATGAAGGCCGGGTTAGGCTTAAGGAAAACCTTATCTCCACTGAGGGAGAACTTAGAGCACGAGGGATGAACCGAGAGTCCATGTAGCTCACTGACACGTTTGGCAAATGCCAAGGCCAAGAGCAAAGCTGTGTTGGAGGACAGAAGCTTAATGGAAATACTATCCAGAGGCTCAAAAGGATGTTGAGACAGTGCTTCCAGCACCACGGAGAGGTCCCACTCCGGGACAGTTCTCCTGACGACTGGCAAAGAGCGGCGTGCACACTTCATAAATCTGCGGATTAGAGGGTGCTGCCCGACAGTCGAGCCCTCAAAACCCACATGACAGGCTGAAATGACGCAGCCAAGTAGACCTTAATGGTAGAAAAGGACCTGCCTTTTCACAAAATATCAGGAACTGAGCACTAATAAGATGTGAGACCGCGCCCATTGCACCACCCTTCGAACACTTGCCATTTACATCCATATAAGGGCCATGTAGAGACGGCCCTGGCATTCTGAATAGTGGCGACCACACGCGGCGAAAGCCCAAGTGCATTCAGGTTTGTCCTCTTACGGGCCAGGCACAGAGAGCCACCCTGTCCGGGTAGGGGTGGTAAATCTCCCCGTTGGCTTGGGACAATAGGTCCGTGCGAAAGGGAAGGCGCCACGGCTCGGTGTATAACAGAGGAATTATCTCCGCCAGCCACGGTGCTTTGGGCCACCTGGATGCTATCAGAATGAGAGACAGGCCCTGCTCTCTCACCCTGGCCAATGTGGGAATTATCAGGCACAGGGGAGGAAAAGCATACAGGAGCACTCTGGGCCATGGATGGGCCAGTGCGTCTACCCTGAGGGGCGCCCATGTCCCTTACAGAGAAGAACATAGGACAATGGCAGTTTCCACGCGAGGCGAATAGATCTACGCTTGCCCTTCCGAATCTCACCCATAGCATTTTCCCTATCTGCTGATGAAGATGCCAATCCCCATAGATTGGGTTTCCCCTTGACAGCAGATCCGCGCCTCTGTTTAGAATGTCCGGACTGTGAGTCGGGCGTAACGACAGGAAAAACCGTCTGCTGCACAACAAAAGCTTGTGATCTAGAGCTTGAAGTTTCTACGAGCACATGCCTCCCTGATGGTTGATATAAGCCACAGCCGTGGTTTTGTACCAGAACGTGATGTCCCTGCAGGCGAGGCAGAAAATGATTCAGAGCTTTCCAAATGGTTAAAAGCTCTAAATAGTTTATGTGCGCTGAACGTAGTCTGTTTGGCGGGGCGGTTACTGATGCAGTCCGCATCGTAACCGCCCCGAGGGGGGTTCCCCGTGCGTAAAAGTTCTCGCTCTCCCAATTCACCTTGAACCCGAGGGATGTGATGTGCGCGAGCACCCGGACGGTGTCCAGCGACACCTCCTTTGATTTGGCTATGATGAGCCAATCGTCTATGTAAGTCAGAGTTCTCAGCCCTGATAGTCTCAGGGGTGCCACACCCACCTCCGCACACAGACAGAAAGTTCGGGGGATTAAGTTGTGCCTGAACGGAATAACTATGAATTCGTAACAAATTCCTTGGTAGGCGAAACGAAGATATTTCCTGTGTGGAGGGTAGATGCTATGTGAAAGAAAACATCTTTCAGATCGACTGATGTGAACCAGTCGTTCTGCTTTATGGCACAGGCGAGAGAGCCTTGTGTCACAATATAAAATTGTATTTCCTCAAATGCTTGTTCAACACTCGAAGGTCCAATAAAGGGCGGGGGGCACCACACCTTTTGGAACATGAAAATACCAGGAATAAAAACCATGGTGTATCAGATTGGGTGGCACCATCTGAATCGCTCCCTTGTTAGGAGGAAGGAATTTTCCTCTTTCAGAATGTGTGAGGCGTTTTCTTCTGTGTGAGAAGAGAGAACGCCGTTGAAATGCGGAGGTTTTATTGCAAACTGCAGCTTGTAACCTTGTAACGGAGCGGGCCGTATGGGACCAGCTGGTTCATATGTGATGCAAAGGCGCCATCTAGTGGGCAAACTAGAGGCGACATGCAGGGGGAGAGGATTTCCTCTCTCTGCAGTGAGACGTTTTCTCTGCGTTGGCACAGATTTTGCAGCCCTTACAAAAGCGCCGCTCCCTGTTTACAGTGGAAGTTTGATCATAGATTTGAGTTCGATGCATAATATCTCGATGCGGCCGTGTCGGTGCATAACATACGACATAAATAAACTTATCTGATTGGCTTACGGGTAACCAATGATTTTAAACTTCAGAGAAGCGCCCCCTTGTGAGAGAGAAAACATTTCTCTATTATGCCATTCCCGACTCTGTCTACGAAGCAAAGTGAAGTAGCAGAGTCTGGTATTACCAGGCTAGTCTTGTGTACATATTAATGGAAATAAGGCTGAGCTGCAACGGCCGTCAAACAGGAAAATGAGCTGAAATCTCTTCTTTAAGGTCAGAGAGTCACTCAGGTTGCCACAGCTTCCAGGACGAGTGAGGTGAGCAGACGGGTAGGTGCAGCGCAGATCTCTCTCCACTTCTGCGAGGCCAGCTAAGGACACAGCTCAGATTGGGCTCCGCCAGCAGGTAGTTCTTTGGAGACACAGCACGGGACTAGACAGGACAGGACAGGGAACAGAAATGCTTTGCATAGGAGGTTTGTAGCTTACGTGACGGTCAACAATAATCTGACAAAGAAAATAGGAAAAGAGAGACTAGAAATAGAGAGCGGTTAATGACTGGCGATAGCGAGCAGGTGCAGGAATGAGAGAACGAGAACCAACTGAAGAAGATGAGTAATTAAGAGTGAGAAAGGGAAAAGAAACGAGAGCGAACAGAAGAAGATGGCGACAAATACCCACAAAAGAGAGGAAAGAACCGGGATCATGACAATTAGATTGCTGGACAAACAGATCATCAGATCACAAACTGATTCACAGGGATATCGTCGCAGTAAACATATGATAGACAATAATTGACATGGTAATATTTAATTGTAATATGTTTGATTAAATATTGATATACAATTGAGCTCATTTTACCTGTCTGTAAAACGTGACCTATGCAATTAATCACAATCAATTTGTGGTTGATTGCCGAGGTACACATGCATGCAGATGCAGGTAACATTTCATCCCGTCTCGGGAGATTTAATAACATGTAAGGCTGATCTGGTCCAAACCTGTATGAATAATTATTAATTATCAATTATTAATTATTATATGCAAATTCACCATATCGTATCAGGTCAGAATCTTTACACTGACTTAAAGTTTTGACCAGTCTTAAAGAAAACAAAATTGACGACTAACTTGTAAGACTAGTTTGAGTGGTTTATGCAACCAGTCCCAGAAGGTCATCAGAAACTCCACCCTCTCAATCTACCAGGAAGTGACTTTTTACCTTTCATTTTTACTGAAAGCTGAAACCAGGAAGTGTCTAGTCTTTATTTCTTCCTTTCATTTTTACTGAAAGCTGAAACGAGTTGTGAATAACAGAGGAAGATTATACAGATTAAGATTATAGCATTTTTGTTTATTTCTGAATGAATCTGGATGAGATTTTGATTGTAATGGTTATTTACTCTTTAAACCAAAGTTCAGAAAGTGAAAGTAAATTGTAGATTTTTACAAGACGAGGAAATGGATTCAAAATCTGTGGAAGAGCTTTCTTGTCCTGTTTGCTATGAAATCTTCAAGGCTCCTGTTTTTCTGTCCTGTAGTCACAGTTTCTGTAAAGAGTGTCTACAACAGTTCTGGAGAACTAAGGAAACTCAGGAGTGTCCTGTCTGCAGGAGAAGATCCTCAAAAGATCAACCTCCAGTTAATCTCACATTAAAAAACTTGTGTGAGTCGTTCCTGAAGGAGAGAAATGAGAAACGTTCATCAGGATCTGAGGAGATCTGCAGTTTACACAGTGAGAAACTCAAACTCTTCTGTCTGGAGGACAAACAGCCTGTGTGTTTAGTGTGCAGAGACTCAGAGAAACACACCAATCACACATTCAGACCTATCACAAACATTCAGGTTTCCTCTTACAAGGTAAGACAAATGTCTCTAATTTAATTAGCTAAATACAGTGCTAAACATAGAAACATTATTATTATATATATTTGCTCAGACTAAATCTCTATGATTTATTACTGATGTGGGTTCCCACACCTTGGTTAACATCAAATTCAAGGACCTTTCAAGGACTTTGCAGGTCCAATACCCTCAAATTCAAGGACTTAATGTGGGGACATATTTTAAGTGAGAGGAAGGTTACATCATGTATTTAAGACACATTGTTACAGTTTTCATCTGTCAAACATCTAGCAAAAAGTTTTTTTTTTTTTTTTGCATTTATTTTTGACCATATGACAGAGATCTGATATTCCATTTGTCGTATTTACGTTTTGCATAAAACCGGAGAATATCCTAATCTTCCTAATCATCCTAATCTTATAAAAAAAAAATAATAATGATAATAATCAAATAAAATATTATCTAAAATAAAAATGTGTCAAGGTCCTGGAACTGAAATGTGAACATGACAACTTGACAGCTCAACATTAAAACATGAGATCAAGTATGTGAACTTAATATTTTACATTTGATTATTTTATTTATTTCTACATAACTCTTCGGTATATGTTGGCGTGCCATAAGAATTTATTCACTACTTAAATTATGACTAAATTATTATGTAATTATTGTTCCATTTTTATTTAAATAATTTAGCACTTTTTAAAACTGGAGAGGACGTGAGCTCGACATGGTTTTAACAGGGTATCTGCAGATTTTTTACCAGCAAATTTAATAACTTTTAAGACCTTTTTAAGTCCTTTTAAGACGGGGCCCCGTCCACACTACTGCATTTTCGTTTAAAAACGGAGAATTAAAACAAATACGATCTCCGTCCACACCAGCGTTTTATCTGCGTATTAGAAACGATCTCCGTCCACATTAAAACGACTGAAAACGCGGATCACGTGACCATTCACCAACACTGGGCATGCGCGTGCCGGTGTAAACAGTGATTGACGAATCAGGGAAGGATACGTTATGACTGATAACACCCAATCATAGAGCCAAGCGTCAGCCTCTGCGTCAGCGTTTCTGAAGTTCTCCGTTTTGTCTCGTCCACACTACAACGCCCTCCGGAGATTCAAAACGCAGCTGCAGCGTTTCTAAACTTCTCCGTTTAGGTCTCCCCAGATAGAAAACTGACATTGAATCAACGTGGAATAATGACATTGAAACAACGTTGATCTGACATTGTTTTGCTCATCGAATTAACGTTGAACCAACGTCAGACGCGTCATTCTTTCAAAACTAACGGAAAATCAACTTGAAATCAACGCGTTGTTTCAACGTTATGAAAGCAAACCAATTTTCGATTTTCATTTAGCTTTGAAGAATGCCGCGTCTGACGTTGGTTCAACGTTAATTCGATGAGCAAAATCAACGTTGTTTCAATGTCATGAGAGACGTCGTTTCCACGTTGATTCAATGTCAGTTTGCTGTCTGGGTCGTTTTAGGTCGTTTTTCCCGTTTTAGTGTGGACGGGAGGTACAAACGTAGCAAAAGGTCTCCGTTTTTAAACGAAAACCCAGTAGTGTGGACGGGGCCTGAATGACACTTTAATTAAAGTAGATCTCAAGTGAAGATCACTGAACTCCAGCTACTTGTCTGTGTTTTCAGATCATCCGCGCTTCTTCAGCAGTGTAGAGCATGCGCGCGAGCATGGTTGCCAGATACTATTGACAAGACCGGGTGGAAAACGTGTTCTTTTAACAGAAAAGCTCTGACTGGGGATTTAATTATTTAAATCTGGCAACCAAGCATGAACGCACAGTCTGTAAACAAAACAAAAAAACCGGATGACGAGTCGGACAAGAAATTTAAGGCCCTTACGTGAAATTTAAGACCTCTTTATCGGAAATTTCAGATAGCATTTTCAGGCCTTAAAAAGCGAAAATTTTATTTAAGACATTTAAGACTTTAAGGACCCGCGGGGACCCTGTTAAAAAAAAAAAAAAACAGGCGCTTTACGCCAGTTTACAGCACATGTTCTCTAGAGTCTAGACACTGCCGCTATGGGGAAAAAAGACGCAAACACGCATTAACCACCAAATGAATGTGTGGGACCTGGGTCTCTGTTACGGGACAAATCCAGTCTATATGAACAAATCGCGTCCCGGATTGATTTGATACGGAAAGCATCGTTTTACATTTAAATAAGAGACAAAAAAAATAAATAAATAAATCTTTGTAATTTTCTTTGGTGAGCCAAATATCTTGAAACTTGCGTTTTCCAAGCATGAAATTTCAGCGGTTTCAGCCTATTTTTGCAATGTTTCACGGTGTGTCTGTGAAATTTTAATGTAGTTTTGTGCGCGTGTGAACATCGTCATGGCAATGTCCAACACGGCGGGAAACACTTGACTTAAGTGTACAGGAGCCATCTTAAAAAATAGTCTCGATAAGTCGATCCCCGAACGCCGTTCATACAGTTCAGAAGTTCGTTGAACTTCATAGAGTTCAGATCACTCAGCACGACGTTCGTGGTTTGACTTATCGAGACTATTTTTTAAGATGGCTCCTGTCTGTATACACGAAGTGAACTGTCTTCATAAAGTATCTTCTTATTAAACGGTCTGTACACTAACAAAGTTCTCAATGCTTCGTTTTGTATGTATGGAGCCTCATTATGTTACTGCGTTAGTGTGGGGCTATTTTGAGCCTTGTTAGTGGTATAAACTAGCAATTTCTTTTTACTTAGTCAATGCCCCCATTACTAGCATTATACGCTAAACAGTTTTTAGAGATAAAACTCTTTACATTCGATTATCATGAAAACAAATCTCAGAGAACGGTTGACTATGTACCGATGTTTTATTAGACCAAAGGTTCATTGTTCGCCAGAGTTCTCCTTTAACGTGTAAATGCACGAAACTAACGTAAATCAAGCAAGCTAGTGTGCATAAGCCACGAAGTGTTGGCGAAATAACTCATCAGCGGACCGGAGAGAATAATATGGATTTTTTTTTCCAGAAAACCTTCAAATTCAAGCACTTTCAAGGTCCTGTATCTATGCATGTTTATTTTCAAGAACTTTCCAGGACCTTGAAAAAATAAAATCAGATTCACAAACTTTCAAGGATTTCAAGGACCCGTGGGAACCCTGGAATCTCCGACCCTCTGATGATAAAATCTTCTTGACTGTAACAGCATCGGTACAAAACGTGTTATGAAAATTTTGAAATATCATGGGTTAATATTATTTTTTCAGTAATAATGTGATTTAAAACACACCAAAAAGTGTATGATACCAACATACTTTCACTTTCTGTATTCGTTTTGCACAACCATACATTTAAAACTGCGGATATAATAATTAAGAATTGGCCATTGCAAAAAAAATAAAATAAATAAAATGTTGGATGAAAACATGATTTCTTCATGTTCATGCTTTAAATTTTTTTTTAATTAATAAATAAATCTCCTGCAATTGTCAGGCACAAACGCTTCCCCAATTCATTATGTAAATAAAAATACGATGTTTAAACCTCTTATAGCTGCATAAGTTTCACAGATTTTCACTTTAACCTGCAGGAGGAATTTAATACAGCACTGACGTCCTTACAAAACAAGCTCAAACACGGAGAAGAAGTGAAGAAGAAGTGTGATGAAACAATTCAACACATCACGGTGAGGATATAAAGAGTTAAACACTCAACATTCACACACACACAGTTTATTATTGACATTAGTGGAGTGTGTGTTCATACAGAGATGACTGAAGTGAATGTGATGTGATTTCAGTCTCAAGCTGAGCACACAGAGCGTCAGATTAAAGAAGAGTTTGAGAAGCTTCATCAGTTTCTCAGAGACGAAGAAGAAGCTACAATCACTGCACTGAGGGAGGAAGAGGAGCAGAAGAAGCAGAGGATGAAGGAGAAGCTGGAGGAGATGAACACACACATCTCAGCTCTTTCACACACACTCAGAGACATGGAGGAGATGATGAAAGACAATGACGTCTCGTTTCTAAAGGTGACAAATCAATCTGGCTTCATTCTCTGTGTGTAGCACCCGTACAACCACTCTGTGAATTACTTAAAGGAACACTCCGACTTTTTGGGACTTTAGCCTATTCACCTTACCCCCCAGAGTTAGATAAGTCCATACATACCTTTTTCATCTCCGTGCGTGCTATAAGTCTGTTTGACGCACCCACCGCTAGCCTAGCTTAGCACAAAGACTGGATGTGAATGGTTGCAGCTTTCATACTAATCCAAATGAGTGACAAAATAATGCAAACGTTTTCCTATTTACATGTTGTGGTTTGTATAGTCACAGAGTGTGCAAATATCAAGGCCATGTGAGACACCGACATCTTTTAACCGTATAAATACTATATTTTCTGAAGGCGAAGCACTGCTACTTGGGCAGAGTGATAACAATCACCTGAGACGCACCGTGACGAGGAGCAGAGAGTTCGCTTCGCTCAGTGTTGGAATAAAGAGTCAGCAATTACTAACGTTAGATAGAAAAGCATAGTTTATCACGGGTGTTTGCTTTATTGTATGAGCTGTGACAATAAACAGGGGAGACCAGGTAATACAGTACCATGTTTCATTGATTTCCAACCAAAAACGCACCCAGATTTATAAATATCACATGAATAAATAATTATTATTACAGGAATCAATATATTTTAAATGCAATTTATTAGCTGAACCAAATGTATTCAACAGTAGCCTATATAATATACAGTATTGCATTACTATAGGATAGAATAAGGGGAAAGTAATAGCACAAATTGTTTTTGCACAATGAACTCACAGCCTATCGTACCCTTTTGCACGCTCAAGTTCGTTATTTCCATGGTTATTTCAAATTTAGGCTACTAGGCGCGCCGCGCGCAGGGTGCAAGTTCAACGCGGTAAACGCGCGCGTTTTTTTTTTTCCCAAGCGCGTCCGCACCGCATCAAGATAAAAACATATTCATACCCTAATCATATAATAGTGTCACTAACGTTACATTAGATCTGGCTAAAGGCACTGTTACAGTAGGTCATCTAAAAACATAACGGAACACTTACCTCAGCCGCAGGTGATCCACTTGTCCTGTCTGTGCTATAGATGGGATGGCCGTATCCTTCAGCACATTATGGTCCGTGTGGCAAATTCCATTTTTTCAAAATAGTCGTCCTCATTGAAATGTACCGAGCAAACGTAATGTCCCTTGATAATCTTAGGTGTGTTTGGATAAATATCCAGAGTAAGTTAGCCATTTCTTCATCCAGTCAGCGTTTTTAGTTGGAATTCTGTGAAACATGGTATTACCTCCCCTGTTTACTGTCGCAGCTATTTACAATAGAGCGAAAACCCATGACTCTAAACTACGCTTTTACTTTATAAATTGCTGACTCTATTACCCAAACACTGAGCGAACTCTCCGCTCCTCACCACTGCGTGTCTCCGGTGATGCGGTTATTACGCCGTCAAAGTAGCAGTGCTTCGCCTTCAGAGAATAGTTCCCAGGTTTTATACGGTTAAAAGATGTCTGTGTCTCATTTGACTTTGTTATTTGTACATTATGTGACTATACAAATCACAACATGTAAATAGGAAAACGTTTGCGTTATTTTGCCACTCATTTGGATCAGTATGAAAGCTGCAACCAGTCACATCGAGTCTTTGTGCTAAGCTAGGCTAGCGGTAGGTGCGCCAAACAGACTTATAGCACGCACAGAGATGAAAAAGGTATGTATGGACTTATCTAACTCTGGGGGGTAAGGTGAATAGGCTAAAGTCCCAAAAAGTCGGAGTGTTCCTTTAAGAATGGAGGGTGCTTGGGTTCGATGTAGTCAGGTGGATACCACGAAGGTAAATATACCACGAAGAAATATAAAAGCTTTCCCTTATCTCAATATTAACCCATAAACAAAATAAATGACCAAAATCTTCTCTGAACACTTGAATAATAGCCCCTTTAAGCTATTTAGCTAGCTACAATAGTTTCACTCACATATTTGAGACAATATAAATGGTATAAAAGTTTGGACTAAATCTCTTTCCACAAGGGAAAATACACAGAAAGCTTTAAAATAAACAAAACAATCGTCAAGTGTCCTAAAACAGATAGCAAATGTAGTGGTGGGCCCACTCACACACACATTCACACGGGTTTCAGTTTACTCACGGTCCGTTTTACTGAACAGGGAAAAAACATGTTGCAGGCCTGTTTGGGTCTCGCAAAACATTGAGTGCGGTGAACAAACACTTGGAAAAACATTGAAAGCGTCGAAAACTTCGGTCCAGCTGTTCATGTACGGTGCGATTAACCGTCAGTTCCGCCCAGCAAAACACCACGGTGGCTAGCGATCTCGACTAAACCTACCTCAGATTACAGCTCGTGCTCTGTCTCTCGCGCTCCGTCAAACGGGTCTTCAGCGTCGTTTCTCACTCTGTCTCTCGGTTCACAAACATCTCGAGTCCGCGGTCCACTTCTCTGATTCTCGGTCCTCCCGATTCATAAGTTACCCGCACTTCTTAGCGTCTTATTTTTTCTTCTCCCGTGCCTGCGTCTCGTGCTCGGGTACAGTTGGAAGCGCGGAAAAACTAAACTTCCAGCACTTTCTCTCACCAGGTCACGTGCACCTCTTCTGCCAAACACTATTGGCTATACAGCGTGAATACTCAAATTGAATACTCAAATACACTCAAATTACCAATACAATTAGTAACATAAAAACAGTAAAAATAAAGTAATAAAAAGTTAAACGGCCTAAAACATCTGCCAAATATTATTTAACTAAATAATATAAACTTTTGTTTTATTTACTGTAACAAAATAAAAACAACCAAATATCACTCTCCTTTTAATTACGTAAAATTAACTGATATTTGCTTATTTAGAAGTCAGGTGTCTCCTTATAATTTTCCAAGTAAATAATCGTTTACTTTTTTTTTTAACTCACTTTTGAGAGTAAGAGAGATTCATAATAACCCACCGACTCCCAGTGCACTATAATGGCTCGTTTCCACTGAGGGGTGCGGTACGGTACGGGACAGTACAGTACGGGTCGGGTCGGGTACACCATGATCAGGCTTGCGTTTCCACCGCCAACAGTACCCTTACTTGATAGGCGTGGTATGCTGGAAAGAAGCGATCGACGTCATTTTCGCGCGAAGAAAGCGACATAGTAAACAACAATGGATGACAGACAGCAGATCTTGTTCTTGCATCTCGGCATGTTTGTCACTAGAAACAAGCGCTGACTTTAGGCATTTCCAAGAAGCCAACGCAAAGTCCGACTCAGGAGAATGATCCCGAACAGCGCGTTCTTGAACGCGGCACTCAGCTCGCTCTGGCTCTGCGACTCCGGTTATCTCTGTATGTTCATTTTAGGCAACAATTAAACGAAATGTGTAATAAAACACCACTCTGCTTCTTTTCGATTTCATTTCAATACATTTTAAACATTCTAAAGCACATAAATGTGGTTCAGGCAACGCATAGCCTATTGATTATCACTGCATGTATGTTATATATTTATAACAAAACTATATAAAACAACCCTGCCTCTTTTCGTTTAAATTTTAAAATATTAAACATATTCCAGGCAATATGTAATGTAATGTATTGCATGCATTGGTACAAATGTTGCAATAAAGAACATTACAGACGATCTTGTAAAAAAAAAAGAAAAGACAAAACTATCTTTTTTTGTTGAATTTCAGTTTTATCAATAGCCATTATAAAAGTATACGTAAAAGGTACAAAATACAGTAAAGCTTACATCAAGAAACAATACAAATTCAACGCTCAAGATTTAAACTTCACGTAGCCTTCTGCCAAAACTATTGGCCAGGGAACGAATTATAGATTCACGAGACTAAATATCACCTGTTAGGTTTATACAAGACGAACTATATCTCATGTTTAACCACTACAGACAGAGACGTCCGCGTCAGCGGCAAACATCAGGATGACTAGCCGAGGAAAGGCTGTTCAGGGCGGGGGACACGAGCGCGCGCGTCCGGTGATCGATTGGAATGGATCTCAGTCAAATTATCAAACATCTAGAAATAAACCACAGATCTGATCTTTAAAAAAGTACCTTCTCGCCTGAAAAACTCTTAAAACTACATTTCGTGACACAATAACAGTAGAATTATATTTCAACTGTATGCTTCTAATGCCCTTGTAGCACGTGCGAGTGACGATACTCCGTCCACCAATCAGCGTTCTGCAGTGAGTCTAGCTCCACCTTTTAGTACCCTTTCACTGTGCTAGGTACCCTAACGAAAGGGCACCCAAAAAGTGGTACGGTACGGTTCGGCTTTTTGGTACCATTCACAACTTTTGACAGTGGAAACCCAAATAATTGCGTACCGAACCGAACTGTACCGTACCGTACCACTCAGTGGAAACGAGCCATAATACCCAAGTTTACCACTGGGCTACATGTGCATAAAACAACTTGTATAGAGAGACTCATTGACAGTGAGAGTGTTTGATAAGATATTAAAATGTTTTCCATCTCTATATTTTCCAGAACTATAAAGTCTGGATGGAAAGGTAAGTGAGCTGCTCGTATCTCTTCTCTCAGTGGATCTGAACTCAAATTCACTGCAGTTCTGACTCCTGAATGTTCCTCAGAGTCCAGATCTCACAGCCGGATCCACGGATGAGTTCTGGAGCTTTGATTCATGTGTCGCGTTATCTGGGTAACCTGCCGTTCAGAGTCGGGAAGAAGATGCTGGAAACTGTCCAACACAGTGAGTCTCGCAGATTTGACACAGTGCAGAAGATAGTTCAGATATAAACACACACAACATTATACAACATTATTATGTATATGTATTTATATATATATAGATATATATATATGTTAATCATCACTTGAATTACTGAAGTGTAGCCTATTAAAGTAAATTAAAGGTGCCCTCTGGGATAAAAAATCAAATCATACGCCATATTCCATACCAACTGGGGGCAGTATACCTCCAGAAAAATACCTCCGCGGCCGCGCGCACTCATGTCTTCAAACAACATGGGCGAGCGTTGTTGTCTCCCTCGCGCATATTAATCAAATCAATTGACATGATAGTAAAAGGTTGGAAGACCGCAGTTTCACGTGGAGCATTTGAAGATTTTCAGAGATTAGAGACTAAATGAACAACATCTCAATACTAAATTATAAAGGCCGTCTCATAGACAAGGCGGTGCATTTCGACGATATGGGAAAATTAAAGCCCAGGCTATTATTTCTAGTTTATGGTATTCGTTTTGTTCATGTTACATTTTTATCATAAGTTTGAATTAATTTGACAAACAGCATTCCCTGATGTGGAGCAAGCTAGCGTCTTTCAGAGCTACCAACTCTCACAACACTTTTCACACACTCTCATGCCACACATCAATTTTGTCATGCACAGAAAAGGACACAGAGACCGATCTCAGCTCTCAGATTCTGTTAATTTTATTACGCAATTCAAACAATAAATGCAGTTTTGGTGCTTGTAAATGTTAGACGACAGATCCCTATAGCGCACGTGAACCGATCACCTCTACTAGCTATTGGTAAAAGAACACGAACACTGTTGAAAGATACAGTATGTTAAAACTTACCAAAATGTATTCCTCATGCATAATATCGACCAATCATTTTTGTAACTCATCCCTGAACTGAAATTTAGTAGTGGGCTGTACTTCCACACGACTGACATCAGGTTCAAGTACACACACAAGCCGGCGCGAGAGCGACTCACTCGTGTACATCAGTTTGGCTGGTGCTAACGTTGCCCGCCCGCATACCGCCTCCCATGGCCGAAACTGGTATTACGACACCTGCCGAGCCGGGGCTAGTAATTTGGCATGCTAATTTAGGTTATATCTCGGCAGCACTATAACTTGTCAGTTTTTTAATGACATCATTGCACTTATTTCTTCTCATTCTTTTGATGTGTGTAGCTCATTTTTTTGGATGTTTTTACCTCAGTTATCCCATATGGCACCTTTAAGAGATCATTGATAGCATGATGAGACTGAGAGATCATTGTTATGATACTGAGAGACCATTGTTATGATAGAATGATTTATGATTTATTTCAACAAAGTCTTTATTTGTGTTTTATTTTTCTATAATCATCATTCAGTATCTCATCCTGTAATCTGATGTTATTCTCTTTGCAGCTCCGTTGACTCTGGATCCAAACACAGCACATCGTCGTCTCACACTCTCTGCTGATCTGACCAGTGTGTCGTTCACTGATGAAGATAAAACACTTCCTGATAATCCAGAGAGGTTTGACTTTTATCCATGTGTCCTGGGATCTGAGGGCTTTAACTCAGGAACACACTGCTGGGATGTGGAGGTTGGAGACAATACACTCTGGAGTCTTGGAATAACCACAGCATCAAACCAAAGGAAGGGAAAGGATTGCTTTAACTCTAATGTCTGGCGTGTGCGGTTCATAAACAGCGAATACAGCTCAGAATCCCCAGAGCAACGCCTCACTGTCTTCACTGTTAAACAGAAGCTCCAGCGTGTGAGACTTCAGCTGGACTATGACAGAGGAACAGTGTCATTCTCTGATCCTGTAACTAACACACATTTACTCGCATTCAGGACATCCTTCACAGAAACTGTCTTTCCATTCTTATTTAATCTCCGCACAACTCCTCTGAGGATCTTACCAGTTTAACTGTTTATTACAGCAGAAAATCACAGTTAAATCTGATTCTGCTTCTATATTAATACAGTTTTGCAAATTATGCTTCAATAATAACACTGTAATCAAAGGGTCTCATTTTCCCCTTTTCCACCAAAAAAAGAACTGGTTCGGAACTGGTGCTGGTTCAAAGTTGGTTCGGAGTTGGTTCAACTTGCGAACCTGTTCAGAACCTGTTTGTTTTTCCACTGACTAGAGCGCCCAGGGAACGACGTCGTTACGTCACTGTGCACGTCGCTAGAAACGCTTGCAAGTACATTGCTTTGGGATTATCTCTATTTGTTCTATATCGTGACAGTTTTCTTCTTTGCTTATGTTTCAAATAAAAAATAAATAAAAATGCTTGCGTGTTTCTGCAGTTTCTCCTGGCTTTGCGATGGTCAGAAAATATGTTTAGAACACATCTAAACCCGCCCCAGCCCGCGACGTAAGCATGACGTGCTAAAAGAACGGTTCTAGTCTAGTTGGTGCCGCTTTGGAACCCGTTTTCCCGGCCGAGAACCGGTTCTTTGGCTGTCGAAACACAAAGAACTGGTTCGCGCGCAGGCACTGGCTCTCAAAATGAAGTTTTATTAACTAAGTTCGGGAGGAGCACGTTCAGATAATTAACACGAGTGGACAGCAATCAGCAATCAATGATAAGAGTGTACAAATAGACTCAGCAGTCTTACCTCGATTCATTGACAGTTTGCAGCATTTGGCCATGTCCGAATCTAGCTCTTCCCGTTTCGATAGAGAATCTTTCGTCCTTCAGAATTAGGAATCTTTGCCGCAACCTGGTTTTATTTCGTGGGCGTCAAGCCAAACAAACAGGTCATCGCCACCGCGGGCGAAACATTCGCAATCTACTTCCACGTATTTCTTTAAACCGGACCATTCAATAATTTCTGCCATAGAGAAATGGACAAGGCAATGCTGCCCTCTTAACGCAAAGGAACGGATCTCAGGCTGTCGCAACAGGCAGTAAGTAAGTTAAGCCACTCTGCAGATCCAGTCCCGGCTGATCCACACTCTCAACATCTACTGGGTCAACTCTGTGAGTGCTTAGCTGAAAACTTTTGAGTCCCTGATTGAACTTCGCATCGCTTCATTTATTGAATGACGAGCAAGTTATGCTATCTGGATAATAATTGTGATCGGAGGATCACACGTTTTAAATAGTTTCTGTACAAATGATTTGCGTTCCTTGAACGCGATGCTCCCTTATGGCGTAAGTTCACATGTAAACAGTAGGGCTGGGAATCGATTCTAAAAAGATTTGATTCCTCGATTCCAAAGGTTGGAATCGATTCCATTAAGGGGAATCGACTCCTTCTTTAAGATTTCAGAAGTTCAGACTAATTCTAACCCACAGCTGCACCATTTGGTTTACTGATTCAGAACGAACAAATCGGCAGGGAACATGACCCTTAGAAATGACAAATAAATAAATAAAATGAGAAAACAACGGAGCTTTTACACTGGGCACGTTTGCTTTTGGAATCGATTCCATTAAGGGGAATCGACTCCTTCTTTAAGATTTCAGAAGTTCAGACTAATTCTAACCCACAGCTGCACCATTTGGTTTACTGATTCAGAACGAACAAATCGGCAGGGAACATGACCCTTAGAAATGACAAATAAATAAATAAAATGAGAAAACAACGGAGCTTTTACACTGGGCACGTTTGCTGCGGTCCGAGCGCGTTTGTTCCCGATGCCCCCTGCAGCGTGGATCTAGTTTCACACTCAACTTGATTCTATCGAACCTTGGTGCGTTCCCGTGCATCTTACGTCATAGCAAACGTGCACGGCACGTGATACAAAGCAGAACGTGGGTAAATATTGTGTATTTATTTATTTATTTTTATTAATTTGCTGCTATTATGCGCAGTTAAGTGAACAATACAGGTTCATTGTGCATGTGTCACATAAGGTGGACTTCTGCTGCTTGCAATCGGACTCTTAAGGAGACAGTGGATTTCCAAATGTGTTGCTCTGATTCCACGTACAATGCTCGAATACACTGCAGGCTCACTCTCGCTCGTATCCAAGGTAATTCCTCAACACTATCATCCCTTACTTATTTAACTGAATACATCACAATAAGCTAAAACGCATGCACAGGATACTTTACTTCCCGAACAAGTGCGCACCCGAGTCCGCGCTGCTTTCACATACACGCGAACCACGGCACGGTTCGGGAGCAACCGAACTCAGACCACCTCCTCCAGGTAGTCTCGGTTTCGGTACCCCAGTGCGCACCCGGGTCCCATGATGGCGTTCACATTAGCGATTTTTCATGCGAACCGTGCCCCGTTAAGGACTTAAAGGTATAGCGGAGGATTTTCTTTTTCCGGGTGGGTAGTCTATACTATTGGTCCACCTAAGTGTCAATCATTCTGGTGATATGTTTACGTAAGGCCGTCGTACGTGCTCATCCCTATGTAGTTTTCATTTTCAGGTGTATTATGTCAGAGTTACGGTTTCAGCCATTCCTTTGAAAATGGCTGAGGGCCGAAAGAGAAAAAATGTATACGAAGTGTATGATGAGAAGAGAAAGGCCGCATAATATAGAAACAAGACCAGAGTGATTTTGGGTGAATATCACACGCTGGCGTGCGCTAAAAGCACAGGTTGGGCTTCTCACTGATGCCGCAGTCGCGAAGATTCTACTAGACAGGAAAAGTTTGTCATGCTATTTGTAGAAATCCATTTAAAATCACTGCTGAGTTAATGCAAGCTACTTAGCAATGCTAGCCCTGGCACAAGTCATGCACCGCATAGACACGGTAAACATCTCAATTTGTCTAAAGTAGCCTTTTGACCAAATGGTAAATGGTATCACTCTGAAATATTCTAAAACCTTGTGTGTTCATGTGTTCATATTCTAAAACCTTGTGTGTTTATTATTACACAAATGCAACAAGCTAAGTTCTCCATTACATATGCAACTATGTATAAAAATTATTAACAATGAGACATATGAGGTTAAGGACCAACGTAATAGCACTGCTTATATGTTGCCATGTAACGTAATTGCGATTTGCAAAATAGTTTTCTCAGAACGTATTTCGTGTGATACAGGGTTGTACATATCATGTCTCGAGTCCTCGGTCACTCAATCGATCAGTATAATAAGTAATTAAAACACGGAAGGGCATTTGACATGTTGTCTTTTTTATGAATGTTTTTGAGTTAGTTTATAATTTGCAACATAATTGTGCAAGCAGTAAAAGGCGTTCCCTCGGGAGCAAGAGTGTGTTTGTGCATGTGCATTTTTTTTAAAAAAAATTGGAGAGGGCGGGTCTTCTCTAAAATTCGGAAAGATCCTCCGCTATACCTTTAACTGCCAGGGTGAAAGTTCCCTAAGCCATTTTGAAATGTTAATAAAGATGTGCATAATCCTGCAAAAGATTGGTCTCACAGCGGACGGAGTGAGAGCTTTCCCAGTAGAGCACTTACATTTTCTCTTTCATCCAGCAAGCAGTTGGTCTCACAGCGGATGCAGTGTGCAAAAATCTCCCGGGCAAGCATTCATTTTTTCCTCTTTTCAGGTTTCCTCTTTCCGTCCAGTGAACATTGGTCTCACAGCGGACTGAGTGAGAGCTTTCCCAGTAGAGTACTTACATTTTCTCTTTCATCCAGCGAGCAGTTGATCTCACAGCGGATGCATTGTGAGAAAATCTCCTGGGGAAGCACTCATTTTTTCCACTTTTCAGTTTTACTTTTTCCATCCAGCGAGCATCGGTCTCACAGCGGATGGAATGAGAGCTTTCCCAGTAGAGCACTTACATTTTCTTATGTTTATCCGGTGAGCATTTGGTCTCACTGCGGACGGAGTACAAGAAAATCTCCTGGATAAGCACTCATTTTCCTCTTTTCAGTTTTCCTCTTATCGCCCAGCGAGCATTGGTCTCTCAGCGGACGGGGGTGAGAGCTTTCCCAGAAGAGCACTTATATTTTTCTCTTTCATTCAGCGAGCAGTTGGTCTCTCAGCGGATGCAGTGTGAGAATCTCCTGGTCAAGCACTCATTTTTTTCCCACTTTTCAGTTTTCCTCTTTCCATTCAGTGAGCATTTGTCTCACAGCGGATGGAGCGAGAAAGTTCCAGGTAGAGCACTCACGTTTTCTCTTTCATTTCAGCGAGTATTTGGTCTTACAGTGGATGCAGCGTGAAAACCTCCTGGACAAGTATACTACAACTGCACCTTGTTCGCAGTCAACAAGGGCTGTCAGTCCAGGCAGTGAGCCAACATCACCGGCCTCCCTAAACAAGCATCCAGGCCCCTTCTCGAGATGCCAGCCCGCCAATCTTGGCACTCTTTGGGGGGTCTTTAGTCCGGCGGCTGTCCTCTGTTCTTTAGCCTTTTGGGGGGAGTGCTCTGGGTTCGGGCAGAATTCCGAGCTCAGAGCCCTCCCTCCGGACAGCACGCCAAATACGCATTGAATCTTACTCACTCAAAATGATATGTAAGTGTGAACTCGTGAAATTAAGTTTTATTAACTAAGTTCGGGAGGAGCACGTTCAGATAATTGACACGAGTGGACAGCAATCAGCAATCAATGATAAGAGGGTACAAATAGACTCAGCAGTCTTACCTCGATCCATTGACAGTTTGCAGCATCCCTCCTCCACCCCTTCTCCACACTTCTAGTTCTCCACACTCCTCTTTCTAAAAATCACTTGCATACGGGGGGAGTACTCTGAGTTCGGGCAGAATTCAGAGCTCGGAGCCCTCCCTCCGGACAGCACGCCAAATACGCATTGAATCTTACTCACTCAAAATTATATGTAAGTGTGAACTCGTGAAATGCTTTGGTGGAAAAGGGGCTATTGATCCATTTAAAATTTAGAGCCAATTTAACCCTTGTGATTCCTTAAGGACTTTTATTTTTAGGTGTTCAAGCACGAAGCCCCCCCCCCCCACACAACTTCACAAAAATCGATGAGCATATGTGTCTTAACATGGTTAGGGAGCATGCAAAGTTTCGTGAGGATCGGATCATAGGTGGCGCTATAATCGTCAAAAAGGTCTCTCGTTATTAGGTGTTCAAGCACGAAGTGCTGAAAACCTATTCTATTTGCTAGAAAGAATGAAAAAATCCCCTAAAACGCATCGTGCAGCCCAAACCGTAAGGGGTGGAGCTCTGAAACTTTGTCAGATGGTAGGGCCTCAAATTGTGGAGAAGCTATCAGAGTATGAGCCCGATTGGCCCATAGGTGGTGCTACAGCAACCAAAAGTACTAAATTGCTCGTAACTCCTAGACCGTTTGACTTAGCTTCAATGTTTTTACACCACTGTAATCCCTGGCTCAAGACGGACAGGATGTATATCTCGGATTTCCATTTGGAGCAAAACATTTTTGTTATTTCAGTTTTTGTCCAAAACCCACTTTTGCGAACTGGTCCCTGTTTTTTTGCCCAATCGGGACCAAACCAGTCTAGGCCTATTCTCTGGACTCTCTAGATCAATAATTATCGAAAAAAGTTGAAAATTAGCATTTGGTTGGGCCTCAAATTGAGGAGAACCTATCAGAGTATGAGCCTGACTGGCCCTTAGGTGGCGCTACAGCAAAGTTTCGTGAGGATCGGATTATAGGTGGCCAATGAGTGGTGTTTTACTGCCCGCTGCTGTTTAAATTATTTTTTTTCACAATACTCAACTATTATTCATAGTATAACTTTATCAATTCAATCTTTTAACATTTACAACCACATTTAGTAAAAAATGACTATGATCCTGAAGTTGAAAATGAGTGTGTGAACTAAACTCTATAAATCATATTTTAACATGGTAAATTATGATAAATCATATTGGAACATGGTTAATTATGTAATATCACACTGAAATGTAGTATATAATGATAAATCATGCTTGCTACATTCAACTTAATGTCTTTTGATGCTTTTGTGCTTAAATGCCTAAAAGATCTGAACTGCTTGAACACCGATAAATGCTGCTTGCAGCTTTAATTTTGGATTATGTTTACATTATTAATGACAACTGTGCCAATTTTGCATATTTTATTGTTTATGTTATTCATATTTCCCCCTCATTTCCTTTCATAAATCACTTACACTCAAGTTTGGACCTTGAGGACAAAAATGTCCCAATGGAAACTCATTAAAAGTTTTTTCCCAAAGCCATTTAATTTTTCTGCTTCTGCATATTAGTTGGATAAAATAGTGTGTAATAACTGTGTGTATACTAAAATAATAGTGTTGGTGATTGTAATATTTGATTAAGAAAATTTCTACTGTACTGTAAATTATGAAGAAATTATTATCATAAATTCAATATTTAATTACCAATCAGGTCTTACAATAATTAAACTGTTTAAATTCACATTTACAAAATATAAGACAATATAAAGTGTCGACATATTTTAGTAATTGTCGGGATGTGGTTTCAACTACAGCCGCCTGATGTCAGAATGCCACCCTGGTTTGTTGTCAGAGGGCTAGTTGTATACCATTACCCTGAGTTGTTGCGTCAATTTGTTTGCCGATAGACCCTGGGAAGGGATGGAATTAGTGATGTTACGTCTGACACCGATGCTCCGAAGCTTGCTTCAAACTCGATTGGTCCTCGCAATGAACCACTGCTTCTTTCTTTCTTTCTTTCTTTCTCTTTCTTTCTTTCTTTCTTTCTTTCTTTCTTTCTTTCTTTCTTTCTTTCTTTCTTTATTTATTTATTTATTTATTTATGAAGGGACCATGCACAATTTTTAACATAAAATTACCATTTCATGTATTGTACCGGATTTAGCCAGATGCTATTTTTCATCCGTAGTCCCCCAAAGCTAACAAAACATTACACAGACAATACCAATGTTCACATACAATAGCGGAGCTTGCTTGTATCTTCGGAGCTTGTATCATTACGTCACTAGTCACGTGAAAATTACGTCTGAAGCAAACACACTGGTTCACTCCAGTAGTGAACCGCCTGACTGCTTTGACAGCCCGATCCAGTGTTGACAGCTTTGATACCTGACGGCTGTTTTTCTTATAAAAGTGAAGCCAAACCATGGCAACACCGTGGGTTGTCGGAGTTCGGATTGGCGTTATTATTGAGAGTGGATTGAGTTTATTTTAGTGTTGTGATGGAGCCAGCGGAAAAGCGAAGTTGTTCGCAAGTTTGGGAACATTTTAAACTTATTTTCCCGAATAAGATTATTTCTGTGACATTACAAATATTTTTACATATGTAGTGAATGATATGGAGAAAGACAGAAACTTAAAAAAAACTCTGCTACATCATTCAAGTTCAACCAGTTGCACAAGCACATTTTTTTCAACATACAAAAATATCAGTCCCAGCAGTTAACAAGTTGCTTCCCACAGGAAAGAATCAGTTATAATGGTTTCTATAGTCATGGAAACCATTGAAGAAATTCTATTGGATTTAATGGTTGTCATGGTAATTATAATGGTCTCTGTGGGCCTCTGGTGTAGTGGTTTAAATGGTAAAAAGGTTTTCCAACTTTTTTAAGCTGGTCTGATCTTCTGTCCTTGTCTAAACAAATAATTACACACACACACACACACACACACACACCTCATGCTTAATGTTTTATTGTCAAAGTGAACATATGAAATTCATCAGTATCTGTAAAATTCACCTACATGAGTTTCACAGCACTAACACTGTTTCAGCTTTGATCGCTTCGGTAAACTCGTCATAAACAGGGCGCTAACATACACGTCTACTTGCATTTTATGGTTGTCAGCTTTGCTGCATTGCATTTACTTCACCAGGAGATGGTGCTGCAATTTCTATCTGAATGAAGCTTCGAGTAATGAACCATTTTCGACACAACAGTATCAGAAAGCAATAATGCTTCGAAACACTTCATTTGGCCATCACTAGATGGAATAACTTGAGTACCATGCAAGAGTTTAGACATTACAAAACATAAATAAAACATGCTGAAAGCAGCAAAAACACGGCATCAAATCCAGCCTCGAGGAACAATGAACATCCTTCACAGAAACTGTCTTTCCATTCTTATATAATCGCCGCACAACTCCTCTGAGGATCTTACCAGTTAAACTGTTTATTACAGCAGAAAATCACAGTTAAATCTGCTTCTGCTTCTAGATTAATACAGTTTTGCAAATTATACTTCAATAATAACACTGTAATCAAAGGGTCTGATTGATCAATTTAACATTTAGAGCCAATTCAACCCTTGTGATTCCTTAAGCACTCTTTTTTCTTCTTTTTTTTTTTTTGGTAATGTTTACTTTGTTAATGGTAACTGTGCCAATTTCGCGTATTTTAATGTTATTCATATTTCCCCCTCATTTCCTTTCATAAATCACTTACACTCAAGTTTGGACCTTAAAGACAAAATTTTTCAACTTGCAACTCGCCCGCCACCTCTTATGGAGTCAGAAGCATCTTAGGTCGCTTCGAGCCATTTATGTTCCGGGAGTAACTTCAGCCTCTCCCTGGAGAATGGCGACTCCATCCCCAGTCGGTTCAGCTGATTTGAGATCAGTTCGGGGATGCACAGATAGATTTGTTTGCCTCCCACTGCGACCGGTTTTACTCATCCGAGGGCATGCTCAGGACGGATGCACTGGCTCACAGCTGGCCTGCGCTAATATGTGTTTCCCCCAGTGAGCCTTCTCGCACTGACCCTTGCAAGATCACGGAGGACGAGGAGCAGGTCATTCTGGTTGCGCCAAACTGGCCCAACCGGACCCGGTTCTCCGAACTTGTACTCCTCGTGACAGCACCTCCCTGGCCAATCCCTCTGAGGAAGGACCTCCTTTCTCAGGGACGGGGCACCCTTGGCACCCTTATCCCGATGTTTGGAACCTCCACATGTGGCTCCTGGACAGGACGAGGCAGGTTTGAGTACCCTACCACTCTAGCAGTGGTGGCTACCTTCACTTCCGCTAGAGCGTCATCCATGAGACATGCCTATGTGTTGAAGTCTCACGAGAAGACCCCTGGAGATGTTCGATCAGTGTCGTACTTTCCTTCCTTCAAGATGGGTTGAAGCGAAGGCTGCCTCCCTCCACCCTCATTGTTGCCGCTATTACCATACACCATGACCCTATCGAAGGTAAGTCTGTGAGAAAGCACGACCCGATCATCAGGTTCCTGAGAGGAGCAAGGTGACTAAATCCTCCTCGCCCTCCTCTCATTCCCTTCTGGGACCTCTCAGTGTTTCTAACTGCCTTGCAGAGTGCTCCCTCTTGAGCCTTTGCAATCAGTGGAGCTTAAGTTCCTGTGAAGAGAAGAGATGAAGAGAGCACTCCTGGTTAAATTGCCTCCATCAAGAGGGTAGGGGACCTGCACCTATTCTCTATTGACGAAGCATGCCTGGAATTCAGGCCGGCCTACTCTCACGTGATCCTGAGACCCCGAGCCAAAATATGTGAAACTGCAAGCGCTGCCCCGGAAGAGGCAGACCCAGCCTTGGCACTGCTCTGTCCAGTTCGCGTGCTTCATGTCTACGTAGACAGGACACCGTGTTTCAGGACCTCAGACCAGCTCTTTGTCTGTTATGGTGGGAAGCTGAAGGGAAAGGCTCTCTCCAAGCAAAGGCTTTCCCACTGGATAGTGGACGCCATTGCTTTGGCATACCAAGAGCAAGGTTGTCCATGCCCCCTTGGTGTGACTGCCCACTCCACCTGGAGTGTGGTATCCTCTTGGGCTCTAGCGCATGGCGCCTCGCTAGCAGACATCTGCAGAGCTGCAGGCTGGGTGACACCTACACATTCGCCAGATTCTACAATCTCTGAGTGAAGCCAGTGTCCTCTCATGTACTCGCTTCAACCAGCCGGTACTAGGACCCGCTCGGGCGTCTTCGCTTGCTCGCCATTCCACTCCACGGACTGGATATGTGTGATTTTCTCCTCAGGTGAGCCTCATAAGCCCTGAGTTCCTCCAGCACTGGTGTCCCCGATGCCAGTGTCTATTGCCTGCTCATTGGCTAGGGGCCTCCTGTGTGCATGGTCCCTCCCCTGATCGACCCCCACATGTGTATTTCCACTGTAAGCCTCTCTGAGCATGTGTATTTTCCTTGGCAAGCCACCTTGCCACCCCTGGGGTTGAAATATTCCACCTGTGGCTGTACACCCCAGTGTTCTCCATATGCTTCCTTCGGGTCATATGTGTATTCTTAAGTCAGCCCCCTCTCTGGGTTTGCAGTTATTGCATATTTCTTCTAAACTATGGGAATTGCCCCCCCACCCCCCTACCCACCCAGATTTACGCAGGGCACTGGAAGACAGCTGTGAAGGTGGTGTGATTAGACTGGTAACCCCATTTGTCGTCATCCGACGGAACTCGGAGTGACAACAAAAGGGAACGTTTTGTTTACGTATGTAACTGTTATTCCCTGAGTAGGGAATGGATACGTTCCGTCTTCCTGCCACCTTCCGCTGTACCGCTGGAACAGCCGAGTTCAGTCTTGGCTTCTCAGCGAAGAAACATATCTACATATTGCCGACGCTATGCAAAATCCAGACCCATGGCATTTCTTTGCCATTGGCTCGTTTTGAAGTCGAAAGGCTTTCTAAGCGAAACCCCATTCGTCGTCATCCGACGGAACGTCTCTGTTCCCTAATCAGGGAACGAGGGTTATATATTAACCGAGACGATTCAGCGGTTTATGCAACCAGTCCCAGAAGGTCATAAAACTCCACCCTCTTAATCTACCTGGAAGTGTCTAGTCATTATTTCTACCTTCATTTTTACTGAAAGCTGAAACGAGTTGGGAAGAACAGAGGGAGACACTTTATATTATAGCATTTTTGTTTATTTCTGAATGAATCTGGATGAGATTTTGATTGTAATGGTTATTTACTCTTTAAACCAAAGTTCAGAAAGTGAAAGTAAACTGTATATTTTTACAAGACGAGGAAATGGATTCAAAATCTGTGGAAGAGCTTTCTTGTCCTGTTTGCTATGAAATCTTCAAGGTTCCTGTTTTTCTGTCCTGTAGTCACAGTTTCTGTAAAGAGTGTCTACAACAGTTCTGGAGAACTAAGGAAACTCAGGAGTGTCCTGTCTGCAGGAGAAAATCCTCAAAACCAGATCCTCCAGTTAATCTCACATTAAAAAACTTGTGTGAGTCGTTCCTGAAGGAGAGAAATGAGAAACGTTCATCAGGATCTGAGGAGATCTGCAGTTTACACAGTGAGAAACTCAAACTCTTCTGTCTGGAGGACAAACAGCCTGTGTGTTTAGTGTGCAGAGACTCAGAGAAACACACCAATCACACATTCAGACCCATCAGTGAAGTGCTTTCATCATATAAGGTAAGACACATCTCTCATTTCATATGCTGAATACAGTGCTAAACATAGACACATTATTATTATACAATAGACCAGTGTTTATATTTGCTCAGACTAAATCTCTATGATTTATTAATGATGTAAAATTCTGCACTAATCTCCGATCCTCTGATGTTCAAATCTTCTTGACTGTAACAGCATTGGCACAAAACATGTTATGTGTTAAACGTATTTTTTAAAAATATCATGGGATGCTATTATTTTTTCAATAATAATGTGTTTTAAAACACACCAAAAAGTGTATAATACCAACAACACACTTTTAGTGTATTTGTTTTGCACAATTATTAATTTAAAACTGCATGGATATAATCATTAAGAATTGGCCATTGCAAAAAAAAAAAAAAAAAAGACATTGGTTTGATGACAGGATTTCTTGCTTTCGAAATGAAATCATTAAAAAATATATGTCCTGCAATTGTCAGGCACAAACACTTCCCCCATTCATCATATAAATAAAAATACAATATTTAAACCTCTTATAGCTGCATAAGTTTCACAGATTTTCACTTTAATCTGCAGGAGGAATTTAATACAGCACTGACGTCCTTACAAAACAAGCTCAAACATGGAGAAGAAGTGAAGAAGAAGTATGAAAAAACAATTGAACACATCACGGTGAGGATATAAAGAGTTAAACACTCAACATTCACACACACAGTTTATTATTGACATTAGTGGAGTGTGTGTTCATACAGAGATGACTGAAGTGAATGTGATGTGATTTCAGTCTCAAGCTGAGCACACAGAGCGTCAGATTAAAGAAGAGTTTGAGAAGCTTCATCAGTTTCTCAGAGACGAAGAAGAAGCTACAATCACTGCACTGAGGGAGGAAGAGGAGCAGAAGAAGCAGAGGATGAAGGAGAAGCTGGAGGAGATGAACACACACATCTCAGCTCTTTCACACACACTCAGAGACATGGAGGAGATGATGAAAGACAATGACGTCTCGTTTCTAAAGGTGACAAATCAATCTGGCTTCATTCTCTGTGCATAAAACAACTTGTATAGAGAGACTCATTGACAGTGAGAGTGTTTGATAAGATATTAAAATGTTTTCCATCTCTATATTTTCCAGAACTATAAAGTCTGGATGGAAAGGTAAGTGAGCTGCTCGTATCTCTTCTCTCAGTGGATCTGAACTCAAATTCACTGCAGTTCTGACTCCTGAATGTTCCTCAGAGTCCAGATCTCACAGCCGGATCCACGGATGAGTTCTGGAGCTTTGATTCATGTGTCGCGTTATCTGGGTAACCTGCCGTTCAGAGTCGGGAAGAAGATGCTGGAAACTGTCCAACACAGTGAGTCTCGCAGATTTGACACACAGCAGAAGATAGTTTAGATATAAACACACACAACATTATGCATATTACACAACATTAATATGTATCCAACATTTTATATATATATATATATATATATATATATAAAATTACTTGAATTGGGGCTTCCGGTGACGTCATCTAACTGATGGCAGCTTGAAAAGTTAGCTCTCCGACTAAGAAATAGAATTTAGGCCCGAAACTCGAGAAACAAACTCGAATTACCATTATTGTAGTCATGGAAGAGGGGGCTTAAGTACACACTAGGCGAAAACAAAAGAAGCAACAGCAATCTGCAAAATTAGAGCGAGATGCACGGGGGCAAAATGCCGAGTCGCCATTAAATGTTTGTCCGGAGGATACCGTACTGGAGCAAGGAGGCACCAGCGAACCTGAGGAGACCGTCAGCCTGGCTATGATTCTCCACGACTTGCTTGATTTTAGGAGAGACAATTCTGATCAGCTAAAAGACATTAAAGAGGACATCCAAAAAACCAACGACCGATTAGAGGAAGCTGAGGAACGAATCGTCGGTTTGGAGGAGAGATCGCAAAACACCGAAAGCGTAATGGCGGAGGTTTTGAAACTTCAGACGCAGTTGGAAGAGAGGATAACAGATCAAGAAGGCCGTTCGCGACGGAACAACATCCGGATTTACGGGGTCGTGGAAGGGGCAGAGGGCAATTCGCCATTGATGATTGCTTTCATCGGGGATATGCTGAGGGAGAAACTGGAATTGGAAACATCGCTATCCCTTCAGATTGAGAGAGCACATCGCGCGCTAGCTCCACGGCCGCCAGAAAATGCACAACCGAGATCAATCGTGGTGAACTTTCTCAGTTATAAAATGAAGGAGGAAATTTTGCGAACCGCTTGGAGGAAGAAGGGCTTTGTCTGGCAGGACAGGAAAGTGAACATTGAGCATGATTATGCCCCAGAAGTACTTAGAAAGTGCAAGGAATATAATGAAGCAAAGAAGCTACTCAAGGAGAAGAAGATCAAGTTCCAAACCCCCTTCCCGGCTAAGCTACGGGGTTTTTTTCCAGATGCGATCCAGGTATACAACACTGCGGAAGAAGTGACGAAAGATTTAGCTGACAGGGGATTTCCCATCACTGTCATTCAGCCTCCTGGGACACTGATGGAGCGAATTCAACGTCTCACCTGGCGCACGGCTGGTAAAAGAGCAGAACGAGGCCGCACCAGAGACAAACCAACCTACAAGGAAAAGCTTCAGTCTTTTAAACGGTACTCCGATCATTGATTCTATTAAGTTGTTTTTATTGTTGTTGTAGTTTTGTTTTGTTTTTTTCCTCCGAAATAGTTTGTGCCGTTTATAGTTTTGTGACGCTAGTGTTTTCACCTACAAGAAAAGTATTAATGAATGTCGGAGGACAGCTGTTGATCTGACACATGAGCGCAAGCTGTATTGCCAATGTGATCAGTAAAGCAGGCCCTTCCTCATTGGACTGTGAAGGTTTTCCCTCAGGGCCGTTCTGTTTCGGCTCATCCGAGGTCAGAAAAGAGACCTCTTTATTGGAAGTCTTTGAAGTTTTTGTTTTGTTAATGGTTCTTCATTGTTCTCATTTTGTTTTGAATGTTCAACTGCTGTGCACTGCAGTAAGGGGGGTGTCTGCTCATTTGCTGAATCATAAAAATGGTTGCAAGATAAGGTGTATGTTAAAGGGAAAAGATGTTAAATAAGGTGATCTCTTTCAATGTGTATGGGGTACTCAATCCAAATAAAAGGAGCAAAATCTTCTCAAAACTCAAAAAAGAGAATGTTCAAATTGCTCTCTTACAAGAGACACATCTTACACAGGTAGAACACAGCAAGCTGAATAGGTCTGGCTTTAAACATGTTTTTTCATCCTCTTATAAATCTGGCCATAAGAGAGCAGTGGCAATACTAATATCAAAACAAGTAAATTTGGAACTTACATCTACTATCACGGACAAAGAGGGTAGATATGTCATGATTACAGGAAATTTAGAGGGCTCCCTAGTTACTTACCTCAATGTGTATGCTCCTCCAGGATCCGATTGGTCTTTTTATAAAAATATATTTGATTTAATGGCTACTAAAGCACAGGGGATTACAATTTGTGGAGGGGATTTCAATGTTAGGTTAAATCCTATATTAGATTCTTCTGGGAGTTTTTCAAGTCAACCTAAACGTAAGAAAAAGAATGTGATCATGAAAGAGCTGGGAGTCAGTGGCGGTTCTACTTTGAATTACACCCTGGGCGAGACCCCCTTCGAGCGTTGTTAGTTTTATCTACAGTTACAAAAATCGCTATATACATTGTACTCCTCAAGCCACAGAACTTTCTAATTCATAGTCATTAGTTTGGATCAAGAGGAAGTCAGATATTTTGGTTTGAATATAGTGAGCCTCTCTCTGAGCCTACGTCCCTGTATGGCAAGCCCTTTTAACATTTAAAAGCTAAAATTGCCTATCCGGAATTAACATTGTAGACATCAACACGCCACCTTTTGACAAAAGGGACTAGTCGTAATTACATTTTGGATAGTTTTTATTATCATTTAAGATATCTGTAATGTAATTGTGACTAGTCAAAACGACAGATAGAGTATGGCAAGCCGTTTTAACATTCAATCATTTAATCATGAAAGGGCCAAAGCCTGCGGCACCGCCACCCCGGTGCCTTTAGGTAACTAAAGGAACCGGGGTTGCGGTGCCACCGGCTTGGGCCCGCCATCGCTGCTCGCAGCTATATTTAGGGCCCAAGCCCTGAAAGGGCGAAGGCCCTATTGTTTTCCTTAGGATTATTATTATTATTAGGGCCCAAGTCCTGAAAGGGCGAAGGCCCTATTGTTTTCCTTAGGATTATTTATTAGGGCCCAAGCCCTGAAAGGGCAAAGGCCCTATTGTTTTCCTTCCGATTATTTTTTTTTTAGGGCCCAAGCCCTGAAAGGGCGAAGGCCCTATTGTTTTCCTTCCGATTATTATTAGGGCCCAAGCCCTGAAAGGGCGAAGGCCCTATTGTTTTCCTTAGGGTTATTCTTTTCTATTATTTGGGCCCAAGCCCTGAAAGGGCGAAGGCCCTATTGTTTTCCTTGGGATTATTTATTAGGGCCCAAGCCCTGAAAGGGCGAAGGCCCTATTGTTTTCCTTGGGATTATTTATTATTAGTGCCCAAGCCCTGAAAGGGCGAAGGCGCTATTGTTTTCCTTGGGATTATTTATTAGGGCCCAAGCCCTGAAAGGGCGAAGGCCCTATTGTTTTCCTTGGGATTATTTATTATTAGGGCCCAAGCCCTGAAAGGGCGAAGGCCCTATTGTTTTCCTTGGGATTATTTATTCTTATTAGGGCCCAAGCCCTGAAAGGGCGAAGGCCCTATTGTTTTCATTGGGATTTTTTTTCTTTAGTATTATTATTATTTTGCTACCTTTTGGGCACTTTTGGGGCCCTTAACGTGCTCGAAAACTCTTGAAACTTTGCACACGGGTCAGAACCCGCGGCCATCAGAGCCGGGCTGAAGCTGGTACCTGGGCGTGGCAGGGGGGCTCGTCAGCGCCCCCTGGAACGGGGTCCGAACACTCGTCCATAACTCAAACACGCTTGCATGTAATAATATGAAACTCGGTACACATGTTGATCTAATCGTTTCATCTATACCTCGCGCTCTTACTTTTTACCCCAGCCCAACAGGAAGTCGGCTATTGAGGTTTGTTTGTAAAACGCTCGCAATGGTATTTGAAATACTCCTCCTAGAGCTTTGATCCAAATTCGACGAAACTCGGTCAGCGTGAAGTCAAGACATTGAGGATGAAAGCTTGTGTGGGGATTTTTGATATCTCGAACGGTTTGTCCGTGGCGAGGAAACGAAATCATGGCGAGAAACGTGAAACAGGAAGTGTGTTATAACTTCAGCATACATTAACTGATCTTGATGAAACTTCAGCAGTGTGTTCGCTGTAAGAGGACGATCACATGGATGTGACTATTGTGAGTCAAAGTTATAGCGCCACCAACTGGCAGCAGGAAGTGTGTCACTTTCAAAATGCTTTGAAATCACCCTTTTATTTTTACCCGATTTGCTTCAAACTTCATCTGTATAATGTAAACATACGGTAGATGTAGACCTGTGAATGGATTCTTGATATCTTTTAAACTGTTGCCGTGGCAACGCATCAAACTTTACCATTCTTATAGGATGCTTTTGAGACCCTTAGCATGCTTCAAATTGCATGAAACTCGACAGACACATCACATTTATTAGCCAGTAGACATGTGCAAAGTTTCAGAAACGGGCGTGGTGAGGGCTCAGTAGCGCCACCTTTTGACAAAAGTGGGGTTGTTAGTTTTAACTAGAGTTACAAAAATTGGTATGTATATTGTACTCCTCGAGCCGGACAACTTTCTAATTTACACTTATTAGCTAGGACCCACAGAAAGTCAGATATTTTTGTTTGAATATGGTCTGGCTCTACATGTCTCTGTGTCTTTGGCTGTCTGTGTGTGTGTGTGTGTGTGTGTGTGTGTGTCTTTGGCTGTCTGTGTGTGTGTGTGTGTGTGTGTGTGTGTGCAAGGGGAGGGGGCTTAACCATTTCACTGCTGTGTGTATGACCTGCATAAAGAAAATACATTTCTCAAGCCTGGTATTTTTTAAATAAGTTTTTATTTTTATTTTTTATAAGTAAAGGCATATAACTAGTTTAATTGTAGTGCATTGACAATAGTTTTATATAATTAGTTTATTAATCAGATTAACTTGGTCAATAAACTTGGTCTGAAAATTTGGTCCATAAATCAAAACACACTTGCATGTAATAATATGAAACTTGGTACACATGTAGATCTCATCGTTTCATATATACTTCACACTCTTACTTTTTACCCCAGCCCAACAGGAAGTCGGCTATTTAGGGTTGTGTTTAAAACACATGCAATGGAATTTAAAGTATTGCTCCTAGAGCACTGAACCAAATTCGACGAAACTCGATCAGCGTGAAGTAAAGACATTAAGGATGAAAAAGTGCCAAGGGATTTTTGATATCTCGAACGGTTTGGCCGTGGCGAGGAAACGAAATTATGGCGAGAAACATGAAACAGGATGTGTGTTATAACTTCAGCATACATTAACTGATCTTGATGAAACTTCAGCAGTGTTTTCGCTGTAAGAGACCAATCACATGGATGTGACTATTGTGAGTCAAAGTTATAGCGCCACCAACTGGCAGCAGGAAGTGTGTCACTTTCAAAATGCTTTGAAATCACTCTCTTATTTTTAACTGATTTGCTTCAAACTTCATCTGTATAATGTAAATACACGGCAGATGTAGACCTGTGAATGAATTTTTGATATCGTTGATACTGTTGCTGTGGCAACGAATTAAACTTTAACATTCTTTTTTGATGCTTTTGGGACTCTTAGCATGATTGAAATTGCTTGAAACTCAACAGATACATCACATTTATTAGCCAGTAGACATGTCCAACTATGGCAAAAGATTAAAGTAATGTCAAAAAAGTAAACACTAAAAGCCTCATATCTTCTAAAAATGTAATTATACATCATTTGTTTCTAAATTAAATTATACAAATATTATAACTTACCCAAATTTTCCTTTTTTTCATTTAAGAATTATGTTTACGTTCAAAAAACAGCCAGAATTGTTGTAAAATTCAGAAAAAAATAATAATCTGAGTCATACGTAGTGCTATACTGCCCTCTTGTGTTCAATATCAGGTAGGCCTATTGTGTATATTCCCACCGGTTAATCAACGTGTGACTCCGCTGGGACTTGGGAGCTTTTAAATCGCTTACTTAAAACCGAAAGTCAAAATACGGATGTCCACACAAGACATTAATGGTGTGGAGTAGAGCGAGCATTTTAAATAAATTCCTATTAAGTAGGATTGAACTAAACAGAAAGAATGTTCACTCTGTTCTGCTGGTTCCTCGCTGGTGGATCATATGATTACTTTATCATAATCTATGACAAAAATGCTATTATAAACCATATTAATAATAGATAATACACATTGCTCTTATTTTTGAAAAATACATTCATGAAAAACAAGATAACAAAAATCATAAAAAAATATAGCCATGGCTGCTATAAATGTTTGAAATGCATAGGACAGATGTTTAATGACGCAGCAACATATAATTGAAAGGCAATTAATAATCTGTCATTACGTCACTGCATTATGATATTACGGCTCTAATACGGTGCAGCACAAAGCACTTATGTGCATCCCGAGCGGAGAATGATGTGCTTGAAGCCACATGAAGTTACAGCGCATTGAGTCCGTATTGAAAAGTTCAAAGCACAAAGGAAATACATATTTATGAACAGTGTATTATACATTATCTATCTATGCAATAGTTTATTGAGCCTTTTCTTTTAAAGGTTTTAAATTTCAGTTACTGTGTGCGTGAAGAACAATTATAGTGCTCTGACTCTAGTGTTGTGATCTAACCGACAGCGTCCGACACCCGGTAGAAAGTAACACGATTAAGTTACAGCAATAAAGTCCAGCAAGAAAAAGTTTCTTCATTCGAAAATATAGACCTTTAGACCATTATCTTAAAGATCCAGTATAATAGGATTAACATTCAATCATCTTGAAGATCGTTTCATCATTGACTGTAACCGAATGTGACGCGCTGTTTGAATGCTGAATGGAGAATGACTGACAGGCGCAGAGAGGGAAAAGTTTACGTGTTCTTGAATTTAATGACTTAAATATTAATTTATATATCACATAATAGCTTCAGAACACCTATAATACAGTACACAAAAACTTTATGGTACTTTAGAAAGTTTTTGTGCCTTTTTGCCTAACATAGAATAGTATGCACAATATAGAATTTGAATCAGCCTCGTCAAAGATGGCAGTGTCAGAGCCGATACCGATCCTGAGTATCTAATCGGCACACTTCTTTTCAACAGTCAAATTGAAATTGAAATTGAAATTGCTTGAAACTCAACAGATACATCACATGTATTAGCCAGTAGACATGTGCAAAGTTTCAGAAACGGGCATGGTGCAAGGACTAAATAGCGCCCCCTTTTGACAAAAGTGGGGTTGTTAGTTTTATCTACAGTTACAAAAATCGTTATATACATTGTACTCCTCAAGCCGGACAACTTTCTATTACATAGTCATTAGCTCGGACCAAGAGGAAGTCAGATATTTTGGTTTGAATATGGTGAGCCTCTCTCTGGGCCTACGTCCCTGTATGGCAAGCCCTTTTAAAAGCATGAAGTTTGAATGTTTTCAATATGAAAGACAGTTTTGGGACAGACAGACAGACAGACGTAGATTACGACAGACAGATAACTAATGAAACCGTATTGTAAAGTGTTACCATTCAATATAAATGCAGTATGCAATTGTATGCATTAATGTTCTGATTTAGGTCTTAATTTATAGGGTTCAATAATATTATTGCACTAATTTAATGTTTTTTTCTTCTTCTGTGTTGTCAAGATTGATCAAGAAACAGGGAGCCTAGGGTTGTCAGGTCAGAAAGAGGATGACACTCCAAAAAAAAAGTTCACAGGTGAAAAGTAATAGACTGGCTTCCCCTGAGCCCGACGGCATCGTCGACGACGCCACACGTCACCTCCGATAAATGTTTACATAACTCGATGACAGATTTATCGATTTTCTTACCGTTTTTTCCAGCAGAAAGCTAACGAGCTAGCCATCACGGGGGTGTCTTTCGGGTCTTTCTAGCCTTTACAGAAGGTTTTCTATCCAGCCTGGAACTTGTGCTTCCTTTCAGAGGTTTTCAGCAATAAATCCAAACGCTTTATGTCAAACTCTGATACTCTTGAACTCCATAATTCATAAATATTCCGTCATTTTTGCCGCTAGCTCGATGCTAGCGGACATTCTGGATATCACGTGATGTTTTCACGTGATGGTTTTTGACCAATTACAGGCTGATCCGTTGTAAACATTGGTGTGCGTCATTACGCATGAACCAAGCGCTGATACTGTGTAGAGAGATAGCGAGACTCACGGAGACGCGCGATTCACAGAGAAACACAGCGAAATGGACGTAAATAAAGCGCTGGTCTATTTTGGTGCATTGCAGGATGAAGGATTTTCAGGAGAACAGAGCTTTTTGACAGATGAGGAACTAGATTACCAGGATAGACCCAGCTGAAGTGCCATTTATTTATTTACTGTAAAAAAAGTATTATAGTAGTATAAATGTATTATAAAAGAATAAAAAGAACATAATAAATAAAAGAATAAATAAAATAGAAATGCAAAACCTGTGATGTGGCCCTCTGTGTGATTGCTGATAGGAACTGTTTTGAGGCTTGGCACCAGTGAATATCATGAGGCCCCAAACGCCTGGACTTCTTTTGGAAAAATGTCAATAGTTTTTGTTCTGTACAAGTTATAATGTTTATTCCTGTGCTCCAGGACTCCAAAGACATGAACAAACTATTTTCCAGAGGAAAATTGCTTAGCTTTTATTTATTTGTGTGTGATTTCAAGAAATAATTGAGTGATTCCATTTCCGATTTATTTTTTCATTTGTCTTTATGGTCCCATAACTTATTTTACATTCAGGTGACATCAATGTAACACAAATATGCTGAAAGTTCAATTTGTCCTGAAAAAAAAGAGAGGTGTGTCAATTGTCTGTGCACCAAAGGGTTGATATTTTACAAGCTTTTTTAGTAAATGACACCAGACGGAAAATTTATTGTAAAAATACCCTTAGGTCTCAGAGGGTTAAAAAAAGCTTGAATCATGCAGTGTTGTACTTGTAACATGTGTACATGATGTATACCATATAATAAGGTAACAATTTACAATTAGATTAAAAAGGTTTGTAGACCAACGTTAAGTTTTCTTTAAACAGCCTAACCAGAAAGTTTGAAGAAGTTTTAAAAGCATGAAGTTTGAATGTTTTCAATATGAAAGACAGTTTTGGTTAAGTAAAACGGATGGATGGATGGATGGATGGAACCTTATTGTAAAGTGTTACCATTCAATATAAATGCAGTATGCAATTGTAAAAAAATGCAATTGGTATAATGCTTGACATTCTGTCCCCCTCACTTTTGAAATGATTGCTACGCCCCTGTTTATTAGCCAGTAGACATGTGCAAAGTTTCAGAAACGGGCATGGTGCAGGGACTAAATAGCGCCACCTTTTGACAAAAGTGGGGTTGTTAGTTTTATCTACAGTTACAAAAATCGCTATATACATTGTACTCCTCAAGCCATAGAACTTTCTAATTCATAGTCATTAGCTCGGACCAAGAGGAAGTCAGATATTTTGGTTTGAATATGGTGAGCCTCTCTCTGAGTCTACGTCCCTGTATGGCAAGCCCTTTTAACATTTAAAAGCTAAGTTTGCCTATCCGGAATTAACATTGTAGATATCAACAACGTCTTTCTGTCTAGTCGTAATTACATTCTGGATAGTTTGTATTATCATTTAAGATATCTGTAACATAATTGTGATTAGTTGAAATGACAGAGTATGGCAAGCCGTTTAACATTTAATCATGAATGGGCCAAAGCCTTCGGCACCACCACCCCAGTGCCTTTAGGTAACTAAAGGAACCGGGGTTGCGGTGCCACCGGCTTGGGCCCGCCATTGCTGCTCGCAGCTATATTGCCATTTTTCTTCTCCACATTTAGTTTATTCTAGAATTGACTATTTCTTTATCTTTAGTAAAGACAGAAACAGGATAAAGAGCTGCGAGAGGAACAATAGATCTCTCTGACCACAGTCCTGTCTACTTGACTTTCGAATTGAATAATAAAGCAAGGACAACGCTCTGGAGATTAAACGCTAGTACAACCCGAATTCCAGAAAAGTTGGGACGTTTTTTAAATTTGAATAAAATGAAAACTATACGACTTTCAAATCACATGAGCAAATATTTTATTCACAATAGAACATATATAATATAACAAATGTTTAAATGGAGAAATTTTACACTTTAGTCCACTAAATGAGCTCATTTCAAATTTGATGCCTGCTACAGGTCTCAAAATAGTTGGGACGGGGACAACAAATGGTTGAAAAAGCAAGAAATTTAGAAAGGATTCAGGTGGGAGAACATCTATAGCAACTAATTAAGTTGATATCAGGTCTGTAACATGATTAAAGGGATGTCTTAGAGAGGTAGAGTCTCTCAGAAGTAAAGATGGGCAGAGGCTCTCCAATCTGTGAAAGAGTGCGTAAAAAGATTGTGGAACACTTTAAAAACAGTGTTCCTCAACATCAAATTGCAAAGGCTTTGCAAATCTCATCATCTACAGTGCACAACATCATCAAAAGATTCAGAGAAACTGGAGAAATCTCTGTGCGTAAGGGACAAAGGCGAAGACCTTTATTGGATGCCCGTGGTCTTCGGGCCCTCAGACTACACTGCATCACTCATCGGCATGATTGTGTGAATGATATTACTAAATAGGCCCAGGAATACTTCCAGAAACCACTGTCGGTAAACACAATCCGCCGTGCCATCTCCAGATGCCAACTAAAGCTCTATCATGCAAAAAGGAAGCCATATGTGAACATGGTCCAGAAGCGCCGTCGTGTCCTGTGGGCCAAGGCTCATTTAAAATGGACTATTTCAAAGTGGAAAAGTATTCTATGGTCAAACGAGTCCAAATTTGACATTTTTGTTGGAAATCACGGACGCCGTGTCCTCCGGACAAAAGAAGAGGGAGACCTTCCATCGTGTTATCAGCGTTCAGTTCAAAAGCCAGCATCTCTGATGGTATGGGGGTGCATAAGTGCATACGGTATGGGCAGCTTGCATGTTTTGGGAGGCACTATGAATGCTGAAAGCTATATAAAGGTTTTAGAGCAACATATGCTCCCCTCCAGACAACGTCTATTTCAGGGAAGGCCTTGTGTATTTCAGCAGGACAATGCAAAACCACATACTGCAGATATTACAACAGCATGGCTTCGTCGTAGAAGAGTCCGGGTTCTGAATTGGCCTTGCCTGCAGTCCAGATCTTTCACCTATAGAGAACATTTGGCGCATCATTAAACGAAAAATGCGTCAAAGGCGACCACGAACACTTCAGCAGCTGGAAACCTATATAAGGCAAGAATGGGACCAAATTCCAACACCAAAACTCCAGACACTCATAAACTCGATGCCCAGACGTCTTCATACTGTTTTGAAAAGAAGAGGAGATGTTGCACCATGGTAAACGTGTCCCCGTCCCAACTATTTTGAGACATGTAGCAGGCATCAAATTTGAAATGAGCTCATTTAGTGGATAAAAGTGTACAATTTCTCCGTTTAAACATTTGTTATGTTATCTATGTTCTATTGTGAATAAAATATTGGCTCATGTGATTTGAAAGTCGTATAGTTTTAATTTTATTCAAATTTAAAAAACGTCCCAACTTTTCTGGAATTCGGGTTGTATTTTAAATGGACTTAAAGAGCAGATGAAGGCAGAAATTAACACATACTTGGAAAATAATGACAATGGGGAGGTTTCGCCACCTATCCTCTGGGATGCATGTAAAGCGGTGATGAGGGGGAAAATTATTGCCATCACTTCGCTACTCAAAAAGACCAGGCAGGAGAAACTTTATAAATTACAGGAACATCTAGAGCAGTTACAAAGACAACACATGAGGAATTTGGACTCCAAGGTGAAAAAAGAGATTAAAAAGACTCAGGAAGAAATTAATGATTTGTACATGCAAGAAGTACAGAGAAAGTTTATATTCACTAAGCAAAAATACTACAAAGTGGGAGGCAAATCTTTTAAACTCTTGGCATATAGATTACGCAAACAATAGGCGGAAACAACTTCGATCTACAGGATCCGTAATCCTACTACCAAAAAAATAGAAAATGGCTTGGATGAAATTCGTAAAAAAATTGAATTATTTTACAAGAATTTATACTCCCAGAGGAAAATAGATGAAGATTCTCAGGGGACAAAAATACTTGATTCTTTGAATCTACCTACAGTTGCACATAGCTATTAGGAGGTTGAAAGTAAACAAGTCTCCAGGCACTGATGGATTCATCTCAGAATGGTATAAATCCCTTAGAGAGCCATTGTCCCCTATGTTACTTGCCACCTTCAATTGGATATTAAAAGGTGGGCTGGTCCCTCCCTCATGGAGGGAAGCCATTATTTCAGTTATACCGAAGGAAGGTAAAGATAAAACTGAGTGTGGAAATTAAAGGCCTATCAGTGTCTTAAATGTAGATTACAAACTATTTACATCCATTCTGGCTAGAAGATTAGATGTAATTATTCCAGAACTTATTCATCCAGATCAGACTGGGTTTGTCAGGCTGAGACAAACTCAAGATAATATTAGGCATTCTCTACATATTATGAGCTACATAACTAAACACAATGTTGAAGCTTTATTAGTCGGATTAGATGCGGAAAAGGCATTTGATTCTGTTAGGTGGAAGTACCTGTTTATGGTTATGAAATGATTTGGGTTTCACCAATCTTTTATTAATGTGATTCAAGCACTATATGATAAACCACTAGCGAGAATCTAGGTGAATGGTGATCTTTCTAATCAGATTACTCTAGAACGAGGAACACATCAGGGCTGTCCAATTAGCCCTATTTTATTTGTCCTATTCATAGAACCCCTTAACCAGTGGATTAGGCAAAATTACAAAATTATAGGTATAGAAATGGGGACAGGAGTGCACAAGGTAGATGCCTTGCAGATGACATTTTAGTTTACTTAAAACAGCCAACCCAGTCTTTTCCAGAATTGATGTCACTTCTTGAGACATATGGTTCATTTTCAGGCTATAAGGTGAACATACAGAAAACCCAGGTTCTCTCATTTAATCATAAGCCACCTGGTTTCATTACCAGGAGTTTTTGTCTCAACTGGGATTCAGTTTCAATTAGATATTTGGGAGTAATTTTATCAAAAGATACATCACGATTATTTCAAGCTAATTTTGCACCTTCAAAAGTTAAAACCGAAATATCTAGATGGAATCTTATCCCCTTTTTAAGCATGAGCTCTAGGGTCGAATCAGTCAAGATGAACATTCTACCGAGACTTTTATATTTATTTCAGTCTCAATACAACAGTTCATAGAATGGGATAAATTGTTTTCAAGATTTATCTGGAAAGGGAAGAAACCCAGAATTTGATTTAAAACACTACAGCTATTGAAGGGAAAGGGGGGAATGGCACTACCTTGTTTGAGTGATTATTATTATGCTGCCCATATCAAACCCTTGGTGTATTTATGTAATCCAGCATACCAATCTAGATGGAAGGAAATAGAAAGTGTCATATCTCAGGATGTTCCAGTTCAGGCAGCTTTGGGTGATATTAGACTGATAAATAATTTATTAACTATAGATAATCCTTGGTTAAATGTATACTTAAACATTTGGAAGAAGATAGGGAAATTACGTAATGTGAAAGATTCTATGGTATTGCTGTGCTGGTGTGCCTATGATACGGAGTTCGTTCCTAATAAAACAGATAACAGGTTCAAAAGGTGGACAACTACACATTCTTTGTTCTGGAGAGAGTTTGCGTGGAAAGATGTTTCTAGGTTTTTTTCCACACCTGCCCAGATTAAGCAACAATCATCCAATTGTTGGAGAAGTTGTGGGTTTGACAAGGCAAATCACTTTCACATTTTCTGGAGTTGTCCTTCCATTAATCAATATTGGTTCGAGATACATACTTGTTTAGAAATAATTTTTAAGATTCAAATTCCTTTCAGTTTTGAGGTGATGTATTTGGGTTTGATTAGTAGTGCTTTTCCAAACAAATACCTGTTCAGAATCCTAACTAGCAAGCAAGAAAGCAATTACAAGAAAGTGGCTGCAACTACTCTCGAAGACTGGAAGAATATAGTGCATGATATCTTTACAATGGAGAAGCTAACCTATGCTCTAAGACTAAAGTCCCAGTTGTTTTCAGTTCTATGGAGAGATTGGATTGATTATATAACCCATATACAACTAGATTTAGGTTAATTGAATAAAATAAAGACAGTTGCGATTTAGTGACCTTGGGCAGACACTCTACAAGAATTGGGTTAAATGTGTTGCAGTAGTGGTAATTTATTTATTTATTCATTATATTTTTTTATTATTATTATTATTTATTTATTTTTTTTACTCATATTGTATATTTGCTATTCTTCAAATGTATAAGAATGTATCCCTTGGGTTCAAGTCATTCAATACTTTATTGTAACAAAGAATAACCTTTTTGTGACAATCTGTATACTACACTTATGTCGGTGTTTCTCGATACTGAGTAATTTATTTATTTATTTATATTTTGTCTGTTTTGATTGTGTTTTGTTGACGTTTTGTTCCTTTTGTGTTGTTGTTGTTTTCTTGCTTGTGGAAAAATAACGAAAATAAAGAATATTAAAAAAAATACTTGAATTACTGAAATGTATTAAAGTAAATCATCAGATCATACAGCGAACTCATAATAAAAGTCTATTCCTCATGATCTATGTTTATGTATTAGGATATAGTGTTTATTAAATACTGATATTAAACCTGGAGCCTCAATCCATTCTGACAGTAACTGAGAGACCATTGTTATGATAGCATGATTTATGATTTATTTCATCAAAGTCTTTATTTGTGTTTTAATTTTCTATAATCATCATTCAGTATTGATCCTGTAATCTGATGTTATTCTCTTTGCAGCTCCGTTGACTCTGGATCCAAACACAGCACATCCTCATCTCACACTCTCTGCTGATCTGACCAGTGTGTTGTACAGTGATGAAGTTAAAACACTTCCTGATAATCCAGAGAGGTTTGACTATTATCCATGTGTCCTGGGATCTGAGGGCTTTAACTCAGGAACACACTGCTGGGATGTGGAGGTTGGAGACAATACACTCTGGATTCTTGGAATAACCACAGCATCAAACCAAAGGAAGGGAGAGGATTTCTTTAAGTCTAATGTCTGGCATGTGTGTTACATAAACAGCAAATACAGCTCACAGTCCCCAGAGCAGCGTCTCACTGACTTTGATGTTAAACAGAAGCTCCAGCGTGTGAGAGTTCAGCTGGACTATGACAGAGGAACAGTGTCATTCTCTGATCCTGTAACTAACACACATTTACTCACATTCAGGACATCCTTCACAGAAACTGTCTTTCCATACTTATGCAATCACCGCACAACTCCTCTGAGGATCTTACCAGTTAAACTGTTTATTACAGCAGAAAATCACAGTTAAATCTGCTTCTGCTTCTAGATTAATACAGTTTTGCAAATTATGATTCAATAATAACACTGTAATCAAAGGGTCTCATTGATTAATTTAACATTTAGAGCCAATTTAACCCTTGTGATTCCTTAAGGACTTTTATTTTTTTGGATAATGTTTACTTTGTTAATGGCAGTTTTGCATATTTTATTGCGTATGTTATTCATATCCCCCCCCCCCCCCCCCCATTTCCTTTCATAAATCACTTACACTCAAGTTTGAACCTTGAGGACAAAAATGTCTCCATTGAAACTCATTAAAACGGACAATTAATTTTTTCTCCCAAAGCAATTTAACTATTAAATGATTAAGGCCAGGCTTTAAGGCTTTTTTCTGTTTTCTGCTTCTGCATATTAGAAGCAAACTGGACCAGGACTGCAAACAGGAACACAAAGCACGACACTGAGGACACCAAACCAACGATCTGACAAAGAGAGGAGATTGTGATGAGTCTTTATAGTAAGGTGAATTGGCAGCACTGGCGCTGATAATGAGATCAGCCGGTGCGCTGATCATGCGCCAAACGAGCGGTAACGCCCACTCACACGCGCTCATACTCACAGAACAACAATAACACGAGACATGAAGGAAACAGCGAATTCATGAATTGTGACAGTACCCCCTCTCCTAGACTCCCTTACCTGTCGATTGTAATCATCAATAAGGGAGTGATCCAGAATGTTTCTAGCAGGCACCCAACTTTTCTCCTCCGGACCGTAACCTTCCCAGTCCACCAAGTACTAGAACCCGCGTCCCCTCCGCCTCCGCCAGAATACGATCAACCGAATATGTGGTTTCCCCGTCTACGAATCGCGGCGCGACAGGCGGGTTACTGCGAGAATGAAAAACGAGCTTAATTTTGGATACATGAAAAACGGGATGAATTCTCCTGTACACTGGAGGAAGTTTGAGGCGGACTGCCACCGGACTAATAATTTTGGCGACAGTAAACGGGCCAATGAATTTGGGAGCAAGTTTATTCGAAACGGATCGGAGAGGAAGGTTCTTGGTAGAAAGCCACACTTTGGAACCGACGACGTATACGGGAGGCCTCCGCCTCCGATCGGCTTTGGCCTTGGTGCGCGCTCCCACTTGGAGTAGTGTCTCACGGGCTCTAGTCCAAGTGCGATGACACCTCTGGACAAATGCGTGAGCGGAGGGAACTGCGACTTCGGTTTCCAGACTGGGAAAATTTGGTGGCTGGTACCCTATGCTATACTCAAACGGCAGACTGATCTAATGAAGCAGCGTGTTTATGAACGCCGTTGACTTAACGTTATATAAATATATGACTTACCTCAACCTCAACCCCATCCCTAAACCTACCCGTCACTGGGGTTAATGGCATTTATGACTGTTCCCCTACCATCCTAGGAAAGAAAAAGATATCTCCCCAGATGTAGATGTACATTTTGCTTCGTTTCGCTCGGACATTTGACGGCGTGTACAGACACGCGGGATGACGCGGACATTAATGGCGTAGACATAAACGCATACACGTGGATACACGTGGATAGCTCAAAATGCGTAAAGATAACACGCCACTTGACTCGAAAGTGGCGTGTATGTTTACGCAAAAGTCATGATGTCATGTTGCAAACGGAGATAGGCCCGTGGATGATACTGGTAATGAATTGTGGGCGTACTCCACCATAGACAGTTGTTGGCTCCATGAGGAAGGATTCTTGGAGACCATACATTGCAACGTTCTCTCCAAATCCTGGTTGGCTCTCTCAGTTTGGCCATTGCTCTGGGGATGAAACCCTGAGGACAGACTGACAGTCGCACCCAGTAATCTACAAAATTCTTGCCAAAATTTGGACATAAATTGGGGACCTCTGTCGGAAACCACATCTGTCGGAAGGCCATGTAACCGAAAGACGTGGTTAACGACTTTCTGACCACTGAGGGTAATTTGGGCAAAGGAATAAAGTAGGCCGCCTTTGAGAATCGGTCCACCACGGTTAAAACTACTGTGTTACCCTGAGAGGGTGGGAGGGCGGTGACAAAATCTAGTGCGAGGTGGGACCAGAGACTCGAAGAGACCGGCAGCGGTTGAAGGAGCCCATCTGGGGGTCGATTGGAAGTCCTACCAGTAACACAAACTGAGCAAGCCAAAACAAAACTGTGAATGTTGTGAGCCATTCGTGGCCACCAAAATCGTTGCTTGACTAAAGATGTAGTGCGGCTAACTCCTGGATGACAAGCTACATTGGAACAATGCCCCCACTGAATAACGTCGGACCGTAATTCCTCTGGCACAAATAAGCGATTCGGCAACCGAACGGAGGCGTTACCCCTTGTAAGGCCGTCTTGACCTAAGATTCGACCTCCCATATGAATGTAGAGATAATTAGAGTCTCTGGAAAAATGCACTCGGGAGTAGACGGGTGATCGGAGCGGTCAAAAGGGTGTGATAAAGAATCAGGCTTGATGTTTTTGGAGCACTGACGGTATGAGAGAGAAAAGTCAAAACGTCCGAAAAAAATTGCCCACCGAGCCTGCATAGAGTTCTTTTATCTTCGAATCGTATCTTCATTCTTTTAATCTTTTAGCAGTTCTAATGTATTCCAGATTCTCATGGTCAGTCCAGGCGGTAAAAGGTACCCCCGACCCTTCTAACCAGTGACGCCATTCCTCCAATGCCAACAACTCTTTATTACCAATATCATAGTAACGTTCGGCAGGGGATAATCGGTGAGACAAAAACGCGCATGGGTGCATTCTGTTGTCTGTGAGAGAATGTTGGGATAGCACTGCACCTACCCCCACCTCTGACGCATCGACCTCCACCACGAACTGATGTGATGAATCAGGGGTAACCAGGATGGGGGTTGAAACAAAGCGGCCTTTCAGTTTGGCAAACGCAGTTTACGCGTCAAGGCAGTCAGGGGCGAGGCTAGCTGAAATTGCGAATAAACCGCCGGTAAAAATTGGCGAACCCCAGAAACCTCTCTAGGGCCTTACGGGAATCTGGACTTGGCCAATCTACCACAGCCTTAACCTTCTCAGGATCCATACGCATTCCCTCAGATGACACAATGTACCCAAGGAAAGGAACAGACTGTGCATGAAAAGCACATTTCTCCACCTTGACAAAAAGCCCATTCTCTAGCAGTCTCTGAAACACTCGTCGAATGTGCTGCACCTGTTCCTGGAGAGAAGAAGAAAAAATCAATATGTCATCCAGGTAGACATATATGAATTGGTCGACAATATCTCGCAGCACGTCATTGACGAGTGTCTGGAAGACCGCTGGGGAGTTGGACAAGCCGAAAGGCATGACCAAGTATTCAAAATTCCCCCTGGGGGTATTAAAAGCAGATGCTCCTTGCAACCTCTCGAAGGCTGAAGACATTAACGGCAAAGGATAAGTATTCTTTACCGTGATGTTGTTCAACCCCTGATAGTCAATACAAGGTTGCAAAGACCCATCCTTCTTCCCCACAAAAAAGAACCCCGCCCCCGCTGGAGAAGAGGAGGGAGACAGAAAGTGAATATAACTTGCCCTTAGGCAGAGACATACCTGGCAATAACTCTATAGCACAGTCATAGGGATGATAAGGAGGGAGAGAAGCAGCACGAGACTTACTGAACACCTCCTTCAGGTCTAGGTACTCCATGGGCAAGTTTGACAAATCCGCTGCTTCCTCCTGAAATGTACAAACAGAAACAGACGGACAAGCAGACACAAGACAGGACTTCAAATTTACAAATTTACAAATTTACTTTACATTTACTGCTCCATTCAAACACTGATCTCAGCTGCCAGTCTATTTTGGGGTTGTGTTTGATGAGCCAGGGATGACCTAAAACAATGGGTGCCAGGGGAGAGTCCAGAATATAAAAAGAGATGGTTTCGTAGTGGTTGCATATACATATATAAAGCCCCACACAAGATGCAAAATGATGGAATTAAATGGATTTTAAGTACAAATTTGATTGTTGATTGTTTTACATGTACTGTAAATTTGTTTTGTTGTTTGTGTTTGTTATTGTGATTCTGTGAAATTTGTGCACTTGTTGCTGCAGGACTTCCTTTGAATATTCCTTTTGAATTCCTATGAAAAGAGATTTGAATATCTCAATGGGACATCACCTGGGGAAAACATGAATGAAACAAACTAGGAAGGAGTGCCCCCCAGAGGCTCAAGCGGGCACTCCAGCCGCAGATCGTCACAATCACCTGGTAAAATAAAGGATAAATAAAAAAACAACAACTATTGTGATATAAATACAATACAATATACAGCAAGTCATAATAACACACATAGGACAAAATGACCATTGATGATGTAACAGGACTTATTCTCAGTACCAGTGACTGCAGTGCATGCTGGGATTTGGTGAAACAATACTAGTAATGACTTGTGCAGTTGCTCTCAGGTTATAATGATACGCTTCTCATATAAGAGTCAACTGTAGGATTTTCTCTAAAATATACTCTAGCCCCGAGTCAAAAGTAATTTGATGAGGAACTTGATACCATGATTATGGAGCTAATTACTTAAAATACAATTTATCATCATGCAAATACACAAAGCACAAGATTTTGTGTCAGGTTGTTACGTTGTAGAGACGATCCACCAATCAAAAGAGCTTCCCGAATGTCAATTAATTTTTTGATTGGTTAAGATGGAGAATATCTCGTTTTTAATCAAAAAAATAGATTAAAATAAGTGAATGAGTGAATAAATATGTGCAATATAACAGTACAGTATTATAATATGGTAATGATGTAACAGCATAAAATAATATTTTGAGCAATGATCTTTATACAAGAAATTTTAAAATATAAGACTAACTTAAATTAAATCTATAAAAATCTTAAATAGATAATCATATGATTAAAAACACCCACATTATGTCGCTCATACATGTCGCTCACAGAGCCCACTCTCATAAAGCAGGCAAAAGCTGCTCGAGTGTTGAATGTAAGAAATGTGTCCACAGATTTGTGCCCACTATCTGCTCCACTCACCCACGAGGGCTCACGTTTACTAACACATGCCTCTTTCCGAGCACCACCCGTGCATTTAAGAGTTATCACAAAATGCAGGGCGATCATAAAACGCTCCCCATCCAAAATGATCAGGGCATAAAATGTATATGTAAGTTTTGTGCCCATGCAAAAGCGCTCACACTTACTAATAGACACTTTGCCCAAAGCTCTGCTCGCGCATCAAAAAGTGGTAAAAGCACGCTCCCAATTCACAGCAATCGGGACGCCACTTGTGCATCAGCCTGTCACGGCTGTCTGGCAGAATGGGTGCTGAGCACAATAAGGCAGGGCTCTTCCCTACAGTTCACTCACCGTTCTCCGCGCTTTCGAGCATGGACCGCGACAACTGTAAATACGGAAGTAGTACATCTATTCCGCGCAGAAATAGCGAAGCTGCTGTGCAAAGGGGCCATGGAATTTGTACTGCCTTCTCTGAGCGAGTCAGGCTTTTACAGCCCTTATTTTCTCGTACCCAAGAAGGACAGAGCCCTCAGACCTTTGAGGGCAGACCAGTCTTTGGCCAGTGGTCAGACCAGGAGAAGGTCCTTCACATAAACTGTCTGGAAATGATAGTGGTCGAGAACGCGCTGAAGCGTTCATTCAGGACCACCATGTTCTAGTCTGCTCGGACAACATATCAGAGGTGTCCTACGTGAACCATCAGGGCGGCGTCAGATCCAGGAATCTCTGCAATCTGACAGATCGCCTCCTCACTTGGTCCCAGCATCACCTGCACTCGCGGAGAGCTGCGCACGTGCCTGGCCACCTGAACAACGGCCAAGACAAATTATCCAGGGACAACGTTTCCCCAGGGGAATGGTCCCAGAACCCCCAAACAGTCCAGAAATTATGGCGCCTATTCGGCAAAGCGGAAGTTGACTTATTTGCATCAAAAGACAACGCTCACTGCTCGATGTTCTTTTCAAAGAGCGAGGACGCGCTGACCCAAATCTGGCCCAGCCACCCGCTTTATGCCTTCACGCTGATCTCTCTGCTACCACAGGTGATCAAGAGGATTAGGGAAACGCGATTTGGTTCCCGGAGCCGACGTGGCTGTCACAAACAGGCCCGTGGTCGATCCCGGTGAGAACAGATCTCCTCTCTCAGGCTTGGATAAGTGAAGGTTCCCATCTACTCTTAAGGTCTACGTGACGCCCGTTGCAGTGTTCGCAGAGTCGATGCGCGGCCGGTCACTAGGCAAAAACGAACTTGTCATCCGCTTCCTTAGAGGAGCCAGAAGGGTGAACCCACAGCACCCCACGTCGGTTCCTACGTGGGATCTATTGTTGGTCCTCGAGGCCCTGAAAGCTTTTCCCTTTTTCTGACAGCTCTGTCATCAGTCAAATGTGTGAGGGACTTGCACGCACTGTCCATTAGCGCTTCGTGTCTTGAGTTTGGGCCAAATGACTCGAAAGTCATCCTCAAACCTAGACAAGGCTATGTTCCTAAAGTGATTGGCACTCCTTTCATAGCGCAGGTCATTTTTCTGTCGGCTCTGCCATCATCCGATAGCGAGAGCAATGTTAATCTCTTCTGCCCAGTCAGGGCGCTGAGGGTTTACACTGCGCGTTCCGCCCCTTTCAGGCGCTCAGAGCGGCTTTTCGTTTTCGTTTGGTGGGTGAAAGGGTCCCGCCGCCTCGAAATAAAGCTTTTCCAGATGGATTTTGGACGTTGTAGCAGTCAAAAGGTCTGCAATGCGCCCTGGGAATCAGGGCTCATTCCACTAGAGGCATGGCCTCATCATGAGCATGGTCTAGCGGAATTTTTATTCATGACATGTGTTGCGGCGGGCTAGGCCTCCCCGTCCACCTTTGTCAGATTTTATAACTGAGAAATTCCCGCTCTGCAGGCAAAACTTCTGTCAGTATAAGTTAGATGTACGTTCTGTCCAGAAATGATCGTGTGCAGGTTACTCTCACGTGTCTTAGCTCTTCTGGTTGAGCTGCACTATTGGGTATGTCCTATATGCTTATACAGACCGGCGGCGCCGCTCTTTATTCCCTATGAGTGCTTATGTACAAGTGCTGGCCGGCGTTGCTGGCCGCCTTTATTTTCCCACTAAATCTGGGTTCCCCGGAAAGCCCTGGGACTCATGAGTGGATGCTTGGTGTGCACGGCGTTGACAAAGGGTTCCCGTAGCGTAAGCTAACTTACGCAATACGACAGAACCTCTCGTAACAGAATATATCGGTTAACTAATGTAACCTCGGTTCTCTCTAGAAGACATAACCTGCAGTGCTCGCGCCATGAGCGACTTCGCTTCAGTCGATGAAAACCAGAAAACTATGTCGGTGTGAAGGTACGAGCACCTTTCATTGGACGTGACGTCATGTCGGGCTCAGTGATAGGCTGCTGCAGTTCCCGCAGAGCAGCCTATGAGCACGCTAGATAGCCTGCTCTAGGTCTGCTAGCTGTTGCACTGCGTTGACAATGGATACAAAATTAAGGATAATTTTTTTGCTTCAATATCTTGAAAAGTTTAATCTTTCCTGTAGCGCAAGCTAAATTACGCAATACTCGTTCCCTCTTCTAGAGAGAACCGAGGTTACGTTAGGTAACCGATACATTTTTTAACCCACAATTTAATGTTTCTTTCCCTCCTCGACCCCCAGCAGGTTCAAACCTACCTGACGAGCTTAACGCAGAGTCACGGGACTATTAGATCTGTCCGGGTAAAAACAGAACTGATTAATGTAACGTTATGCCTCGAATAATTTTGAAGGCAAAAGTCACACTGATCTCATTGATTTCCTTCAAAACTCTGTGTGAGAGCATGGGGCAACTGTACAAATCTTCATGTTTTGCAGTGACTGCCCCTGTGTCCTGGCTCAGCCCTAAAGTGAATTAAAACTTCTGGGAACGTTTAGAGGACAATATTTAATTCAGAATTCCAATGTTTCCAAAACATTCTGAGAACATCCCACTGGTGTCGGGAACGTCGCTTGGTAATGTTCCCACAACGTTCCCAGAACATCCTGAATGTTATTTGAAGGTCCTCCAAATAACGTTCCCAAACCCTTTAAAGAACTCCACATCATGACTGTCTGGGAATGTTGTGGGAACGTTACCAGGCAACGTCCTTGACACCAGCGGGGACGTTATTAGAACGTTCTGAGAACTTAGTATATATCAGCACTGCCAAAAGATGTAACTCCAGGCAGGCCCGATGGGCTCTTTTTTTCTGTCGTTTAGATTTTTCTTTATCGTATCGCCCGAGTTCCAAAAACATCAAACCTGACTCTTTATCTCGTATTTTTGACCATTCCGAACACCTGCTTACTCCCGAGTGCATTTTACCAGAGACCCTTTAAGTCTGTACACTTACATGGGAGATCGAGTCTAAGGTCAAGACGGCCTTAGAATGGGTAATGCCTCCGTCGATTATTAATCGTTATTAATTAATTATTAATATGATTATTGTCGATTATTTGTGTCGGAGGTATTACCGTCTGATGTCATTAGATGGGGGCGTTGTTCTAACGTGGCTTGTCATCCAGGGATTAATCGCACCAGTTTTTTGGTTAAGCGACGATTCTGGTGGCCATTAATGGCTCACAACATTTGCAGTTTTATTTTTGCTTGCTCGGTTTGTGCCACTGATAAGACTTCCAATAAACCCCCTGATGGCTTACTTGAACCGCTGTCTGTCCCTTCGAGACCCTGGTCCCACATTGTGTTAGATTTTATCACCGTTCTCCCAGCACAAGATGGTCGTTTTTGACCGTAGTGGACCGGTTCTCGAGGGCGGCTCATTTCATCCCCTTGCCTAAATTACCTTTTGCCAAGGAGACAGCGGATAATGTGATAAACTTAATAAACGTTGCCTCCTATCTTGTGACATGACAGACAGAGGATAAATCTGCATCGAAGAAGCAGAAGCTTGATGAAGCCAGACTAAAACGGTAGAAACGCAGGCAGAAATCACGGGTAAACATCGGTGTGGCATTTCCCAGATGGAAGGGTCTAATGAGGGAAAAATGTTTTCAAAGCGACGCCAAAGTGTCCTGTTTTCTGCTGGACTGGTGGGATTCCAACTTTAGCGATGCAAATGAAAACTGTTGTTTGATAATATTAGCATTAGCTAGAAGCTAGCTATAGACACAGTGAGAAGTGACTTTTCCCTTGTCAGTGGTGTAAAATATGTCATTGGATTGTTTCATGTAACTTAGTTCTTCTCCCTCACTGTTTTATGGCTTTGCTATGTGGAGATAAATGTGCTGGTTACATTCGTGAGACAATCAGCTGATTAGTGCTATTGACTTTAAAAACGTAACGTTAGCCTACAACATAACAGCTCATATTAGCCAGCTAAACTTTAGCTACCCTGTTAGAAAAAATATGTAGTTGGACAGTTTATTGTGGTTCTTCTCCCTCACTGTGTTATGCTGTGTACTGCTGTTCTCCACTCACGAGCCCGTCCCTTGAGAAGAGAGATGATGTATGCAACAGCTCGCCTTAGTATAGGTGTGGGGCTGAAGCGAGAAGACAACTTCACACTGGGTAAGGAAAGGCATACACTCACCATCGCATAACAGGGGGGGGGTTGTTCACACGAGGCTCAAGTGTGGTGGTGTCTGATGGTCTGGAGGAGTCTGCCTGGAGAAGGAGAAACTGCTTGGTAAGGTCAGCCATCTGGGAAGCCAGCGTCTTGACGGCCTGGTGGGAAGCCACAAGACCGTCTTCATGTCTCCCCAGCATAGCTCCCTGGATCTCCAACACATTCTGGGGCGTTCATCTGCCGGATTCATCTTGTAGTGGTCGGATTATTCTGTCTGTCAAAGAGAACGCAGAGAGACCAAAAGCAGGTACAATAGTCTTTAATGGAAATAAGGCTGAGCCGCAACGGCCGTCAAACAGGAAAATGAGCTGAAATCTCTTCTTTAAGGTCCGGGAGTCACTCAGGTTGCCACAGCTTCCAGGACGAGTGAGGTGAGCAGACGGGTAAGTTAGGTGCAGCGCGGATCTCTCTCCACTTCTGCCATCTAAGGACACAGCTCAGATTGGGCTCCGCCAGCAGGTAGTTCTTTGGAGACACAGCACGGGACTAGACAGGACAGGACAGGGAACAGAAATGCTTTGCATAGGAGGTTTGTAGCTTACGTGACGGTCAACAATAATCTGACTAAAGAAAGGAGGAAAAGAGAGACTAGAAATAGAGAGCGGTTAATGACAGGCGATAGCGAGCAGGTGCGGGAATGAGAGAACGAGAACCAACTGAAGAAGATGAGTAATTAAGAGCGAGAAAGGGAAAAAAAACGAGAGCGAACAGCCAGAAGATGGCGACAAATACCCACAAAAGAGAGGGAAGAACCGGGATCATGAAAATTAGCCTGCTGGACAAGCAGATCATCAGATCATAAACTGATTCACAGGGATATCGTCGGAGTAAACATATGATAGACAATAATTGACATATTAAAATTTTATTATAATCCGTTTGATTAAATATTGATATACAATTGAGCTCATTTTACCTGTCTGTAAAACGTGACCTATGCAATTATTTACAATCAGTTTGTGGTTGATTGCCGAGGTACACATGCATGCAGATACAGGTAACATTTCATCCCGTCTCGGGAGATTTAATAACATGCGAGACTTATCTGGTGCAAACCTGTGTGAATAATTATTAAATATCAATTATTAATTATTATATACAAATTTCCCATATCGAAGCCTACCAGGTAAAAATCTTTACACTGACTTAAAGTTTTGAGTTTTGAAAAAAAAAAAAAAAATGAAGACTAACTTGTAAGACTAGTTTCAGCGTTTATGCAACCATCCCCAGAAGGTCATCAGAAACTCAACCCTCTTAATCTACCAGGAAGTGACTTTTTACCTTTCATTTTTACTGAAAGCTGAAACGAGTTGTGAAGAACAGAGGAAGATTATACAGATTAAGATTATAGCATTTTTGTTTATTTCTGAATGAGCCTCGATGAGATTTTGATTGTAATGGTTATTTACTCTTTAAACCAAAGATCAGAAAGTGAAAGTAAATTGTTGATTTTTACAAGACGAGGAAATGGATTCAAAATCTGTGGAAGAGCTTTCTTGTCCTGTTTGCTATGAAATCTTCAAGGTTCCTGTTTTTCTGTCCTGTAGTCACAGTATTTGTAAAGAGTGTCTTCAACAGTTCTGGAGAACTAAGAAAACTCAGGAGTGTCCTGTCTGCAGGAGAAGATCCTCAAAAGATCATCCTCCAGTTAATCTCACATTAAAAAACTTGTGCGAGTCGTTCCTGAAGGAGAGAAATGAGAAACGTTCATCAGGATCTGAGGAGATCTGCAGTTTACACAGTGAGAAACTCAAACTCTTCTGTCTGGAGGATAAACAGCCTGTGTGTATAGTGTGTATTAATTCACAAAAACATGACAATCATAAATTCAGACCCATCAGTGAAGTGGTTTCATCATATAAGGTAAGACACATCTCTCATTTCATATGCTGAATACAGTGCTAAACATAGAAACATTATCATTATACAATAGACCAGTGTTTATATTTGCTCAGACTAAATCTCTATGATTTATTAATGATGTAAAATTCTGCACTAATCTCCGACCCTCTGATGTTCAAATCTTCTTGACTGTAACAGCATCGGCACAAAACATGTTATGAAAAATTTGAAATATCAGGGTTAATATTATTTTTTCAGTAATAATGTCATTTAAAACACACCAAAAAGTGTATGATACCAACATACTTTCACTTTCTGTATTCATTTTGCACAACCATGAATTTAAAACTGCATGGATATAATAATTAAGAATTGGCCATTGCAAAAAAAAAAAAAAAAAGACATTTGTTTGATGAAAACATGATTTCTTGATGTTCATGTTTTAAAAATGAAATAATTAAAAAGTAAATGTCCTGCAAATGTCAAGCACAAACGCTTCCCCCATTCACCATATGAATAAAACTACAATATTTAAACCTCTTATAGCTGCATAAGTTTCACAGATTTTCACTTTAATCTGCAGGAGGAATTTAATACAGCACTGACGTCCTTACAAAACAAGCTCAAACACGGAGAAGAAGTGAAGAAGAAGTGTGATGAAACAATTGAACACATCACGGTGAGGATATAAAGAGTTAAACACTCAACATTCACACACAGAGTTTATTATTGACATTAGTGGAGTGTGTGTTCATACAGAGATGACTGAAGTGAATGTGATGTGATTTCAGTCTCAAGCTGAGCACACAGAGCGTCAGATTAAAGAAGAGTTTGAGAAGCTTCATCAGTTTCTCAGAGACGAAGAAGAAGCTACAATCACTGCACTGAGGGAGGAAGAGGAGCAGAAGAAGCAGAGGATGAAGGAGAAGCTGGAGGAGATGAACACACACATCTCAGCTCTTTCACACACACTCAGAGACATGGAGGAGATGATGAAAGACAATGACGTCTCGTTTCTAAAGGTGACAAATCAATCTGGCTTCATTCTCTGTGCATAAAACAACTTGTATAGAGAGACTCATTGACAGTGAGAGTGTTTGATAAGATATTAAAATGTTTTCCATCTCTATATTTTCCAGAACTATAAAGTCTGGATGGAAAGGTAAGTGAGCTGCTCGTATCTCTTCTCTCAGTGGATCTGAACTCAAATTCACTGCAGTTCTGACTCCTGAATGTTCCTCAGAGTCCAGATCTCACAGCCGGATCCACGGATGAGTTCTGGAGCTTTGATTCATGTGTCGCGTTATCTGGGTAACCTGCCGTTCAGAGTCGGGAAGAAGATGCTGGAAACTGTCCAACACAGTGAGTCTCGCAGATTTGACATATAAGATAGGTCAGCTATAAACACATAAAATCAGTTGTATATATATATTAAAAATCACTGAATCTGTATTAAAGTAAATCATCAGATCATACAGCAAACTCATTATAGAAGTCTATTCCTCATGATCTATGTTTATGTATTAGGATACAACAGTGTTTATTAGATACTGATATTAAACCTGGAGCCTCAATCCATTCTGACAGTAACTGAGGGACCATTGTTATGATAGCATGATTTATGATTTATTTTCATTTCTAACACATCATATCTCATCCTGTAATCTGATGTTATTCTCTTTGCAGCTCCGTTGACTCTGGATCCAAACACAGCACATCCTCGTCTCAGACTCTCTGCTGATCTGACCAGTGTGTCGTTCAGTCGTGTAGTTAAAACACTTCCTGATAATCCAGAGAGGTTTGATGAGTATCCATGTGTCCTGGGATCTGAGGGCTTTAACTCAGGAACACACTGCTGGGATGTGGAGGTTGGAGACAATACACGCTGGGCTCTTGGAATAACCACAGCATCAAACCAAAGGAAGGGAAAGGTTTTCTTTAACTCTAATGTCTGGTGTGTGTGGTACATGGACAGTGAATACAGCTCAAAATCCCCAGAGCAGCGTCTCACTGTCTTCACTGTTAAACAGAAGCTCCAGCGTGTGAGAGTTCAGCTGGACTATGACAGAGAAACAGTGTCATTCTCTGATCCTGTAACTAACACACATTTACTCACATTCAGGACATCCTTCACAGAAACTGTCTTTCCATACTTATTTAATAACCGCACAACTCCTCTGAGGATCTTACCAGTTAAACTGTTTATTACAGCAGAAAATCACAGTTAAATCTGATTCTGCTTCTAGATTAATACAGTTTTGCTAATTATACTTCAATAATAACAATGTAATCAAAGGGTCTGATTGATCAATTTAAAGGTTCTCTAAGCGATGTGGGGCCAAAACATTTTTTGTCACATACATCAAACGTCTCCTCACTATCGGCTAGCTGCCTGTCCCCTAAACACACTGTAAAAAAACGCGGTCTCTGTAGACACCACAGGCTCCACAAACGGCAACAAAAACAATCATGTCTCACCCGGACCACGAAACCTAACAAACAGTGTTCCAGCCAATCACTGGCAAGAAGTATTTGAGGGTGGGTCTGGGGGGTTAGTGCGCGTGCACATGAAGGGGGTGTGTGTGTGAAGGAGAGAGAAGCATCAGAGGGAAGTTTGAAAAATGTCCGACACACGACCAAAGAGACGTCGTTCTGAAGAACAAATTAAAAAGAAGAAGGAGTCGGATAAAGAACGTGCGAAGTTCCGAATTTACATCGGTAGCAAACAGGGCCGGCCCGAGGCATAAGCGAACTAAGCGGCTGCTTGGGGCCCCCTGGCCACCAGGGGGCCCCCTAATCGAGGTTATGTTTTATTTTTATTTTTTTAGATGACTTAAACAAGTGACATAAATCAATGAATGAATGAATATGACTGAATGAATAGTTCAAGACAACAAAATTCTGATTTAATGGTCAATATACCTGCCTACAAGTTACAACTGCTGCTCTGTCTGCCAGCGTTTAAGTCATATGCATAATCTTCTAGACACCTCGCGCGTGCATAGACAATTCGTGCGCAACTGCGCCTAGTCACGGTATCGGTTTAAGTTGGAGAAAATAGCCCGCAGGAGAACTTATCCTTCAAGGTGTAAGGGTAGCAGTTTGAATAAATAATAAACATAGCAGTTTGAACTCTTCTCCACTTTATTATACCACACATCAGATCTCCAAACACCCGCGACACTCCAGTAGCCTAGCAAGTGCGCACGACCCATCTACGGCAAGCCCCGAGGGGAAAAATACATTGCATACACACATACAACGAGCGCCAGAACATCATAACCGGTATTATAGTAACAGACTGTGTTGATTATGTCATGTACTATATAACAAAGTCTGTTACAATAATAATAATAACAATAATAAAGATTTTGAGGATAGTTACTCTGTATTGAGACAGTTGAGAAATAGGCTAGTAATATTTTTAGTTTTCAACAATAGCTGAGACCCAGAAAGTTTTTTTTTTTTTTAATTTAGATTTTTTTTTCATGTCATCATCATTGTTTAGAGCATAATAAACAAATGGTAAAAAAAAAAAAAAACCTTTACGAAAAATTATATTTTATTCATATGTAATACTTTGTCCTCTGTAGTGGACACCAGGACTCAGTTGTTAAAATTAAATGACATACAATGTGTAGGCAAAAACAATGGGATTTTTTTTCCAATCACCAATACATTTTGGGGTTTCAGGATTTTTTTTAACTAAAATTTGTATAAAGATGATTATCAACTATGTTATGAAAGATATAATGGAATTAATTGATACACCAATTTACTTTATGCAATATATGGGTAAAATTGGCATAAATTAATATTCCCATTCAATGCAAAGTATCTATACACTGTATCTAATTTGCACATTAATGTGTTCTTGGAGCAACATTTAATGAGGAAAGAAGTGTAAGCATTGGCGTAATAATAAGCAACATTTTAATAATAATATCTAATATGTCATAAGAATATTGACGTATAATTTATTTACATATTCACTTGTTATGTCTCCCAGAATGCCTGATAAACATGATTTATGTCCTGATGTTCTCTACAGTGGACATGAATGAAATCAATGCCCTGTAACGGAAAGTCATTTTTTTCATTTGAAACCCCATAACATTTTCATGAGATGGTGGTTGATGAAATACAATTTGAAAAGTAGTTAGATTTAAATTATAATTACAATATATTACCATATTTCAATAAGAGTGCTACATTTGATCACTAAATTAATGTTAGACATTTTTAAAGACCAAGGAGAAGTTGTTTTCATGGTGAAACCTCCAAACATTTGGTATCTCTGTATTGCCCTGAATGTGCTCTTTACAGGACATCCAGAAAAAAAATGTGACATGCATGGTGTCAGAGAAATACACTAAAATATAATGTCCACTACAGTGGACAAAAGTCTATTCCTGGGTCCCAGGAGGATAGGCCAAAGTATCATTGCTCTTACGTTTCTAATTTCTCAGTTTTGTCATAATTTTAGCAAATAATTTATTGTATATGTTTTGAGACAGTTTTAAGACTGTTTTCAAACTTTTTTATTTAAGTAGGCATCTATTTTTTTATTAATACATAACCTCAGTGTATTCATTTATAATGTATCATTTTTGCGTGACATTTATGTCAATAATCGTCAAACACAGGTGACTCCGCGTCGTGGGAGGGGCCCCCAAATCAAATTCTGCTTAGGGCCCCCAAAAGGCTCGGGCCGGCGCTGGTAGCAAAGCTTTTGAACTCCGGCGGCAGAAGGGCTTCCAGTCCGACGTTCAGGTTGCTCTGTTTTTGCTGGACAGGTGGGTAACGTTAAATTGTTTTTTTTTCTTCTAAATTGACGCTGATGTTCGCCAAACCCACACAAGGATATAATTAGCTAGAAATGCACGTTCACAATTATTTCAGGAAGCACGGAAGGGAGGGGGAGGAGATGAGATGCGGAGGAGGGAGGGTCTAGCTAGCCTCCGATTTGTTTGAAAATATTCCGAACGTCAACACCCAGGATCGCTCAGAGAACCTTTAACATTTAGAGCCAATTTAACCCTTGTGACTCCTTAAGGACTTTTTTCTCAATTTTATTTTTTTGGATTATGTTTACTTTGTTAATGACAACTGCGCCAATTTTGCATATTTTATTGCGTATGTTATTCATATTTTCCCCTCATTTCCTTTCATAAATCACTTACACTCAAGTTTGGACGTTAAGGACAAAAATGTCCCAATGGAAACTCATTAAAACAATCCATTTTTTTTCCTGCCGCCATTGAACTATGAAATGATTCAGTCTTTGTTCAGGCTTTAAGGTTTTTTCCTGTTTTCTGCTTCTGCATATTAGGGTCAATTGGATAAAATATTGTGTAATAACTGTGTGTGTACTAAAATAATAGTGTTTGTGCATGTAATATTTTATCAAGAAAATTCCAAGTCTTACAATAATTAAACTGTTTAAATTCACATTTACAATATATAAGACAATATAAAGTGTCAACATATTTTAGTAATCTACTTTCCAGTGAAATCCTCATATCTTATATGTATATTCTCCTATAACTCGAGCTCTGAAACATATGAATACACTGTGAGGCCAGCAGCGGTTTATATATTCATGCATAATGATTGACAGAATAACAAGATAAAATAAATAATTTAGTTTACTTTAACTAAACATTATTTAAAAGAGTTTGATTTTTTATACTTCTATATATATACATACATATAAAGCCCCACACAAGATGCAAAATGATGGAATTAAATGGATTTGAAGTACAAATTTGATTGTTTTACATACTGTAAATTTGTTTTGCTGTTTGTTGTGTTAGTGTGATTCTGTGAAATTTGTGCTTCCTTGTAAAAGAGATTTGAACATCTCAATGGGACATCACCTGGTAAAATAAAGGATAAATAAAAAACAACATCAACTACTGTGACAAATATACAGCAAGTCATAATAACACACATACAACATAATGACCATTGATGATGTAACAGGACTCATTCTCAGCACCAGTGACTGCAGTGCATGCTGGGATTTGGTGAAACAATACCAGTAATGACTAGTGCAGTTGCTCTCAGGTTATAATGATGCGCTTCTCAGATCAAGAGTCAACTGTAGGATTTTCTCTAAAATATACTCTAACTCTGAGTCAAAAGTACTTTGATGAGGAACTTGATATGACGATTATGGAGCTAATTACTTAAAATACAATTTATCATCATCATGCAAAAACACAAAGCACAAGATTTTGTGTCAGGCTGTTACGTTGTAGAGACGATCCACCAATCAAAGAGCTTCCCGAATGTCAATCGATTTTTTGATTGGTTAAAATGGAGAATATCTTGTTTTTAATAATAAAAAAAAAAGATTATAATAAGTAAATGAGTGATTAAATATGTGCAATATAACAGTACAGTATTATAATATGGTAATGATGTAACGGCATAAAATAATATTTTGAGCAATGATCTTTATATAAGAAATGTTAAAATATAAGACTAACTTAAATTAAATCTATAAGTCTTTTAAAATTAGGATGGGGTCCCTTTAATGAAGATAATTATGATTAAAAACACCCACATTAGACAGTAAAAGCATTCATTTACCTGATATGAACACATTCTCCTGATAAGACAAATAACTGACAAATATCATATGGTCATTCCAGTTTAATATTTATTTTCAAAAGGTTCTTAATAAAATAGAAATTAACAAATCAAAAAAAGAAATTCTTTTAAAAAAACATTAAAACATTGTAAATTTGCTGATAAATACACGAGGTTCACTGAGCGCTGGACGACCACCACAGAACACCACAATTTACACATTTACATTTTCTTTTCAAAGACCCAAAAAAATAAACCGGTGGAGTCGGTGACGAGGGCGAGGACGACACCACCAGTGGATCACACACCGCGGTCTAATCCTCAAACCAACAGTGAGACGAACAGTGCATTAAACCGGTCCAGATGCTCGGGATCCCTCGGAGACTCGGCTCTCAGCACATCTCCGCATCCTCCATCTTCATCATCTTCTTAGGGGTTCCTGTGAATGAGTCCTGCAGGACGAGAGGACATGCTCAGAAACCATTCAAAACCTCAAATTCTGAAGTGGTACCGACCACTAGGGCTGTCAATCTTCCTCTATAATACTATTCGAATTCCATTCCTTATTCTATGTAATATTTGAATGTTAAATGCTCAAATTTATCCTATTATTAATATTTACGACATTACACATTCGTATGGATCGTCAATGCCACTATAGCCAGTGGTTGTTATTACACGTTCGGTCCACTAGAGGGACATCTAACATTACTACAATAAACATTTATGGGCTGTTTACACCTGCGTTTTCTCAGATCGGATAGCTCTGATTTATCAAAACGATTCCTTACACCTGGTCACATAAATGTGTTTTCTTCAATTCCCGCGCTATATACAGATTTAATGAAGTGCACGTCATCGAAAGCAACAGATATGAGCAGAATTTTATTGATCATCGGCTAATTTCAAAATCAACAACGACAGCAATAAGAGAGAGCGGCATCAGCCCTGGTAAGATCATTTCGTTTCTTTACTTTTAATGAAGATGGTTGTGTTAAGCGTCTGCGACTTACTGTCACTTTGATTTGCAATAGATCGCGGTATGTTAGCTTGATGAAATTCAATGTGTATAAAATTTTATTTTGATTAGCTGCATTTAAAAAAAAAAAAAGAAAAAAAAAAGAAATTAATGGATTTATTGCATTTTGGGGGAAAAAAACAATCTGTTTTTATAATAAATCTTTGAAAATCAAAACCTGGATTACATTTTTTATTGTATTATAACCTACAAATGCTATGTGAAAATTTGAAACAGAAAATAGTGGTTTTCATCTTCCCATTTTCTTGCTAAAAAAACAAAGTTTTACTCAAATTCATCAAAATGGATTTATAGCGTTTTGCAACCAAACTCTAAATTTTGTAAATATTGTTATTTTCTCTGGCAGAAACATTGAGTGGGACACACACATTCATTCAGTGAAGTTCAACATCACTGTTAAAGTGGCAGACAAAGAGCTTTGCAAAATAAAAAATGTGCACCTTGAATGTATTCAATTGTGTTCGACGATCACTAAAGGATCACTGAACGTTTGCATAGAAAACACTATTTGTGTTGAAAAATGTATTTTTTTCCCCACACTCATCCAGTCCAGAAAATGACTCAAATCAAATCTCCATACTTCTCCAAACTGCGTAGGAATGCTGTAAATGTTGTATGCCATAATATAATGAGGTTCACAAAATTCTGGACATTTTTTAATCCCACAGAAAAGGTGTATTCCTGATGTGTGTGATCTGATGTGCGCCAGTGTTGGGAACTGTGAATCTCACCTGTGTCAGGGACTGCGGCGCCGCGTTGGCTGTCGGACACTGGGATTCGGGATCCGCAGAACACTCCACGTCCAACTCGAAGTCCATGATCTCACCCAGGTCAATCTCCTCTCTGACAGAAACACAACACTGAGTAAACCAGCACTGGGAACTCAAACACCATTAACTCTGTGCTGAACTACACAATGAGAATAAATCACTTGCATATGAGCCTAAATAATAGGGATGTAGCGATACACGTATTCGTATTGAACCGTTCAGTTCCTTGGACCATTTTTCCTGCTGACCAAAATGTTGTTATGTCAATTGCAGGGACGTCGCACGTTGCAAGCGCACTCATAATGTGAGAGACGCTGGCGTGAACACAACATTACCCAACGAAACTGAGCTACGCGTTATTGTGTGGTAGACGGACTATATATTTATATTGATACACTACTGGTCAAAAGTTTTAGATCGGTAAGATTTTTTATGTTTTTAAAAGAAGTCTCTTCTGCTCACCAAGGCTGCAATTATTTGATAAAAAATACACACACAAAAAAAAAAGTAATATTGTGAAATATTATTACAATTTAAAACAGCGGTTTTCTATGTGAATATATAGTGAAGTGTAATTTATTCCTGTGATCAAAGCTGAATTTACAGCATCATTACTCCAGTCTTCACTGTCACATGAGAACAGAAATTATTATAATATGATGCTCAAGAAACATTTATGATTATTCTCCATGTTGAAAACTGTTTTTTACATTTTTATTTCAGGATTCTTTGATGAATAGAAAGTTCAAAAGAACAGAATTGATCTGAAATGGAAAGCTTTTGTAACATTAATCACTACCATTCAAAAGTTTGGGGTCATTTAGAATTTATTTTTTAATTTTGGGGGAAAGAAATTAGAAAATAATTTTATTCATCAAGGATGAGTTAAATTGATCAAAAGTTACAGTAAAATGTTAGAAAAGATTATATTTTAAATAAATGCTGTTCTTTTGAACTTTCTATTCATCATAGAATTTTGGGGGGGAAATGGTACACGACTGTTTTCAACATTGAAAATAATAATTGATGTTTTTTGAGCATAAAATCAGCATATTAGAATGATTTCTGAAGGATCATGTGACACTGAAAACTGATGTGTAATCAGCAACAGTAATGATGTGGAAAATTCAGCTTTCAAATTACATTTTAAAATACATTAAAATAGAAAACAGTCATTTTAAATTGTCATAATATTTCACAATATTACTGTTTGTCTTTTTTTTCATCAAATAAAGCAGCCTTGGTGAGCAGAAGAGACTTCATTTAAAAACAAAGAAAATCGTACTGATCTTTAAATGCTTGACCGGTAGTGTATATATATATATATATACACACACACACACACACACAGATGAAACTCGAAAAATTAGAACGTGCAATGGCTATAATTTTGATTATGGCGTACAGTTTATGAAAACCCCAAATTTTAAATCTCAGGAAATTTGAATATTACATGAAATTAAAAAGAATAAAAATGTGAAAATACAGAAATGTGGGGCCTCTGAAAAGTATAATCATGCGTATGTATATAGTTATATATACTAAATATATTAGTTTCACCTTTTAACTTGAATTACTGAAATACAATACTCAAATTTGTCAAATTTCGCATGTATATAGTACATCAGTCTGGCGAGTAAACTAAAAAATGTCCCAGCCAATGGCGATCCTATTGCTAACGGTGTGTGTAGGGCTGTGATGTCTCACATCTGCTGCAGGTCTCCGGCGGGGGGGTCCCAGGCGTGCAGCTTGACCCGCCACAGCTTGATCTGCTGGTCCCACGAGCGCCGGCTGTACTTCTTAAACTTGTTTGGAGTCTTTGGATGAACGCCCGGCTCTCTCATTGGCCTAAAATAATAAAAGTGATCTTAAATACTGTAAGAAGAAGACTATGCGAGAGGTCGTAGGAGATTACTCGTGTGTTTGGAGACCCCTCACGCACTTGGGCACTTCTTTGATGTATCGGTCATACGCGAGAGTGTTCTTCCCGTAGTTGATCTGCTTCTGGCGGCGCACGAGTACGGCCTCGTCGGTCTCCATCTCGCCTTTAGCCGAAGAGTCTCGAGAGTCCCGTGAGTCTCTGGAGTCGGAACTGGGGGACAAGAAAAGCTCGGGTTACGACTCGATACACCTAAACACACACTGCCGTCCAAAAGGATTGGATCAGGGCGCTTTTTAATGTTTTAAAGGAACTCTTCAGCATTTACTTGATTAAAAATACAAAAACCGAAAGCTGGATTTTCAGCATCATTACTCCAGTCTTCAGTGTCACATGATCCTTCAGAAATCACACTAATATGAGGATCTGATGATCAAGAAACATTTATGATTATCAATGTCGAAAACAGTTATTTACATGTTTATTTCAGGATTCTTTGAGGTGTAGAAAGTTCAAAAGAACAGCATTTGTCTGAAACAGTTGGTTTTGTGTTTGAAACCGCTTGCCAAAGTGAACTTTCCGGAGAAGTTCGTGCTGTCTGCTACTAAACACCTTCCAGCTCCCATTGGTCCGTATGGTGATGATGTAACATGTGGGTGTGGCTCTGAGGCTCCGCCCACTTTGAGCTATAAATCTTGTATGATTAATTTCTTCTGTTCAGTCCAGAGGTCAGATGCGAGTAACAACATGAACACAATGGAGAGGCGCTTCATAACAGAAAATGTAATTCTAATTGAAAGCGACAGTTATTTTACATGTTTAATACTGTAAAGCTGCTTGATTTTAAGCAATAAGCTGTATAAAGTGCAGTATAACTATACATGATGTGACTGAAATGTTGAATTGCAGAGCTCTGCAACATGGAAAAACAGTGAAATGTCTCTTTCAACCTCATTATCTACTATAAAGTGCCTTTCCAGTGTGTTCATGTTTCGACCTCGACGGAATGAAGAACACAATAAAGAGGGCGGAGCCTCAGAGCCACACCTACCTATGACATCATCACTATTTGGACCAATGGGAGCTGGAAGGCCGGAACTCTCCTGGACAGTTCTCTACAGCAAGCGGTTTTGAACTCCCGAAACAAGCTTCGCATTGGCCTGAATTTTGCATGAAATGACGTCACATGATTTCGTTCTTAGATTTTGCTTAAAGTAAATAAAAAATATCCTCCCGAAAAAACCCGCCACTGTTCACCAAAAACACCATTGTTTGAGCCGATGTTCCTGCATTGTTTTGAAAGCACAGTCTTAGTGTTGCGCTCTTCAGAGGAACCAACAGGATCAGCAGCAGAAAGGATTTTAACATGGGAAAGAGTCCCGTAAATGATTTCCGCGATCACGGAATTGGCAAATAATCGTGGAATCTAGTGTCAACGCGTAATTTCACACAATTGGTTTGAAATTCTGTTTTTGTGTGCGAGAAGAACATGTGTGATGAAAATACAGACCGGGGGAAGCAAATCTGGGCGACACAACCCCTCCCGTCATTTCAGCTACAATGACGAAATCAAAACAACGAAAGCATGGCGAAGCGGCTCTCCACTTTAGTCGGCAAAAAAGTTAAGAAACTCGACGCTATAAGCAGTCAGTGCCGAGCCGAGCAGTTCGCACTAGAGCCCGACCGATAAAGAACTTTGAAGGCCGATACCGATACAAATATTTTTGGGTTTTAAAATCCGATATATCGGCCGATATTTTATTTATTTATTTAATTTTTTTTTTAAACTGGACATGATAGTCATAAATTTGTCATGCTTATTTGAGTTAAGAGAACTGATGGGGATGTTCTTTTAATTGTTATTTAAGCAATGTATGTCTCGTGACCAACTCAACGAGTGTTGCCAACAGGAACGGTGTAGAGCGCCCTCTGGTGGACAAACTATACAACTCCAACACTCATGACATGGTTCAAGCGTGTTTCATCCATTTTTATTTTATTTTTGAAATATTAATTTATCGGCCATTATAACTGCCGATACCGATAGTTTGGAAAATGCCTAATATCGGCCGATAATATCGGTCTGCCGATATATCGGTCTGGCTCTAGTTCGCACGTGACTTATGCAGTGTTTCCCACACATAGACTAATTCGCCGCCACATATTGTGTTACGTTTATTTTTTTAACACTATTTAAAACACGCAGCGTATTCTTACAGTTGTATTTCCTTTCCCAGCTCTCCCTCCGTCTCTCTCTCTCACACACACAACGTGCACACCGCGTCTGTCTATGAGGCGCCGGACTGGACAAAAGTGAAGCGAACTCCGTGAGTGACACTGGGCGAGAAAGGGAAAGAGTGTGACTTTATTTAAACTTATATAAACTAACAGAATTAATTTTACTGGACACAGGGTTTCTGCAGGTTTCAGTAAATCAAATTTAAGACTTTTTAAGACATTTTAAGACCATAAACATTGAAATTTAAGACCTACACAACGCATTACCAAAAATTCAAATAAGAAAATATTCGGGGAAAAAAATGATTTTATATAATGTGTGTGTGTGTAGGTGAAATTTGTACTTTGCATTTTATACTGTAAAAACACAATTACAGTTGATTTTAGTTGATAATAACCAGAGATGAAATGGCATGAACATTTCATTTCATGATTACTATGAAATCAATTTGCCAAATGTATGTCTAAACACAGCAAATAAAATTAGCATGAATATGCACTTTTTGTTTACATAAACATTAAAATACCATTAAAATGATGGCCAGATTTTAAAGGAGTGTCTTGCAACAGGTTAAGTCTAGTTAAAATAAAGTCTTCACAAAAATAGTTTTATAAACAGATAAACCTCACGTATTTCAGCCTTTAAATAATCTTTTATAAAAAGATTGAGTCAAAAAATGATAAATTACTGACATTCACATCCCCTTATCTTTTATTATTAATAGTAAAATTTGGGCCGATTTTCCTGTTGCGTCTGTCGTTGCTATGCAACCATGCACTGCTCTCTCCATAACGACAAAGACGTTTTAGTAGCCAAAGGATTCACCACCGAGAAACGCTTGCTGTAACGTTAGCTCTGCTACAAGATTTATTCACGGAGAAAAGAAAAACGCCGGTAGTGTTTGGGCGCACCGCGATCCTTCATGATGACTGAGCTTTCAGTGTTGTTACGGAAGGGGCTGATTGGTTGGTTCTTCGGTTCGTTTGCGGCATTCTGAATCTGAAATGGTGAGATTTTTTCAATCTCGCTGTGGATGCGACGCGCCTATATTTAAATGAACTTGAGCACGCAACCCTGGCGTATGAACGGCCTCTTGGCTAGCTACCTCGTATCAAGCTATGTTATCAACCCACGAGCTAATGCTAGCACGCGAGCGGCATGTTTGAACTGGTTTGAACCCCTGCACTAGAGCTCCGCTTTGTAGGCTACGACTCAATACTTTTTTGCTACTTTGTAATAACTTTCTGCGGCCAGAGTTTTGGCAAATGAACGAGGGTAAAATCTTTTTAAGACCTGACTAAATCAAATTTAAGACCTCAGATGAAAATCTAGCCGTTTTTTAAGACTTTTAAGGCCTTAAATTTAAAGTTCAGAATTTCAGACTTTTTAAGACCCGCGGAAACCCTGTGGACAGTTTAAAGCTCATAACTATATTGTGTTGTTACTTGAAGAGTGCAGTGTTATGTTGCATCATGCAGTATTCGTCCTGAAAAGGCTACCGAGTAAATGTCTGATACCTCAATAAATTTAAGGTCATTCCTATTTTATTTGTGAACATTTTAATCATTAACTTTAAAAGCACACTCTTTTTATGACTAAAATAACAGCCAAGGGTTAAAAAAAAAGTAAATTCCAAAAAAAAAAAAAAAACGGAATTTGCGAATGAATAAAATGGATTTTATAGGGCCGTAAACACAGAAAATGTTACAATCACAAACCTTCCAGATGAGTGTTTTCTGTCTCTTTGAGGAACATCGACTGCAAGAATCCTCCTCCTGTATCTGGAAAAGAGAAATCTCCAATTAACGGCTTATCAATGACGCCTGTACATTCATTTTAACAAATCAAATGTATATTTAGCCCAGTAAAATGGTCATGCATGCAATATAAATCTGATTTGATTGAAAAGCATGAATGCAGCGAGGCAACGGACCGATGCATGTCGCGCCGCACGTCTGAGCGCATCTCCTCGGCCTCCACCTCGTCGCCCCAGTTCCTCACTCTCGACACCGGCCCTTCGCTCTCCGGGGTCGTGAAACTGCACACACACACACACACACATCAGACACGTTCAGTGAGGTTCACGTTTACTGAGCCTCTATTATTTATTTATATTTTCTTATTCTATGATTCTTGTCAGATTAAGACATTTCATATTTTGTGTCATATATGCACGTGTATTGTTCAATAAAGTTTTTGGTTAAAAATAAAAAAGAAGCTTCTTTCTGTTTCCTGGCAGAATTACAGCGCCACATAATGGTTTGGCATGTATACTACACACGTACGCAGAGATTTCTGGAGACGATGCCGTGTTTATAGGATTTTTATTTATTTTAGAACAAAGGGGGAATAAAGATCCGATAGGGAAAGCTCTGAGGTCACTCTTCCACAGGAACTACAGTGATTATAGTTATAATAGTTTATATATTATATTTTAGAAAATTATAAATATACAGATATTTTCTTACAAAAATGTATCACTTCACTTCAGATAGCCTTTATTAGAGTCGTATAGATGCACTTTTATGATGGACGGATGCACTTTTATGATGGACGGATGCACTTTTATGATGGATAGATGCACTTTTATGATGGACAGATGCACTTTTATGATGGATAGATGGACTTATAATTGATGGATGGGCTTTTATGATGGACGGATGCACTTTTATGATGGACAGACGCACTTTTATGATGGACAGATGCACTTATGATTGATGGATGGACTTTTATGATTGATGGATGACAGACGCACTTTTATGATGGATAGATGGACTTATGATTGATGGATGGGCTTTTATGATGGACGGATGCACTTTTATGATGGACAGACGCACTTTTATGATGGACAGATGCACTTATGATTGATGGATGGACTTTTATGATTGATGGATGACAGACGCACTTTTATGATGGATAGATGGACTTATGATTGATGGATGGGCTTTTATGATGGACGGATGCACTTTTATGATGGACAGATGCACTTTTATGATGGATAGATGGACTTATGATTGATGGATGGACTTTTATGATGGACAGATGCAATTTTATGATGGATAGATGCACTTTTATGATGGACAGATGCACTTTTATGATGGACAGACGCACTTTTATGATGGACAGACGCACTTTTATGATGGACAGATGCACTTTTATGATGGATAGATGGACTTATGATTGATGGATGGACTTTTATGATTGATGGATGACAGACGCACTTTTATGATGGATAGATGGACTTATGATTGATGGATGGGCTTTTATGATGGACGGATGCACTTTTATGATGGACAGATGCACTTTTATGATGGATAGATGGACTTATGATTGATGGATGGACTTTTATGATGGACAGATGCAATTTTATGATGGATAGATGCACTTTTATGATGGACAGATGCACTTTTATGATGGACAGACGCACTTTTATGATGGACAGACGCACTTTTATGATGGACAGATGCACTTTTATGATGGATAGATGGACTTATGATTGATGGATGGACTTTTATGATTGATGGATGACAGACGCACTTTTATGATGGATAGATGGACTTATGATTGATGGATGGGCTTTTATGATGGACGGATGCACTTTTATGATGGACAGACGCACTTTTATGATGGACAGACGCACTTTTATGATGGACAGATGCACTTTTATGATGGATAGATGGACTTATGATTGATGGATGGACTTTTATGATTGATGGATGACAGACGCACTTTTATGATGGATAGATGGACTTATGATTGATGGATGGGCTTTTATGATGGACGGATGCACTTTTATGATGGATAGATGCACTTTTATGATGGACAGACGCACTTTTATGATGGATGGATGAACTTTTATGATGGATAGATGCACTTTTATGATGGACAGACGCACTTTTATGATGGATAGATGCACTTTTATGATGGACAGATGCACTTTTGATGGATGGATGGATGCACTTTTATGGTGAATAGATGCACTTTTGGTGGATGGATTAGTGCTGGGCAGTATACCGGTTCATACCGAAAACGGTGTATATTCTTGTCAAGATGTTCATTTTTAATATACCGCCATACGGATGAATTTAATTACACACAAGAGCGCACTATTGTAGCGCGAAAGTAAATTAATATAATGCATGAGCGTGAATCTAATTTAACCCGCTCTCAGATACACACTGCTCATGTAAGAATAGGTCTATTTTCTCTGGGCTCGCTCTCGTCCTCGCTCACGACCTCTCCTCGTCCCCAGATAACAATTTTAGGTTTCATATCATTCCCATTAAGTTATAAAAACGTTATTTCTGAATGTTCTATGAATTGTAACGTTCTCGCTTGGTTATAAGAATGTTTTTAGAACATTAAGAAATTTTAGGTTATACTGGGCACTATATTGTACAACATTAACTAAAGACAAAAATAGACCACCTTAAGTCAATTTATTGCAGTAATTCCTCTTTTCAACAGTAGAAAATGCTTTAAATAGCTGATTATGCATGAAAAAATAAAAAATAAAATTAGAAAATAAACGTGATACAAATTTTTGGTCAAACCGCCCAGCACTAGGATGGATGCACTTTTATGATGGAGGAATTTATGATGGAGGAATGCACTTCAGGGTGAGTAAATCATGGACTGATTTTCATTTTTGGGTGAACTATCCATTTAACTGACCATCATTCGGATGCCAGTATTAGATTAGATGGAATTTGATTAAATTAGCAAAGAATAGAATTGATGCATCTGATATACTGAACAAAATGTCGAAGCAAAGTTGCCTCTCTTGTGTTTCATGCACAGATTATGATGATCAGACACTGAACGCACCTCTCGGGTCGGCGTGAACATCTCTGATCTTCTTCAGCTTGAGCTTTCCTCAGACTACCATCTGCTCCCCGCTTCCTACACTGGGACCATCGTGAAGCGCCTCTGTTCCTTCAAGACAAAAGACATGAGAAGTATTTAAAAAAAACAATGATTTTTACACATTTTCTGAACATTGCACATGCATTCAAATATAAACACTTTATTTATTTTGTAAATTATGAACTCAATGCAAAAACATTAATCATTACACACACTTGGCCATAAAATCTGCCGTGCTATAGATATTATTTTTGCACCAATAAGCAACTTTTTAACAGAAAACAGGCTAATATTTCTGTATAAGTTAGCCTTTGTTTCCAAGGCGCCACAAATAATCTGCTGTCAACACACACTCTGCTCACTACAACAGAAATATAGCGAGTGGATAACACAGGCACACCGAGAGAGGTAGTTTAATGTAGTTTTCATGAATGCGGTGGTAAAATATTATGTTCTCATGGCGCCAAATACTCATTTACACTCCAAACGAAGGCGGGAGATCTTCACACCTCATTCACTAGCTGCAGAAATGTGTCCATACCCAAAGAGATAGGAATAGCCTACATGCGGGGGAACTGAAATAAGTTAAAAGGAGTGCAAAAACACATGCTTTAATGGCCCAAAAAAGACTAAATGTTGCACTCCGGAAGACAATAGCTGTAACGTTAGTGTCTTGCTATGCTAGCAAAAAGGTGAATAACCATGAAAAGTAAAAACAACCACACACACAACACATTTTTAAATTCGTACCTGTTTTCGTCAGGTTTGCAGTCGTTTTCGTAGCTGTATATTTGCTGTTCGGACATTTCTTCAAGTGAAAATTACAAACCGCACACACGAACAACAGCCGGGTTTGGATTAAACCGCGCCAACGTCCCGCAGTGTACGTCAACATCCAGGTCACGTGACGGGTGCGGGGCGGCGATAGTGACGCGTCTCACACACAGCCCCGCCCACATCCGTCGATCTTCACATCATCGGGATTGTTTTTTCCTCTCAGTCTATAGTGTGTAGATCACATCAAGAGTTGAGCGCGTAAAATAGCGTCAGTGCTCTGTTTTTCGCTTTAGAAAGCTATGGCGGGAATCCAAACAGACAAAGCCCTCAAAGGACTGTTTGAAGCCCTATCTCTTAAAAATGTTGAGGGTGGAAGAGTAATATGTACGTCATGAAGAGACTGGTGGAAAACTAATGGGGCTTTCGGTTTTAAAACTAATTTGTTGTTCTTTCATACAAGAGAAACGATTCTACTTTTGTGATCATATGGTGTCGTTACATTTTGAGATATAGATAACCTTAGAATTGATCTTACCGGCTTTGGAGAATCAGTCCTGACTGCTATTTTAGCTCATCTCTGGTTGTTTCATTGCTCTTAGTTGACCTTCACTCCGAGAAAAAAAATATATATATTCAGGAATTCAATATTCGTACATTGTTTTTAGTCTTTGGTGTATTCAAAAGAAAGAATAAGGGTAAAGTGTATCCAAATAGATTTCTGTAGTTTTAATTTAGTAGCACACAAATGACAAAATCTGTAATGTGCATGACAAGATCTTTTCCGCATTCTATTTCTTTCTACAATTTGCTCTCCAGATGTTTTCTGAAGACCATAATAAGGTATTGTGGCAGTGTTATTTTTGTGCGTTTTAGGACTGCATTGACTTTCAAATTCTAAAAGTCTTAAAAATGTCTTAACTTGTTTTTGTTGTAGTTATGCTTTTTTCTGCGTGTCAGTGCGTGATTAATGAAATTATTTTATCAAATGTATTACTCATAACAATCAGTGAAATAAATGTGAAACGCATGTAATTGTGTTTTAGGTTCACTTATCAGTGAAAGGTGTGCATGCAGGACACTCTCACAGTTTCACTTTGTCCTAAGGACAATACAACATTTGATGAGAACATCCAGGCAACAGGCCACCTTCAGTCCCATTTATCTTGGGTGGTAGTAGGTGTAAGTTAACAAAAATATTATTGTTATATTCACTATAGGAGATCGTATCCAATCGTAATCAAGTGCTGCTTCCTATTTAACTTTTTCTGTGTTTCTTTGCATGTTAAAGTACGCACTGTATGTTGTTCTGGGACAGAAGTCTGACTTTACTGAAGTAAGTAGGCCTATTTATTTTTTGTAGCTATATGCAGTTTAATATAATTGAAAATTATATTCATTCATTACTTTATGTACACAGCTAAACATGAAGAACATATGAAAATGGTGGAGTGCAATCTTGCTTGAAAATTTCTCTTGTGAAAAATTAGCTGTACTTTTAAGAAACCCTTAAAAAAGTCAAGACATCTTGTTCACTCTGTAAACTGTTTTGGGAAATCATGGAGCGGAATGATTTAGTGACTCGCTCATATAACACTATTTCAGTAAAAATATATTCTGCAGACCCTTTGAGTGAAAAGGAGTAGCAAAGTGTTTCAGTGATAAAAACCAGCAGGGGTAAACGCTACTTGCTCTAACTCCTATAATATCTGTTCTTAATGCTATTAGGGGTTGGCAAGATTTTGAAATGTTGTTGTAAAAAATATTTAAAATTGGACCATTAATTTGATATTTTTTTGTATTTACAAAAGTCTTAACTGTAATTTGTGATCAATGTAATGCATCCTTGCATTCAATTAATTTTGATATTGTACGTGTTCTATTGCTTACTTTATTTGCTTTTGTTGCAAATTGTGGAAAACATGGGAGAAAGAGAAAACACGCTGATGTTGCTGGTATTGCAGCTTTTTATATTTTACTGATATTTTTTTGTCAAATTAAAAATTATTTGAAAATTGTATCACTTTTTTTTTAATCTAAATCTCTTTCAGAAGAAGAATGCCCTTAGAAGAACTTGGATACCAAACAAAATACATATACTATGCTGGATTTCAAATTATGTAAGTATAATATTGGTCAGCTAATTTTAAATTTTAAACAGATTGAGCTCTAACTCCCCAATGGATGAATCCAGGAGCAGAGGTGGTCAAAATGGCTAGGAGTCGAAGGTCTTCAACGAAAGACAATCTTCTTTACTGATAAAAGGTACAACAAAACAAAGGAAGCCAGGCTTCCAAGAAACAGTAAAAGAAAAACAGACGCAAGGGTCTAACGATATAAACTTAAACATTAACAGGCTGGCTTGCAACTGGTAACCTAGGCTCAAGAGACAAAAAAAAACAAAAAGGCATGGCACATTTGATTGACCAATACTGATTAAAACAACACAACATCCAAATATTCACAAAGAGCCTGTTATGTTTCACCCGACAATACACACATCGACAATAGTCACAATCACATGAATATATAAATAAATAAACTATGGATAAAGATGACATCGCCTCCTCCACACACACGACTGACAAAACAACAGCCCACTTCCAGAATCAGAATTTTTTTTAGAGAGTTCATTGACGACTACGATGTCTGGAGTGTTAGGGTATTCCCTGAAGACATTTCGTAAAGAGTTTATGTTATCATTCAGATTTAAAAACCAACTAGTTCGAACAGTCTTATTTGTATGTATTGCACTTTGTCCAGAAACTTTGCGCAGCTGTTGTATTTACAATGCAATTGTGGCGCTCAATGTAAAGGCCTATGAGGACGTCGTCGGCAAAGGCCTGAACTGGATTTGGAGATGTAATACCATGCGGGGCAAGGAGGCATAACCATTTCAGCCAGTGGTTTAAGGCCACTATGAAATTCACCACGCTCCAGGGATACCCCGTCTGAATACCAACTTCAAGTTTAACCGGTTTCGTTTGTTGATATCCACAACCCAGACAGCAAACTGACATTGAATCAACGTGGAAACGACGTCTCTCGTGACATTGAAACAACGTTGATTTTGCTCATCGAATTAACGTTGAACCAACGTCAGACGCGGCATTCTTCAAAGCTAAATGAAAATCGAAAATTGGTTTGCTTTCATAACGTTGAAACAACGCGTTGATTTCAAGTTGATTTTCCGTTAGTTTTGAAAGAATGACGCGTCTGACGTTGGTTCAACGTTAATTCGATGAGCAAAACAATGTCAGGTCAACGTTGTTTCGATGTCATATTTCCACGTTGATTCAATGTCAGTTTGCTATCTGGGAAATCACTCATAAAAATGAATTATCATATACACTTTATTCAGAACGCGAAACAGACGTTCCGAAGCTTTGCGAGATCCCGAAGCGCAGATGATTCGAAACACTGATCCGAAGCGTGATTCAAAACCCCCACGTCATGTGACTACGGCTAAATAAGCGATTCGAAGTGTTTCATCAGGTGGTTTTGAGGTAGCGGATTTTTGGTGATATAGTGACATTTATAGTTTATCCCCGCAAAGGGACAGTCAACAAGAGACAAATATGTAAATATAATCCAAATTTATTACATAATTTTGTGCAAAAAGACGTAGAAAAGTTATTAAAATAGATCTTAAAAAATGCTGGGATAAATGGCTGGTGGATTTTCCTCCATATAGGAAGGTCGGATCAGCGAATGCACAACCCCTGCTCAGGAGGCCCCTAGGGAGACAGCAACCCAGCACCAGTCGAAGCATGCAACACAGCAAGCTATACACACTTAAGACCTTTAGATACCACTACAAAATGTCACACCGTGTTGTAGTTATTATCAGTCTAGATCCGGCCTTGTACAAGGATAACCTACGCAAAAGACATAGTCAGGGAGGAGAACCACCAGCATAAAAGGCAACACTTAGTCAAGAAAAATAAATGCTAATATGACTGTGGCACATGAGTGGCAAAAATACAGATAACCAAACAATATCAAACAAAAAATTAAGCAACAGGAAGCAATAAAGAAATGCTTCGAAAATCACATGGAAACAGTGGCTGGCCTGGTCCTTTTCAGTATGCTCAATTGTCCCACAGGCCACAGCGCATTAACACATGCAGATAAAAGGGGAACGTTCCGTTGCAGTGCACTGCGTTCCTGCAGCTCGAGTCACAATGGAGGTGATCTCATAAAAGTTAAACTTCCAAACAGAAGCCTGTGTCCCCCGTGAAGAGAAGACGTGCACTTCTAGAATTACCCTGCATGAAATGAGAGTCCAACTCACACAACCACACCTAGCATCAACCGAAAAGAATGTCTGCTTTGCAGCTAGCAAACATTTATCAGTTCCTGATTAGTCATGTGATCTTACAACAGATCACATGATTCTGGGTGTTGCCTGGATGTGCTGCAGCTACTGTATGTTGTATGCCTGCCTGAGTAGATCCCCACATTATATTTAGGCTTCCATTTAAATTTACACATTGACTGAGAGACAGACATAGTACATATAGTGACACATTAATAGATGCATAGATAGAAATATATATAGACAGATAGATTAATAGATACTGTAGACATTAATAGATAGATAGCCTACATAGAATGGATAGATACAAAGACAGAAAGAAAGACTAGGTGTCGCCGTGGAGACGGGTGTCGGATTGATTCAAAGCCTCGAAACAATATGGCACATTTGCTTCAACTGTTTCATTGCTTCACGAAGCCTCGATCTGCCCATCACTAATTATTTGTCTGTTCAGGCAGTTTTATTTCCTCAAGGGAATGTAGCATTACACTATGAGGTAAAGAAGTATAAAAAATAAACAGCTGAAAAATTTAAGAGCTCGAGTTAAAGGATAATAAACATATGAACATATGAGGTATTGAATGTATAATACAAATAATTACTTTGGGATTTAAAATACAACAATTTTTCTTTATCAACTATTGCATGCAAAAATAAAAATGTTAGTACATATACACAAACCTCAAATAAACACAAACGCAATTATTACACAATAATTTATCCAATTAACTCTAATATGCAGAAGCAGAACACAGGGAAAAAAATAGTATTCACTTTATAGAACAAACCTGAGAAAACGGCACCATCTTGTAAAAGAAAAAATAAAATAAAACTTTTTCTTTAAAGCCTTGCCAACAGACCAAAAGTCTAATAACTAAGACTGCATCATTTTATTGTTAAATGGCCCTGAGATAAAAAGAAATTTGCAGTTTTAATGTGTTTCTATTGTGTGAACCCAGTGATTTATGAAAGGAAATAAGAAAATTCCACTGTGCCAAAATCGATCCAGAACACAGGAAAAAAACTATACAAAAATAAAATAAACTGAAAGAGACAAACATGTCCTCAAAGAAACATTTCAGTGTGATTGATCAATCAGACCCTTTGATTACAGTGTTATTATTGAAGTATAATTAGCAAAACTGTATTAATCTAGAAGCAGAAGCAGATTTAACTGTGATTTTCTGCTGTAATAAACAGTTTAACTGGTAAGATCCTCAGAGGAGTAGAGTGGGCATTACCCAAGTATGGAAAGACAGTTTCTGTGAAGGATGTCCTGAATGTGCGTAAATGTGTGTTAGTTACAGGATCAGAGAATGACACTGTTTCTCTGTCATAGTCCAGCTGAACTCTCACACGCTGGAGCTTCTGTTCAACAGTGAAGACAGTGTCGGGTTGCTCTGGGGATTGTGAGATATATTTGCTGTTTATGAACCGCACACACCAGATATTAGAGTTTAAGAAATCCTTTCCCTTCCTTTGGTTTGATGCTGTGGTTATTCCAAGACCCCAGCGTGTACTGTCTCCAACCTCCACATCCCAGCAGTGTGTTCCTGAGTTAAAGCCCTCAGATCCCAGGACACATGGATACCTGTCAAACCTCTCTGGATTATCAGGAAATGTTTTAACTTCATCACTGACCGACACACTGGTCAGATCAGCAGAGAGTGTGAGATGAGGATGTGCTGTGTTTGGATCCAGAGTCAACGGAGCTGCAAAGAGAATAACATCAGATTACAGGATGAGATATGATCTATTAGAAATGAAAATAAATCATAAATCTTGCTATCATAACAATGGTCTCTCAGTTACTGTCAGAATGGATTGAGGCTCCAGGTTTAATATCAGTATTCAATAAACACTGTTGTATCCGAATACATAAACATATTTTGAGTTTGCTGGATGATCTGATGATTTAATATAGTTCAGATTCAGTGATTTTTAATATATATATTATATTGATTTTGTGTGTTTATATCTGACCTATCTTCTGCTCTGTGTCAAATCTGCGAGACTCACTGTGTTGGACAGTTTCCAGCATCTTCTTCCCGACTCTGAACGGCAGGTTACCCAGATAACGCGACACATGAATCAAAGCTCCAGAACTCATCCGTGGATCCGGCTGTGAGATCTGGACTCTGAGGAACATTCAGGAGTCAGAACTGCAGTGAATTTGAGTTCAGATCCACTGAGAGAAGAGATACGAGCAGCTCACTTACCTTTCCATCCAGACGTTATAGTTCTGGAAAATATAGAGATGGAAAACATTTTAATATCTTATCAAACACTCTCACTGTCAATGAGTCTCTCTATACAAGTTGTTTTATGCACAGAGAATGAAGCCAGATTGATTTGTCACCTTTAGAAACGAGACGTCATTGTCTTTCATCATCTCCTCCATGTCTCTGAGTGTGTGTGAAAGAGCTGAGATGTGTGTGTTCATCTCCTCCAGCTTCTCCTTCATCCTCTGCTTCTTCTGCTCCTCTTCCTCCCTCAGTGCAGTGATTGTAGCTTCTTCTTCGTCTCTGAGAAACTGATGAAGCTTCTCAAACTCTTCTTTAATCTGACGCTCTGTGTGCTCAGCTTGAGACTGAAATCACATCACATTCACTTCAGTCATCTCAGTCAACACAAATCTCAGATACACGACATATAACAGATCCAGAAGCAGAAGCCGCTTATCGTTTAGAGAAATAATCAACTGGAATTCACTATATTAAATATATCAGTTCATAGCGGTATAAAGTGATCCTAGAGCTGTAATGAAAATGACTCTTGATTCTGTTTCCTCACATTGATGTGTTTTGCTGTTTTCTCAAACTCTCCTTTCTTTTCTTCATTGTGTTGAAGTTTCTGTTGTAAGGACTTCAGTGCTGTATCGAGCTCCTCCTAGAATTGAACAAAAATACATTAAACACCAGATTACAGTGAAGAGAAGAAAATACAGTGATATTATCATACAATTCTGTGCAAAAGTATTCACCCCCACCCTGATTTCTTCTGTTTTTGTGTAAATCTCATACTAAATTGATTCAGAAATTAAATCTTATCATAAAACAAAGGAAACCTGAGTGAACACAAAGTACAGTTTGTAAATAATAATCTTATTTACTGAAGCTAAACAGTTTTCCAATACTAACTGGGCCTGCGTGATAATGTATTTGCCCCATAGTGACTAATTCCTCAAATCTATGAAACAATAGGTTACTGTCGTAACCCCAGTTCTCTGAAACATCGAGTGGAGAGATCCACCTATGGGAAGGGCATCCGTACCTGACCTCTGCAGAAGCATCCAACTGCACCAAGTCTGGCTAGACAGACAGAAGCGCGCGGCCAGTGCCCGATGAGGCCACACCCCTCACCCACGGGCATATAACATCTGGGCGCGCTGCTATTCCTCAGTAAGTATATTCGCTTCTCGTGCGGCAAGCGGGGCAAAGCTGGTGGATCTCCTCTCCACTCGATGTTTCAGAGAACCGGGGTTACGACAGTAACCTATTGTTCTCTTTCATCATCTCGTGTTCGAGATCCACCTATGGGAGAGACATGGACAGCTCCCCGATTGTCCAATACACTCACAGTGAGGTTCTGAAGCCAGAGAAGGACGGTCACCTCAGGGAGGCGGTGCCTGACACGTCCCTTAATCATGAGCCTGCGATGGTGAAACCACACCTAACTAATGTGGACAAGCAGGACATGAAATACGCATGGGACACATGCGAGATAGTAACCCCAACCCACCAAGACATAATCTATACCCGAAGGGGAAGAAATGATTGGTGACAGGAATGAACATGGCCAGTCAGCCCATTCACTCTTAATGGTTATATATCCCAACAGGGTTACAGGGAGGGGCTAAGACAACCCCACCCCTAGAACCGAATGTGCTACCGAGGTACTGGTGACATCCAGCCGGTAGTAGCGCACGAAGGTATGAGGAGAAGCCCAACTGGCAGCGGAGCAGATGTCCTGCAGTGACACTCCCCTAAACAGAGCCCAAGAGGTGGCTAAACCTCTTGTGGAATGAGCTCTGATGCCCCTAGGGGGCTGCACTCCCTTTGCTTTGTAAGCCATGGTAATAGCATCCACAACCCAATGAGAGAGGCGTTGCTTCGAAATTGGACTCCCTAAGTGAGGGGGAGCCCATGAAACAAAGAGCTGGTCGCTCTTCCGGATAGCATTCGTCCTGGTCATATATGCCTGTAAGGCACGGACTGGACACAGAGCGTTCAGCCTCTGATCCTCTAGAGAGGTAAAGGTGGAGGGTGAAAAGCGGACAGCTCCAACACCTCCGAAGTGAACGCAGGGAAGCACTTCGGCATGAAGGCCGGGTTAGGCTAAAGGAAGACCTTATCTCCACTAAGGGAGAACTTAGAGCACGAGGGATGAACCGAGAGTGCATGTAGCTCACTGACACGTTTAGCAGATGCCAAGGCCAAAAGCAAGGCTGTCTTGAGAGACAGCAGCTTAAGGGATATACTATCCAAAGGCTCAAAAGGGTGTTGAGACAGAGCTTCCAGCACCATGGAGAGGTCCCACTCCGGGACAGTTCTCCTGACGACTGGCAAAGAGCGGCGTGCACCCTTCATAAATATGCGGATTAGAGGGTGCTGACCGACGGTCGAGCCCTCAAAACCCACATGACAGGCTGAAATAGCAGCCAAGTAGACCTTAATGGTGGAAAAAGGACCTGCCTTTATCCATGAGGTCTTGAAGGAAACACAAAATATCAGGAACTGAACACTGATAAGATGTGATACCGCGCCCATCACACCACCCCTCGAACACTTGCCACTTACAGCCATATAAGGACCGTGTAGTGACGGCCCTGGCATACTGAATAGTGGTAACCACACGCGGCGAAAGCCCAAGTGCGTTCAGGTTCGTCCTCTCACGGGCCAGGCCCAGAGAGCCACCCTGTCCGGGTGGGGGTGGTAAATCTCCCCGTTGGCTTGGGATAATAGATCCGTGCGAACGGGAAGGCACAATGGCTCGGCATATAACAGAGGGATATCTCCGCCAGCCACGGTGCTTTGGGCCATCTGGGTGCTATCAGAATGAGAGACAGGCCCTGCTCTCTCACCCTAGCCAATGTGGGAATTATCAGGCACAGGGGAGGAAAAGCATACAGGAGCACTCTGGGCCATGGGTGGGCCAGTGCGTCTACCCCGAGGGGCGTCCATGTCCCTTACAGAGAAGAACATAGGACAATGGCAGTTTTAGCGCGAGGCGAATAGATCTACGCTCGCCCGTCCGAATCTCATCCATAGCATTTCCACTATCTGCGGATGAAGACGCCAATCCCCGAAGATTGGGTTTCACCTTGACAGCAGATCTGCGCCGACGTTCAGAATGCCCAGGACGTGAGTCGCGCGTAGCGACAAGAAAACCGTCTGCTCCACACCAAGAGCTTGTGAGCTAGAAGGTGAAGTTTCGACGAGCGCAAGCCGTCCTGACGGTTGATATATGCCACAGCCGTGGTATTGTCGCACCGTACCAGCACGTGATGTCCCTGCAGGCGAGGCAGAAAATGATTCAGAGCTTTCCAAATGGTAAAAAGCTCTAAATAATTTATATGTGCTGAACGTAGTCTGTTTGGCCACAGACCGTTCACCGTTCTGCCCTCCTGGGTGGCACCCCAGCCTGTTAAGGATGCATCTGTCGTCACCACTTTCCGCATCGTAACCGCCCCGAGAGGGGTTCCCCGTGCATAAAAGTCTGCGTTCTTCCAATGGCGCAGGGCTGCAGAGCACGCGCGCATCACTGTAACCGAGCGGCAAAGGTCGCGAATCGGGCTGAAATGTAGCGACAAAACCCATTTCATGAACGCCCTCATCTTCAGGAGTCCTAATGGCACAACTTGGGTGGATGAAGCCATGAGACCCTGCATCCTGAGACATGTGCGTTATTGCACTTTCGCCCCTTCTCTGAACTGTGACAGACAGCTCATAGAGAGCGAACGCGCTCTAGAGAGAGACGCGCTCGCATGGCAACCGAGTTCAACTCCAAACCCAGGAAAAAGACATTCTGACTGGGCGTGAGATTGCTCTTGCCCACGTTCACTTGGAACCCGAGCGATGTGATGTGCGCGAGCACACGGCCGTTGTTCCTGCAACACCTTCTCCTTCGATTCGGCTATGATGAGCCAATCGTCTATGTAAGTCAGGATTCTCAGACCTGTTATTCTCAGAGGCGTTAAGCCCGCCTCCGCGCACAGACAGAAAGACCGGGAACTCAAACTGAGTCCAAACGGAAGAACTGTGAATTCGTAACATATGCCCTGGTAGGCAAAATGAAGAAAATTCCTGTGCGGAGGATAAATGCTTATGTGAAAGAAAGCATCTTTCAGATCGACCGATGTGAACCAGTCGTTCTGTTTTATGGCACGGGCGAGTGCGCCCTGTGTCAGCATTCTGAAATTGTATTTCCTCAAATGTTTGTTCAACACTCGAAGGTCCAAGATAGGGCGGAGAGAGCCGCCTTTCTTTGGAACCAGAAAATACCGGGAATAAAAACCCTGGTTCATCAGATTGGGGGGTACCACCTGAATCGCTCCCTTGTTTAAGAGAGATGAATTTTCCTCTTCCAGAATGTGAGAAGCTTTCTCTTCCGTGAGAAGGTTCTCTCTGTGGAGAGAGGTTTTCCCTCTGAAACGAATTTGTTAGATTCGTTATTTATTTGTGTTTCGTGTGTTTTGTGTTGGGCAAACACTGGGGCCGAAGCCTTTATTGAAAGAGTGAGGGGAACAGAGTGAGGGCAGTGTGGTTTTGACACTGAACTTAACCTTCCTCTCACCAGAGGCCCCCTGAACGTGGGGGGAAAACACACATTCCTTGAACACACGGGCTGGGCAGTCTCGACAGACGGCAAGCTGACCCATCCGCGGGGGAAGGATTTTCTCTCTCTGCAGTGAGAAGTTTTCTTTGTGAAGAGAGGTCTTCTCTCCAAAACGAATATCTGATTCGTAACTCAGTGTCTTTCGTGTTGGGCAAACACTGTGTGAACTGGGCAAACATAGTGTGGTGTACACTGTGCTAAACTTCAACCCACAAGGAGCCCCCTGAAATTGGGGGGAAAACACACATCTCCTGAACACATGAACTGGGCAGTCTCAAGTGCAGGCAGAAATTACTATCCATTTTAAGGATATAAATGAATAGTTTGTTTAAAAGTGTATTTAGTTATGTGTTGGGAAACACAAGGACCGAAGCCTTCCACACACAACTTGCGCTAAGAACACATGGGCTTGCAGCCGCAACTGAGCTGTGCGAGCCCAGCTGGTTGATTTGTGAGGCAATGGCGCCATCTTGAGGGTGGACTCGGGGCGACATGCAAGGGATCAGAGAGAGTTGCTCTCTATGTTGACACAGATATAAAAATCTGCACGAATTCATTTGATTCGTTTAATAATAGTTTGTGTTTTGTGTTGGGAAACACTGGGGCTGAAGCCTTTAATAACTGGGTGAGGGAACCAAGTGTGTGCGGTGTGGTAACACTGCTTATGTACTTTCCCTCACAACAGCCCCCCTGTGGCTTGGTAGCCACGAGATGGGATTACCCGACCGTCCGAGGGAGACCCCGTGTCTTTCGGACAAGGGTTCCGGGACCGGGAGAATACGGAGGGCTCGTGGCCCGTGAACGCGGGCTCGAGGCTCCCATGGTGGAACAACAGGCGGGCTGCTAGCGTTCAGGGCCGCCTTCCTAGGAAGGCATAAATAGAAACCTCAACACGTAACTCATCAAGGCCTGTGAGACAGTGTTAACAGTCTAGCGGGAGGCTCCAGGCGCGCTTGAGAGCTTCGCGAACACTGGAAAAAACGTTGAAGAGTTGTTTCCTCAGGCTGGGCGGTGGTACCCGCGCTTACCCGTCGTAAATATTCCTATCCTGGTCGGTGGCGCTCTATGGAGCTGGCCACACAATGTTGAGACGAACGGCCGCTCGCTCACAAACTTCCAGGAGGATCGACTGAGGCAAAACCGCGTGAGCGCTAGCTTAGGGAACGTTAGAAAGACCGCGTCATCCTCGTCGCCGGAACCGACCGGTTCGTCAACGAGAGTGAGGTTTTCCCGCGAAGATGTCCTCTTCAGGGAATGCGGATTGGGTTTCTGAATACCGCTCAAATATTTTATCTGTGGCGCTCCGGGAGTCCCCCGGTAGCGCGTCATCATCACCGTGTCCCCCATCCGAGTAAGAAATGCCAAGCACGGTGCGCTGGATAGTGCAACTAAAGCCGGCTTTGTAAAAAGCTACATGGGCAGCAATTACAATGACTCCGGGTACAATTCTCCGGGTACTCCAAAGCTTCTTGAGCGTGCTAAGCCCAAGCGGACCGCGCAGAACGAGAGGGTCCTTAGCGGCGATGAGAGCACCAGACGCGGCCGGGCAGGCTCGTCGTGATAGACTGTTCCCCGGGGGAAGCGGCTGTTTAGACGGTCACATAGCCATGGGTGGGCCAGCGGTGAAGAACTCGGAAAATACGTGGCGGGCAGCCATGTAAGGAGGAGCAGGTGAAGGATAGTGAGAGCTCGGCGGCTCCGGATGCAAAATACACAGCGGATAGGCTGAAGAAAACGACTGTCACTCACGTCTGGCGGAGGCTGATCTGGCGATATGTCCTCCTGTAGACTCGAAAGTGGGCAGCATAACGTTAATCCAACCGAACTGTGTCAGTGCAGAGGTCGCGAGAAGCGAATGTCAACTGAGGAATAGCAGCGCGCCCAGATGTTATATGCCCGTGGGTGAGGGGTGTGGCCTCATCGGGCACTGGCCGCGCGCTTCTGTCTGTCTAGCCAGACTTGATGCAATTGGATGCTTCTGCAGAGGTCAGGTACGGATGCCCTTCCCATAGGTGGATCTCGAACATGAGATGATGAAAGAGAACTGTATTTATAATGTTGTTCAGCTGGACTAAACACAACCAGTCCTGATCACTGCAGATGTTCAATCAAATAAACACTTAAATAGGACTTTTTCAACAGCATGAAGTTGGTTGAAAGATCTTAAACAGTAACACATTATGACAAAGGTGAAAGAAACTCCAGGAATAATGATGAAGACAGTGATTGACATGCATCCATCTGTGATGGATTACAAAGGTTTTCCAAAAGCTCTTGGACTCAAAGATCCACAGCGAGAGCCGTTATATCCAAAAACTCGGCACAGAAAACCTTCCCAGAAGTGGTTCAAAGTCACCAAAGACCAAGAACAACAACGTAGAAACTGATTTTTTCTGTTTTCTATCAGAAAATGCTGAAGCACAATATCCTATCATTAGTCTTTAAAGTGAAGCTCATGCAACAAGACAATGATTCAAAGAATAGTGAGTAAATCCACTTCTGAACGGCTCAAAAAAGCACAATTACAGTTTTGGAGTGACCTTGTCAAAGACCTGAAACCAATTGAGAAGATCTGGCAGGACCTTAAACAGGCAGTTCATGCTTGAAAACCCTCAAATGAAGCTGAACTAAAGTTGTCTGCTCAATTGTGCTCTTTTTTTGTGTGCAAAATAATGAAATCTATGAAAATGTTCAGTCTGGATTTTTCTGGATCTTTCAGTCAGTCATTATTTAGTATGAGACACAAAAACATGAGAAATCAGGATGGGCAAATACTTTTACCGCACAGTAAATGTCGTATAAAGTTGAGTAAAAATTTAAATAGTAAAGCATGAATGTTATGATATCTATGTTTGACTAATTATTTTTCTTTACATGTGAAACAAGAAACATTTGTCTTACCTTGTATGATGAAAGCACTTCACTGATGGGTCTGAATGTGTGATTGGTGTGTTTCTCTGAGTCTCTGCACACTAAACACACAGGCTGTTTGTCCTCCAGACAGAAGAGTTTGAGTTTCTCACTGTGTAAACTGCAGATCTCCTCAGATCCTGATGAACGTTTCTCATTTCTCTCCTTCAGGAACGACTCGCACAAGTTTTTTAACGCTAGATTAAATGGAGGATGATCTTTTGAGGATCTTCTCCTGCAGACAGGACACTCCTGAGTTTCCTTAGTTCTCCAGAACTGTTGAAGACACTCTTTACAGAAACTGTGACTACAGGACAGAAAAACAGGAACCTTGAAGATTTCACAGCAAACAGGACAAATATAATCATCTTCAGCTGCTGAAGCCATTTTCACCGTTTGAGTCTCGCAAACTAAACTTTACTTTCACTTTCTGAACGACGGTTTTCAAAAATAAATCACAATGAGAGTCAAAGATCTGCTGTTTGTTCAGAAATGAACATCACAAAAATCCTTCTGTAAAGTTTTTCTCTTTGTTCTCCATTGATTGCTTTTTTCTTTATTGCTTTTGTTGAGACAAAGTCAGTGTGACCGAAAGGAGAAAGTCAGTCTCTTCCTGGTGAGTGTTGTAAGAAGGAGGAGTTTATGATCACCATGTGTACAAACAGGAAAATCAGGATTTTTTCAAGCAAAATGTATTCCTAATGGACTTGCATTCCAAAAAAATATGCCCTGAGGATGGTTGTATTACCGAAAGCTTGGCATTAAATTTTGCTTGAAGGACTCAAGTGTGCAGACAATTTATTTTTTGGGTTGTCAAGTATTATCTGTCTGGCACCTTGTTTGCCATGAGTGCGGTGAAACTCTTTCATATTACAATGGACTTGCATTGAAATGTTAAAATCATGCTGTATAACCTTGAATAAAACACCAAAGAACAAGTAAAATACAAAACTATTAAAGGATAAGTGGACAATTTGGACACATGCTGCTGTCCCAAGAATTTTTGGTTTCTGTGGTTGCACCCCCATTATTTTATGATGAACCTTAAGTTTACAAAGACGTGAAACTCATCGAGTGGTCTGGGGTGTTCACTGATCGTGTTCACATAAATCGCTGCAAAAGATGCTTTCCAACAAGTTTTATTGTAGTTTTTGTCAAGTCAAGTCAATGAAATCAAGTCTATTTCATCAGAAACGATCTTAAAACAGGGCTTTAAGTGTAAAATACCAAACCTGTCCTTTAATTATAAACAATCTCAAAATGCTTATACATGTTTTATTTATTGCTCTTTATTTGTAAGAGTTTTTCCAGGGTCTGTCATGATGAAATCAAATCCAATTGTATTTTTGTAACACAACAAAAACAACAGTTGTTGCTGTACAACAAAATAAATATCTAAAAACAAAAAAAGAGGGAGTTTACATCAAAAACGACAATCAGAAAATTCAACATTAATTTTCTGTCATGTTCAAATATTTGTCAGTGTAATGGGCGGGAATAAAGATCTGAGCAACTGAGGGCCAGATTGTTATGGATAGCCAAACTCTGTCCACACACATACTTGTGAGCGTCGGCGACTGTTGGCGATGCGACGGGTGCGTTCCCTGGTCCGGCAAAGAGCAGAAAGGTCGGCAGAATTCCCTCCAAAAGTTAGAGACTTCTGCTGGACACATACAGAACACGACGAAACAAATCGACGTACCTCGCGATCCTCCGGTAGGATGGTTTCCGTGGTGGGTCGGCCCTCGGAAGAGAAGAACTGGCGATAAAGAGCATCACGCTTAATGTTCTTGGACCGGGGTCGATAAGAGGTCGTGAAATTGAAACGGCCCAGAAAAAGGTCCCAACGAGCCTGTCAAGAGTTAAGCCTCTTGGCGGAGCGGATATACTCTACATTGAGATGATCAGTCCAGACGATAAACGGACTGGAGGCTCTCTCCAGCCAATGGCGCCACTACTCCAGGGCCAGTTCACGGTTCCCCACATCATAGTTATGTTCACCAGACAAGAGCCGATGCAAATCAAATGCACAGGTGAACTATAATATCAAGAGTGGAGTGCTGAGAAACCACCCCGACGTCAGGCGCGTCCACCTCAACGATATTGACTCTCCGGATCAGGCAAAATCAGAATTGGAGCGGATGCGAATCTCTTAAGACGCTCAAAAGCGTGTTGAGCACAGACCAGACAAAATAAGACTTTGCGAATGTGAGCGCAGTCAGATGTTGGCAACAAGACTGAAATTTTGAACAAAGCGGCAATAAAAGTTCGAAACAGTTAAACACCCAGAATAACCCTCCAAGCATCTAGGAAATGACACAGCGGTCGCGACAATCCTCCCTGCTACTCCGTTGAGCCCTAAGACTTTCCCTGCCATCTGTGAGTGGAATGAAGCAGCACTCACGGCACGCTTTTAGGAAGGCTTGAATGAGGAGCTGAAGGATGACATTTTTGCACAAGAGTTTCCCTCACACATTCGTATAGACAAACGTTTTGATCTGCGCTGACGTCACAGGATTCCAGGGCTCCCCATTAACGCCAACAGCGTCACCTTGATGCCCAGAGCCTGAGGGAGAGTTCACTGGGTACACCGTTCTCTGGGTCCATCTGGGTCCAATTCCACTGTTCGCTGGGTCCATCATGGTTGGTTTATTCTCTCACAGTGCAAAAAGGACCCAAAAGTGAAAGCTGGTTGCAGAGGTTTATTGAGGATCAGATAAATGTCAAAAATAGGCTGTCTGCCCTTCACTGGCTATCTAGGCGGACACAGAACAGGACAATGAAACTGAAAAGGACCAGGCTGCAACCAGGCAGGGTTAAATGCACAGACAGGAAGTACACACAGGAGATGATGAGCTCTCACCATCACTAATCCATATGTGGATACAGCAGCACAGACTAGCAGGCTTGGCACAGGATAACAGGTGATATCTCTTGTCTGATACACACACGACAGAACTGGACAAGACAGTGTTGTAGTCGAGACCACCTCACTCGAGTCCGAGTCGACACCGAGACCAGAGAGAGTCGAGTCCGTGTCAAGACCGAGTCCATAGAGAGTCGAGTCGAGTCTGAGACCAGAGACGGTCGAGTCCGAGACCAGTGAGGGTTGATTACCTAATTTACTTTTATTTACTTAGAGAAATCCTTTTTTTTTTTTTTGTTTTTTACTGAATTTACTTAGAGTTTAAAAATATGATCAGTTTAGGGTAAAAAGGACACATAGTAGGTGGTGTTAAAAGTAATTTTATCACAATTTGTCATGCGCAGTTGCGCACTAGAAAATCACCAATCACTGGGCGTGTCAATCAATTTAAAGAAATATTTTATTAACATACATTAATAATCATGAAAAATATTTTTAATTGAACTCGAGTGGACTCGGGAATAAGTCAGAGTCCAAAAAAAAAAATATGTTCGAGTACGAGTCAATTCCGAGTCCAAATGGACACGAGTCCATGACAAGACCAAGACCATTAAAATATGCTCTCGAGACCGAGACGAGTCCGAGTCTCGAGTACTACAACATGGGACAAGATTAGGCAGAGGTAACTCACAATGATGAGGCGTATGTAAAGGGCATGAATGAACAAACAATAAACCAACAAAGATTGGAGAAGAACACGAGATCTAAATAGCAAGATGACTGGGGCAAATGGGAAACAGCTGTGGGAAGAAGAGTGAGAGCATAAACGCAGATTGAGATTGAGTGAGGCATTTATATAGCACTTTTCTTATGTACTACTGTACACCCAAAGCACTTTACAGTGGGATGTGGCCAGGACACCGGGGATACATCCCTACTCTTTACGAGAAGTGCCATTTTTAATCCCATTACAGTAACTGTGCTTGTTACAGTATAGTGTCCCAATAACTACACTGGGGCATTAGGACCCACACAGACCCCAGGATGAGCACCCCCTGCTGGCCTCACTAACCCCTCTTCCAGCAGAAACCTAATTTTCCCAGGAGTCTCCCATCCAGGTACTAACCAGGCTCAACCCTGCTTAGCTTCAGTGGGCCACCAGTCTTGGGTTACAGGGTGATATGGCTTCTGGATTGTGTTCAGCTGTGTGAGAGCGTACGTGAAGGAGAGGGAGAACAGAAACAAGCTGAGGAATCAAATTTGACTCCTGACAGTGCAGAGCTCAGCCACAGAAACAAGGCTGAAACAAATAGTTGATGTACAAAAAGCTGACTCGGTCTGTGAGAAAATCCGTCCGTACTGCCAGTCTGGGTGGCCAGAGAAAAGTCACATGCAGAAAGAGCTGTTGAGCTTATTGCAGAAACTATTTATATAGAGACATGCCACTTCCTCAGTCCTTAATACAAAACACCAAAGATGGTGGTTGTATGCAAATGCCCCGCCCCTCCCGCTGGACAGCCAATCGTCTGCTTTTAACGGTCAAGCTGGGAAACATTTAAATACGTTACTGTTTGAAAAGGCGGCAGATTTGATATGCAGTGTATGTGTGCGTTGTGTAAATATCAGACATCCCAAGTCTCCCAGAAGTTCCGGGTGTCTCCCGCAGATTGATAGAGCCTCGCTGATGCCCGCAAATTAGTTAAAATCTCCCATAATCTAGAGCGAGCGAGCAAGAGCATTGTGCAGCGCGTGTGCGACAGAGAGCGAGAGAACCCTTGCGCATGCGCAGTAAAAGTATACCCAGACAGCAAACTGACATTGAATCAACGTGAAAACGACGTCTCTCATGACATTGAAACAACGTTGATTTTGCTCATCGAATTAACGTTGAACCAACGTCAGACGCGGCATTCTTCAAAGCTAAATGAAAATCAAAAATTGGTTTGCTTTCATAACGTTGAAACAACGCGTTGATTTCAAGTTGATTTTCCGTTAGTTTTGAAAGAATGACGCATCTGACGTTGGTTCAACGTTAATTCGATGAGCAAAACAATGTCAGATCAACGTTGTTTCGATGTCATATTTCCACGTTGATTCAATGTCAGTTTGCTATCTGGGTAACCTGTGGGAAAACGGCGTTATAAACCTTATTTTGGGGCAAAGTCATCAAAGTTTTTCAGCGATTTTTATTGTATTTTACTGCTGTTTCTATACATGCAGTTTTTATGTCCCGGTGACCAGTGAAAGTGCAGTTCTGACTTTCTGCCCATTCATTTAGAGAGAGCCTGGTCTTGTCAAGTCCGAAATAGCTGCCAAGATGGCGGCCGAGTGGCATGACTTGCCTGAAAGGACTTTGCTTATTGGCAAGAACAGGGGCATTTTTCCATAGTGGGAGACCTCATTTAAGAGGACAAAGGATTGTGATACCAAGATCCATGTGGTAAAAGAAACTGAAAATGTTTCATGCCGTTTGAGAACATGCAGGTATCTGTGGTGTCGTCAGTCCTGAGATCTTATCTGATTGGCACAGAGGATGATGCGGAGAATCCGGGTTTATCTCCGCCCGATTCATCAGTGAGACAACCCAAGTCTGAACAACTACATATGATGTTCCCTGTTGGCTATATATGGAGGAAAAAAAATATTCATGAAAGTGAGTGAGTATTGTCTGAAGAGCTGATAATACATCTGTGTTGAACAGATTTATTTGTACGTATTAAGTATGCTCACGTGTACTGATGTTAATTAGCTAAGCTAACACGTGTATGCACATGAGTGATGCTTTTGCGAAAAGCATACCCGTATGAAAAAAACCTGCATGGTTCATAAAGAGCAACCATCTTCTTTACTTAAATTGGCCAGAATTACCTTCTGTGTTTCATCAGGGTTGCCAACTTTGGGACTTTAGCTGGAGTGAGACTGTAAAATTTCAGTGCGCGTGGTGAATTTTTTTGGTAACCCTAACCCTAATTTAAAGGTTCTCTAAGCGATGTGGGGCCAAAACATTTTTTGTCACATACATCAAACGTCTCCTCACTATCGGCTATAACTGCCTGTCCCCTAAACACACTGTAAAAAAACGCGGTCTCTGTAGACACCACAGGCTCCACAAACGGCAACAAAAACAATCATGTCTCACCCGGACCACGAAACCTAACAAACAGTGTTCCAGCCAATCACTGGCAAGAAGTATTTGAGGGTGGGTCTGGGGGGTTAGTGCGCGTGCACATGAAGGGTGTGTGTGTGTGAAGGAGAGAGAAGCATCAGAGGGAAGTTTGAAAAATGTCCGACACACGACCAAAGAGACGTCGTTCTGAAGAAAAAAAATTAAAAAGAAGAAGGAGTCGGATAAAGAACGTGCGAAGTTCTGAATTTACATCGGTAGCAAAGCTTTTGAACGATGGCGAGAACTCCGGCGGCAGAAGGGCTTCCAGTCCGACATTCAGGTTGCTCTGTTTTTGCCGGACAGGTGGGTAACGTTAAATTGTTTTTTTTCTTCTAAATTGACGCTTATGTTCGCCAAACCCACACAAGGATATAATTAGCTAGAACTATGCAGTCAGCGTTAACTTTGGTGGATACAACATCTGTTTTTAACAGCTTGCGTTCCATCTGTATTGTAAATGATCAATAAAATTATAAGTAGAGCGACATTTTATGTAAATGAGTGTTTTCATCAACTGTTTATTATGAATTAGAATGTTCATTTATAGAGTATTGACAACTTTTACGCCGACGCAGGAAGCACGGAAGGGAGGGGGAGGAGATGAGATGCGGAGGAGGAGGGAGGGTCTAGCTAGCCTCCGATTTGTTTGAAAATATTCCGAACGTCAACACCCAGGATCGCTTAGAGAACCTTTAAAAAATGTCAGTCCTTGTTTACTCAGTATAAACCCTGATTTATGCAACAAGAACAACAAAAAATAGAATGGAAACGTTTTTCTTCTTCTTTTTTTCAAAATGTACAATTAATTTAATGATTGCACTATAAAAAATCAAATAAAGATAGAGGTGATTAAATAACAAATAAAAAACATGTAAAACTAAATCTAAACAATAAGAAATCTCAAAACCAAAGGGACACATAATAGTTACTCCACCTCCCAGGAAAACCACAACACACAAGTTTCACAAATTAGGCCTGTTATATACACCACAGTGGCAGTTTGGCCTGATCACTTAGCCTGGTAATACCAGACTCTGCTACTTCACTTTGCTTCGTAGACAGAGTCTGGAATGGCATAATAGAGAAGTGTTTTCTCTCTCGCAAGGGGGCGCTTCTCTGAAGTTTAAAATCATTGGTTACTCGTAAGCCAATCAGATAAGTTTATTTATGACGTATGTTATGCGCCGAAACGGCCGCATCGAGACATTACGCATCGAACTCAAATCTATGATCGAACTTCCACTGTAAACAGGGAGCGGCGCTTTTGTAAGGGCTGCAAAATGTGTGCCAACCGGGAATGAACAATTCACAAACTAGGTTATTTATATGAATTACTGCAGCCCGTTCTCATCCTTTAACGTCATATAGAGCGCTATATGACAAAACGGCGCTATACTACGCACATGGCACCCATTATCGTTAATATAACACGCGAACCCAAGACGTTATAAATCCTTTAGCGTGAATATGACACGTACACCCTACCCCACACCTAAACTTAGCCCTCACAGCACGTGTTATATTAACGATAACGGGTGCCTTTAGCGTAGTATAGCGCCGTTTTGTCATATAGCGCTCTATATGACGTTAAAGGATGAGAATGCGTTGATTACTGAGTTGCGGCCGTCCCGCAACATCCGCATGCCCCGCTCTCACGAGTCATGAATAGGAAGTTCATTTTACTGATTTTCTGAGTCATTCCGTTTATTTAAGTGGCTTAATGTTATAATTTTAACAGCCAAATTCCCCGATCACATCCACCTGACCTACGCAATGTTGATCATATTCTGAATTAAGAAATCATAATGCAGTAAAAAATTATTTGGGAACATAAATAATCACTTTACCTTCCGAGTCTTACGTTCATTTGTCACGTGACATACACAATGAACAGCTCGTTCATGAATCACATATCTGGGACTAATGCAGCAGGATGTCGAAACGAAATATGGTGGATTATTATTATGATAATAATAATATGATAATAAGAGCACGCCAGGAGCGTTCACAGCCGAGGAGACCGACTTTCTTGTCATGGCCGTAACTGGCGTTCTAGCTGGTCCTAGCTGTAAACACTGATGATGATGCGAGCGAAATACCGGAGTGAACATGGCTGTAAACGACCTTTGCTTCAGTTTGAAAAACCCCGGAATGTTCTCCATAACAGAGCGAATTGCATCCCGTGTCTTGTTTCCCATTTCTGCGGTTATTTCGGTTTTCGATTTCTCTAACCCTCAATGTACACTCGCCGCTTAGTGTCTACGTCACGGCTCTCAGCCCGCCCTCTGTTCGTTGATTGGCCGGCTGTTTTCAGGCCGATGGAAAACTGAAAGATAGGCCGCTATCTCAGACTCACTACAGGAGCGAAATGAAATTAGCGGAAGTAGGAAGTCTGACGTAGTCAGGCTACTGATCACTGCCTCTGCAAGAGGTTTGTATCTGATGCAGGGTTTGATCCGTTCATTCTGTCTGTCACGTGTCAAATGAACGAAAGACTCGGAAGATAAAGTAATAGGCTCTATGCACAACTTACTTCCGCATTCTGTAAAACAGATCACATCGCTTCCGTTTTTTTTTTTTTTTTCGGTTTTACTCAAGAAAATTTAAAAGGAGCGAGCAAAGGTTAGCAAAACCAATGTCCCTCACATGTGCAGATCGATATTTAAACGTTTTATATTTTTTCTTCTTCACAGTAACTGTAACGGTCACCAGGTGGAGTGCCCACTCCACACCAGATGTTCATGTTTCACTCACAACTACATTTCCCAGAACTCACTGCCCGGACTCATCGTCGCTGATCACATTCACCTGTACCTCATTCTCTGATTGCATTCACCTGTGTCTCATTCTGTTAGTCTGTCTGTATATACTCCAGCCGTGACCATGTTTTATAGAGGCACCATCGAGAGCATTCTCACATACTGTATCTCTTGCTGGTTTGGGAACAGTACGGCAGAGGAGAGATATAAGCTTAACAGGATTGTGAGAACTGCTGAAAAAATCATTGGTGTGTCACTGCCATATTGAGGACATTTACAGAGAGCGTTGTGTGTACTGAGCAAATCGCATCATTGAGGACTTTACTCATTTCTCATGTGCCACGTTCATACTCCTTCAGTCTGGTAAAAGATACAGAAGTATCAGGGCAAGAACTAGTAGGCTATTAAACAGTTTCTTTCCCTCAGCTATTAGACTTCTTAACCAGAGAACATGATTTGAACTATATATTTATTTATTATTTTTCATTTTTATTTATTTTATTAAATTTTTTTAATCTTTTTAATGTATTATAGTATTCTTATACTTATATTTAAATTGTGCACTGAATTACTGAATAGTGTATGTGTGAAACACAATTTCGTTTTTATGTACACCATGAAAATGACAAATAAAGGAATCTGAAATCTGAATCTGAATATACCATGTTCATTCATTCACTCACTGCGAAGTCTTGTATGTTGTCACACTGCATTTCTGAGCGTTTCTCCCTGGTTCCCTGGTTTTTGGATTCCCTGCTTGTTCCCTGGATATCTTTTTGCCTCTGACCCCTGACTGTTCTGTGTCACGCTGTGGTGGACACAGGAAGACTCAAACTTTACTTGTCTGTTCCTCACCCATATTTGTCTGGACAACACCAGACCTTAAACAATTATTCCCTTTGCAGAACCAATGGTGACTTATGCCACACTAGACCTTCTGTTGGCTCGGACCAGACGGGATAGACTTCATTGCCCTCGTCCATTGATGAGTCTTGGTGTCCAACACCTTGTCGCCGGTGTGTGTTCGTCCCTCCTCAGACACTGTTAAATCCTCACCACTGCTGACGGGAGCGACACACAAGCCTTGAGTTTCAGAGATACTCTGAGCCAGTCGCCTTGCCATAACAATCTGGCCCTTGTCAAAGTCGCTCAGATCTTTATTCCTGCCCATTACACGGACAAAGGTTTGAGCAATGTTGAATTTTCTGATTGGTGTTTTGATCTAAACTCCATTTGCTTTTTTTTTTTTTAGATGCGTATTCTGTTGTACAGCACAATGGCCAACTACTGTTGTTTTTGTTGTGCTACATAAATACATTTTTTTAATTTAATTTCATCATGATAGACCCTGGAAAAACTCTGACGAATAAAGACCAATATATAAAACATGTATAAGCATTTTGAGGTTGTTTATAATTAATAGTTTTGTATTTTAATTGTATTGTAAGTTTTACAACATTATTTTTGTAACATTTCAATGCAGGTCCATTAGTAATACATTTTACTTGAAGAAATCCTGACGTTCCTGTTTGACCTGTTTGTACACACCCAAAGGTGATCAGAAACTCCTTCTTACAACACTCACCAGGAAGAGACTGACTTGTTATTTCTCCTTTCGGTCACACTGACTTTGTCTCAACAAAAGCAATAAAGAAAAAGCAATCAATGAAGAACAAAGAGAAAAACTTTACAGAAGGATTTTTGTGATGTTCATTTCTGAACAAACAGCAGATCTTTGATTCTCATTGTGATTCATTTTTGAAAACCGTCGTTCAGAAAGTGAAAGTAAAGTTTAGTTTGCGAGACTCAAACGGTGAAAATGGCTTCAGCAGCTGAAGATGATTATATTTGTCCTGTTTGCTATGAAATCTTCAAGGTTCCTGTTTTTCTGTCATGTAGTCACAGTATTTGTAAAGAGTGTCTTCAACAGTTCTGGAGAACTAAGGAAACTCAGGAGTGTCCTGTCTGCAGGAGAAGATCCTCAAAAGATGAACCTCCAGTTAATCTCACATTAAAAAACTTGTGTGAGTCGTTCCTGAAGGAGAGAAATGAGAAACGTTCATCAGGATCTGAGGAGATCTGCAGTTTACACAGTGAGAAACTCAAACTCTTCTGTCTGGAGGACAAACAGCCTGTGTGTATAGTGTGTATTAATTCACAAAAACATGACAATCATAAATTCAGACCCATCAGTGAAGTGGTTTCATCATATAAGGTAAGACACATGTGTCTTGTTTCACATGTAAAGAACAATGATTAATCATAAACATCAGTGGTGGGCCGTACAGGGTTAGCAAGGCCTTCTCTGCTGGCTAAACATTATCAGAATCACTGACGTACACTTTTTATATCCATAAATTATTCCCAATAGTCCATTCTCTTATTTCATAGCTTTTCTCTTGTTTCCTCTGCTTCCAGTAGTGTGTTTATGTTAGAGCTTTTATCCAGTTATATTTCTGCCGTCATGTGTTGCCATGGGCTAAGAAATCTGCCTTGTGGCCTTCAGAATCAATAGGCCTATGTCACGAAAAAATTGACCTGAAGTACGTCTTTTCAGCCCATTCTCACCCCCAAGGCGTCACCTAACTGACGCCTTGGGAAGCATTTGGACATGCTTCAATATCTGACGCTTTAGGCGCCCTTTAGCGTCAGTTAGATGACGCCCAAGGATCGCGTGTACCCTACCCCCACCCCACACCTAAACCTAACCGCGTCCTCTAACTGACGCTTTCCTTTAGCGTCAGTTAGATGACGCCGTAGGATCGCGTCATGTAAGTGACGCTAAAGGGCGCCTAAAACGTCAAATATTGAAGCATGGTCAAAGGTGACGCCTTGGGGTGAGAATGCGTTGGTCTTTTAGTAGGGATACGGCTCTTCCGGTTAGCTTTTTACAATGGTGGAGTCCGATAGATACCGCTGGACCAAATCTCTCCGCAACCTAACCTGACTGAAGTCACATATCACAAGCAGCATCCACTACATACATATCAGCGTCCACATCCACGTGGGTATACTTGTGTCCTGAGGCAGGTTCGTCCTCCTCCACCTCAGACTCAGCACCAGCCTGAACGCCCTCCGCTACTCATAGGCGTGTGTTAACACAGTCAAAAACTGAGCGACGACGGGGCTTATTATTGCCCCAGTTATTCCAGGGAAACCGGGTTGGTATCGTATTGGGTTTAAGTCTATAAGACGAAGATGCTCTCCTATTCGTAATGCAAACTGCAAAAAAAAGTGCTGCCCCGGAGAATATTAAAAGAAGGCCCCTCATCCCTCCTAATTAACCTAACCCAAGACTTGCGGAGTGTTTCGCCCTTCGGGAAAGCGTGAAAGCTGAGGTATGGCTGTCTACGTCCTGATGCAGAGCAACCCGGTACACTACAACAACAGCTGCGGGTGTAGCCAGCCATTGTTGTTATAGCTCTAGCCGTTCACCGTTAAGGTAAACGTTTCTATGGTAACAGCGAGTTGGACCAACCAGCAGATGTTTCTGCTACGCTTAGGATTGTGGGTAGTGTAGTTTTTTTTTTCTTTATAAGATCATGGATAAAACACGTTTTTCTTAAAACAAGGTTGATCTCATACGAATGTAGCTTCTACAAGAGCAAAAATCTTCGCTTCACAATCTCATAGCTCATGGTCAGTCTACCTCGGATGGTTTAGACATTATGGCTGATGATCTAAATCCTTATGGAGAAATACTGTTGACCGGAAGTTCTGTCTCCCTACTCCGCGTTCAGGAAGCAGGAAGTGTGACATAGGCCTATAAGCTGTTTCTCATTGTCAAGGAAGGATCCTTGGAAGGCGTAATTTCGAGGATGCTACGTCATGGACATCCATCGAAGGACTGTTACAATGTCGAGGATCCTAAGAATTTGAGTCCATCTGAGTCCTTCATTCTGAAAATATACACAGGAAAGGGTGCATATGTGTAGCCTTCACGCTCTCTAAACATCCTCAATCATATGCGCGCGGCTTTGCTATCTTGTTCAAAAAATAAAAAATGTCAGACGTTAGAGGAGTCATATATGCTTTCAAATATAAGTCGTACTGAACCCAAACTTACCGTTCAAAAGTTTGGGTTCAGTACGACTTGCATTTGAAAGCATATTGCTCTGACTCCTCTAACATCGGACATTTTTTATACACATGGGCGTCGGAACCATTGTAAATGGGTTTGTACAAGACCCACCCACTTTTTAAGACCAATGATATTGGACCCACTCACTTTTACCGTCTCTAATTCAGCGTGCTGTGTTGTAAAAGTATTTACCCGTCCTGATTTCTTTTGGTTTTGTGTCTAATATTAAATAGTGGGGCCTTTTTCATTATTTTGCAAATAAAAAGTACAATTGAGCAGACAACTTTAGTTTCATTGGGGGTTTTCAAGCATGAACTGCCTGTTTAAGGTCCTGCCACATCTTCTCAATTGGTTTCAGGTCTTTGACAAGGTCACTCCTAAACTGTAATTGTGCTTTTTTGAGCCGTTCAGAAGTGGATTTACTCACTATTTTCTGAATCATTGTCTTGTTGCTTGAGCTTCAGTTTACAGACTAATGATGGGATATTGTGCTTCAGCATTTTCTGATAGAAAGTAGAAAAAAAAATTTTCTACGTTGTTGTTCTTGGCCTTTGGTGACTTTGAGCCACTTCTGGGAAGGTTTTCTGTGCGAGTTTTTGGATATAACGGCTCTCGCTGTGGATCTTTGAGTCCAAGAGCCTTTGGAAAAGCTTTGTAATCCATCACAGACGGATGTATGTCAATCACTGTCTTCATCATTATTCCTGGAGTTTCTTTCACCTTTGTCATAGTGTGTTACTGTTTAAGATCTTTTAACCAACTTCATGCTGTTGAAAAAGTCCTATTTAAGAGTTTATTTGATTGAACATCTGCAGTGATCAGGACTGGTTGTGTTTAGTTCAGCTGAACAACATTATAAATACAGTTTCATAGATTTGAGGAATTAGTAACTATGGGGCAAATACATTATCACGCAGGCCCAGTTAGTATTGGATAACTGTTTAGCTTCAGTAAATAAGATTATTATTTACAAACTGTACTTTGTGTTCACTCAGGTTGCCTTTGTTTTATGGTAAGATTTAATTTCTGAATCAATTTAGTATGAGATTTACACAAAAACAGAAGAAATCAGGGTGGGGGTGAATACTTTTGCACAGAATTGTATGATCATATCACTGTATTTTCTTCTCTTCACTGTAATCTGGTGTTTAATGTATTTTTGTTCAATTCTAGGAGGAGCTCAATACAGCACTGAAGTCCTTACAACAGAAACTTCAACACAATGAAGAAAAGAAAGGAGAGTTTGAGAAAACAGCAAAACACATCAATGTGAGGAAACAGAATCAAGATTCATTTTCATTACAGCTCTAGGATCAGTTTATACCGCTATGACCTGATATATTTAATATAGTGAATTCCAGTTGATTATTTCTGTAAATGACAAGCAGCTTCTGCTTCTGGATCTGTTTGTTATATGTCGTGTATCTGAGATTTGTGTTGACTGAGATGACTGAAGTGAATGTGATGTGATTTCAGTCTCAAGCTGAGCACACAGAGCGTCAGATTAAAGAAGAGTTTGAGAAGCTTCATCAGTTTCTCAGAGACGAAGAAGAAGCTACAATCACTGCACTGAGGGAGGAAGAGGAGCAGAAGAAGCAGAGGATGAAGGAGAAGCTGGAGGAGATGAACACACACATCTCAGCTCTTTCACACACACTCAGAGACATGGAGGAGATGATGAAAGACAATGACGTCTCGTTTCTAAAGGTGACAAATCAATCTGGCTTCATTCTCTGTGCATAAAACAACTTGTATAGAGAGACTCATTGACAGTGAGAGTGTTTGATAAGATATTAAAATGTTTTCCATCTCTATATTTTCCAGAAGTATAAAGTCTGGATGGAAAGGTAAGTGAGCTGCTCGTATCTCTTCTCTCAGTGGATCTGAACTCAAATTCACTGCAAATTCACTGACTCCTGAATGTTCCTCAGAGTCCAGATCTCACAGCCGGATCCACGGATGAGTTCTGGAGCTTTGATTCATGTGTCGCGTTATCTGGGTAACCTGCCGTTCAGAGTCGGGAAGAAGATGCTGGAAACTGTCCAACACAGTGAGTCTCGCAGATTTGACACACAGCAGAAGATAGTTCAGATATAAACACACAAAATCTATATAATATATATTAAAAATCACTGAATCTGAACTGTTTTAAAGTAAATCATAAGATCATACAGCAAACTCATAATAAAAGTCTATTCCTCGTGATCTTATCTATTAGGATACAACAGTGTTTATTAAATACTGATATTAAACCTGGAGCCTCAATCCATTCTGACAGTAACTGAGAGACCGTTGTTATGATAGCATGATTTATGATTTATTTCAACAAAAGAAAAATGTAATCTGATGTTATTCTCTCTGCAGCTCCGTTGACTCTGGATCCAAACACAGCAGATCCTCGTCTCACACTCTCTGCTGATCTGACCAGTGTGTCGGTCAGTGATGAAGATAAAACATTTCCTGATAATCCAGAGAGGTTTGACTGGTGTCCATGTGTCCTGGGATCTGAGGGCTTTAACTCAGGAACACACCGCTGGGATGTGGAGGTTGGAGACAATACATACTGGGCTCTTGGAATAACCACAGCATCAAACCAAAGGAAAGGAAAGGATTGCTTTAACTCTAATGTCTGGTGTGTGTGGTACAAGAACAGCAAATACGGCTCACTATCCCCAGAGAAACGCGGCACTGTCTTCACTGTTGAACAGAAGCTCCAGCGTGTGAGAGTTCAGCTGGACTATGACAGAGAAACAGTGTCATTCTCTGATCCTGTAACTAACACACATTTACGCACATTCAGGACATCCTTCACAGAAACTGTCTTTCCATTATTATGTAATGGCCGCACAACTCCTCTGAGGATCTTACCAGTTAAACTGTTTATTACAGCAGAAAATCACAGTTAAATCTACTTCTAGATTAATACAGTTTCGCAAATTATGCTTTAATAATAACACTGTAATCAAAGGGTCTCATTGATCAATTACTTGATCTGGAACAACTGGGCATCATTAGAAAGACTGAAGACTCCAGCTTCGATATTCGACCACTGTTTATAATAAAACCGGCTTGCAGTGACATTAATTTCTTAATTTATGTGCACAATAATTAATCTGTAACATTCATTATTTTGAATAGAAATCATCATTTCATTCACATCTTCTCCGGTTTATTTACTGTGGTCAAGTGGGCCGCACGTTGAAAATACACGGTCAAGCCAGCCGCACATATTTTAAGAATGCGCGTCTAATATGGTATGGGTGCTGAAAGAGGCCAAAATATATTTTAATACTCGATTTTCTGATTTTTTATTATTTTAATATGTGTAGGCCTATGGATTACATGAATTATTACATAATGACTTAAAAATAAATACAGTAATAGTCAGTTTCACTCTTCTGAGTGTTTTAAAATGGGACTGTCTGATGTAAGTGTGGGAGGAGACTGGCTAGCAATCAGTTTCAGGTGTAAGTGGTTATGGTGCGTTCTATTATTCATCCGTCTCGGAGATCCGAATCGGACGACAGACGTTGCCTAGCAACATGCCCCCTTTCATCGGATTTCTCCTCTCGGACGTCAGACAACTGTGAGACCACCGAGCAAGAATTCCGTTTCGGAATTCAAGATGGCTGCGCCCTGTGACTTGTAAGAATAAATTGTTTCATTGTTTTTGAACTGCTTTGGTATTTTAAATGACGGTTATAATCACTCGTATTACTGCGTCCCCTGTAGGTATGGGAATCGGTTGTTGTGAGTGCAATTACTGGCGTTGCTAACAGAAGATTAACATTAAAAACATTAATAAAGTGAACATTTTCAAGTTCAAATGGCTGCGTTTTGATAAGGTGTAGTCATAATATTTAAAAGTTTTTAATGTAAGTGCCTGGTACTCGGCCAGCTACCATTATAACAGCTTTCCGGGTGGCGTCCATTTTTTTTCTCCGACTCGGACGCGCAAAACAAATAAAACGCTTGAAGTGTGGACGTGACGTCAAATCCGAGGTCCGAGTTGCTTCGTTGGCTATAATAGAACGCACCATTAGTTCTATCATGCTGCATAAAGACCGTATAAAGGCTTCTTACAGCAACAGGTGGTGGCTTTTCTGCAGTTCTGTCGTGTGGTTGTTGCGCTCAATGTGCTCAATGTGCAGTCTCTGTACCCTTTCATATAGGTATGTTTTTAGTGGTGTGGTTAGTTTGTGTGGAGTGACTGTGCTTTGACGGTGCTCAACTTTGCTAAATCTTTTTCTTTTAGGCTGATTATTTTAAGTATACACTAAGATCGATCGTTTATGAGTTTGATGCAATAAAAACACAAGTGTATTTGATGTGGTAACCTCTTCTCTTGTTTTATAGTAACTTTTATCAATCCTGTTTGGGGATTGAGAGCTGAGATTGGGTAACTGAGTTGCAGCTGTACTTTCGCTGAAGTAGGCTATGTTTTGTTTGGTTGTTTTATATCGTGCACTGCAGTGATGTGTGCATGTTTCCTTTATTGTTAAAGGGGCAACCTCGGTTGTCCTGCAGCGGAGGGGACCGCCCTCAGAGGTCCTACAACTCTGGCTAGGACCTCTTCCCCAAAGCCCTCCTAGCCTTAATGACATCCCTTAGGTCGCCTCTCTGGCTGGAGGGCTTCGGCTGAGAGCGTGTCCTCTGTTGCCAAGCCCCCGGAGGGGGGGCTCTAGAGAAAACGCTCTCTCTCTGCTCTGATCAGTGTGAGGAGCTGGCTTGGCCCCACCCTACTCGATTTAGACTTTGCCTTACGGGGGAGGTACTGCTGGAACGCCGGAGATTGTTTCTTTGCCTCCTGAAACCTGTCGACGACCGATGTAACGGCGTCCCCGAACAGGCCAGAAGGCGAAAGCGGCGCATTCAGCAGAAAAGTTCTATCTTTCTCTTTAATACCAGATAGATTTAGCCACAGATGCCTCTCCGTGGCCACCATTGCTGCCATAGAGCGGCCAATAGCACGGGCAGTCTCTTTTGTGGCCTGGAGAGACAGATCTGTGGCTTTGCACAACTCTGCAATATCTTCAGGAGTTGGCCCCTCCCCCTCGTCTAAATCTTTCAGGAGATTGACCTGGTATGCCTGCAAAATAGCCATTGAATGCAGTCATGAACCAGCCTGACCTGCCGCTATGTAAGCCTTGCCTATAGACGAATCCGACGAGCGTTCTGTGTAGGCTGCCATCTTGTGGCGACGCCATTACTGAGCTGTTACACAGGCATATAGACATATGCACCGGTATGTAAACAAACCTCGGTGATAACGCGAACTCACCCTCGATGTCAGCTACAGCCAGGCAGAATGACTTGTTGGTTTGATCTGTGACTGCAGTGGCCTCCAGTCACAGATGAAGGTACAAACGATCTTACAGATTAACGTTATTTATGAAAATAGCTTGGCAAGCTAGCTAGGCTAACGTTTGCTAACGAGGAAACTATAAAAAGATCTGTCCATTTGGCAACAATAAATAAATGAATGAATGAAATCAAATAAACAAATTCATGTTTTTCATTTGTGTCCATTATTTATCTCATTTTCACATTGCAACAGGCAAGGGTAAGGTAACGTTACAGCTAGAAACTATACATAATATCGACCAATTAGTGTTTTTAAACCATGGAAAGAGGTCAATATAACAGCAGGAAAACAGTTATGTCACATAACGTTACATTCAGCTCAGGAAAGCCATTTAATGACCATATTGAATAGAAAAAATAACAAGAGAGGAGATTTTGCTGATCACTATATCACATATTTATTATATTTTTTTTACTCATGTCATTAAATAATTGTTATTATACGCGAATGTCCACGTCTTGTACTTGCCCAGGAAATCTGTAAACCGTACGGCACCAGACAGGGGCAGTCGACCCGGGGTATTCACAATGTTTTCTCTTCAAAATCTGAATTTTACTGCCACCATTGAAACAATTTATAACGGAAACTGTTTACCCACTCGACATTATACAAGGGCTAACGTTGTAACGTTAGTGACAGTCGTAAATCGCGGGCTGTTTATTCCAGTGGACGTAAGTTGCAACTAAAACAATAGGAGGCAATGGCGCAACGCTACCCAGCAACAGCTCAGTAATGGCGCCCCGTTTACTTCCGGTAGTTTCAGCGGATTCGTCTATTAGTGCAGATGTATCTCTGCAGGGCTTACTAGGCAGCGTTGGGGTCTTTAGGGAAGACGCCGACTTAGGGGAGAGGTAACCCGCTAGATCTTCCTCCACTTTAGGCATCTTCCCATTGCCCATGTCCTGTGCCCCCATAACATTACTGTAATCAACCACACTGGGATTGGAGACACGGGACGAATGTGGATTATCCCATGATCTCGAGATCTCTTTGTGGAGATCGGGGAAAAACGGCAAACCCCGGCGCTGAGACTGTGACCTTGACGCTAATCAAGTTTGCTTTTCACTTGCGTTCCCTGCTCATCAGATGACGGCACGAGTCACAACCTCTACCAGCTCCTCACAACCTTGGCCGTGATCTGGCGCGCCTAACTCACGGTCATCCGCATCAATGCTGAGCACGTCTACTTCCTCGGAAGCAGAGAACTCAAGCATGGGGACCTGATCGTGGGCAGAACAAGCCGCGATGCGGGCTTCTGCACCACTCTCAGGGGCTACGGGATCCTCAGATGAAGAATGAGAAAGTGCCTCAGCAGTCTCATTCACATCTGCAAGATCCCGCTGCGAAATCATCCGTCTCAACGGACGCGGGACCAGAAGCATGGGGAACACAAGCCTTACCGTGCTCGTCAAAGCACGCCAGCCGGGAGCAGCAGCACTCTCATGGGTAGTGCTTCACAGTCTTGCACAAGCAGCTCCCTCGAGAGCTGCTCGCGCATGCTGCACTCCCAAACAATTCACACACAAAGCATGTGTGTCCCCACCCGTGATATAACGAGGGCAGGGATGCACACATCTTTTAAATTACTCGCTGGCCATATGATCTGAGTGACAATACAACACCAAATAAGACAAACAGTTTCAACACAGAGCGCTGAAGAGCGAAAGCTGGTATGTGTTGTGTCAGCGTCACTTTTATGCTTCCAGTTATGCCGTCACGTTACGTCATGACACAACGCCAATCAGGATTGGTATAGTTTCATTCATACTTCAGAGGCGCACGCTTAGGGAGCATCCCCAGTGTCGATTCTCGACGCAGTGTAGAGTTCCCTCGAAAGGGAACTATAATTTACCTCAACAAGGACGAGCAACACTCGTCTCATTCGTGGAGGTGGAAAAACAAGTTCTTTGTGACAACATTTGAATGTAAAAGAAAAGGCATGAGAGTTGGCTGTTTGTTAATTTTCAGTTTTAATTTAAAATGTTTTCGATTTTAATATAAGTAGCCTACATGGTTATTTGGTCACTTGCTTGAGAAACTTAATATATAGACCATTTCACAAGATGTAAACAAGACTGGTCCAGAAGCACTTCCTGTTTCAGTTTGTAACTGTTTTCTTTATTTCACATGTAAAGAAACATCTTAAAGATGTTTGTTTAACTTTTTGATTCAGTTTTATATGTTCTGTTGGTTGTATTTTATCCCAGCTTTTTTGTAGTGTTAAAAAACTGAAACAGGAAGTGCTTCTGGACCAGTGTTGTTTACATCTTGTGAAATGGTCTATATAGAAGTAATGCATGGAATTATAGCCCTCCTTATTTATATTGTGTTTAAACATGCATATTTCCAGTCAAGTTTGTAAAAGTGTACAAAGAAAATCGCAATGCTGACAACTTTTTTTTTTATTAAGTTGCTGCATAACTTCTGAATTTGAAATAAAAATAGTGAGTAGCCCTATGTGTTTGTGGTTCAGCCGCGGATCAGTTACGCACTGCAAACACAGCATATGTGATAGCGCGTGCTGCTCCTGTACCGTATACGCACTGGACAAAATATCAAAACACTTTGGTCTTTTTTTTTTTGTTGAGAAATGCTAATGGTCTTGTGCACTTCTTCAATGATTATGCTAAGTTACGCTAAAAGTGGTACCGCCAGAACCGCAGATCAGCTGAATGGATTCAAGAACGGTAAAACTCAACACTTTAACTCTGGGGGAGTTGTAAAATGAGCCCATTTCCAAAGAAAGTGGAGTATCCCTTTAAATCCATCCCGTCGCACTCAGGGCAGCAGCCCTTGGAGAGTGCGGCCTCCGTCCAAGCAGGAAACGCATAGGAAGTGCCGTTCTCCGCCAACAAGCGGGCCTCTACACGAGGCACAGGTGGTGCAAGGAATTTCAAACACCTCAAAAAATTAATTTGAAATATTGAAAAAAATGATTTTTTTTTTACACAAAAATAAGTCTGGAAAATGGGGAGGTAGTCTTATTTTTAGGTATATACAGTAACTATCCTACCAAAGACATTGACAAACTGATTACAAGATAAACACTTACAAAGAGTAACAGTCACTTCAGCCTTTATTCCAAATTCATCTTTTTTACATCAAGAACGTCGCTTCAGTTTAACATTTAATATGCTGAACATACAAATACAGTTAACGTGTTAAAAAGCACTGATCATTTAAAGTTGAAAAAATGACCAGATCTTAATTCCTTTAAATCTTCACACACATCTTTCCTACAACAAAAAGAAAGCAGTGTTAAACACACACTACGAGATTAATAGTACATTAAGAGAAGTGTAGCAGGCTTCTTTGTCAGATTTTTGTAGACCATCACAACAAAAATCAGTGCCAACCCTGCAGATGCTCTTCCAAGATTACAGACATGACAGCAGAGGAGCGCTTCTGCCATCATGGTATCAGCTTGGGTCAACTCTGAAGAGCAGATAAAGGTTATACCTGTGCTTGATCTCGATGGGCCGTCAACCAGTGTTCATCCAACCATCGCTCTCTTCCTGTTCATCCATCCCTTCCTGCAGAGAAGGGAAAAGCTGACATTCACAACCCGTTTTACTTCCCTAGCGTCAGTGTTGTAGTCGAGACCACCTCACTCGAGTCCGAGTCGACACCGAGACCAGAGAGAGTCGAGTCAGAGTCGAGTCCGAGACCAGAGACGGTCGAGTCCGAGTCGAGACCGAGACCAGTGAGGGTTGATTACCTAATTTACTTTTATTTACTTAAAGAAATCCTTTTTTAATTTTTTTTACTGAATTTACTTAGTTTAAAAAATATGATCAGTTTAGGGTAAAAAGGCCACATAGTAGGTGGTGTTAAAAGTAATTTTATTACAATTTGTCATGCGCAGTTGCGCACTAGAAAATCACCAATCACTGGGCGTGTCAATCAATTTAAAGAAATATTTAATTAACATATATTAATAATCATGAAAAATATTTTGAATTGAACTCGAGTGGACTCGGGAATAAGTCCGAGTGGTCTAAATGGTCAAACACGGCTAGTGCGACAAATTGGCATGTCGGGAAGAGGTAAACCCGTGACCCTTTTATTTATTAATGTTAGCTACATCTGTGCCGTTTCAAAAAGTGGTGGAGGACAATATCGATCCTGAGAAAAAGGTTGAAGTTCACGTTTTAACAGTCAACCTGGCAGCTGAAATACTCCTTACACCACATTTAGCATGATCGTTTGATCTGACTACAGCACTTTAAAGCTAAATGTAAAAGCTTATTTAAGTTTTATTTTAAACGTGAAGATGGCCAAAGCTTGGCATGTCACTTCTTAGTTGCAAAAGTTTTTATTTTTGTATATAGACAAAAGTAATAGCAAACTACATACAATTTAAATGGAAAGAAATACAACAATTTAAGTCTACTGCAATCAATCACATAGGAAAAAGTAGACTAGCCTACATTTACATCCTGAAAATCGTTTTTGAGTCAAAAATGGATTGAATCAATTCTTGAGCTTAAAAATCTTTATCGAATCATGACATTTTCTGAATCGTGCACCCCAATTATTTATCCAAGCTTATTTTGAGTGAAAAACAAAACATTAAATTGGTCAATTTAACATAAAATATTTTAAAAATCCAGTTTCACACTAGTGTGCTTTAAATGTTTATCAGGAATTTGTTTAGAAATGCTTTTATTTCATCCAAAATGGCAGTCGGTTACAGTAAAAAATGAACAGCCTTCAAAAGAAAAATTTGCATACATCACTCTTACGATATATTATCAGATTAAATTTGTCAACTTGTTTTTTTTTTTTTTCCAGTTTGGACAGGTTTTTCCTGTACTTCTCAAACTGATCGTAGGCCTCATTGATCTGAGATTAAAGTTCATCTGTGAAAAAGCCTGGAATACTGACAGGTCATATTTTCCAATGTGTGTGTTGTAAAACTAATTTTCAGAAGCAATATTTTCAGTGTCAAATCAGCTTTGATACAGTCAAATCTACAGATTGTATGCACATTTAAAGAGCAAAAGAGATTCACAAGCAATTTTTGTAGGACAGTCACTTGAGATCAAGTTAATCAATAAATTTAAGTCCAATTCATCAACATTAACTAGCATTTTCAGGTATGGGAAAATCCTCTAAGTGAAAGTGATCCGGCACAACATGAGGGTTAAGAAAAGGGGCAATTTTAATATCATGCCGACTTTAAACGGCCAAAACTAAACACTTACCCGTCTCAACACAGCTGGCCATTAGGAAGCAGGTATTCTGGGGTCTCCTGAGCCCTGTAACAACAGCATTAGTTACTCTCAGGATCAAGAGTGTGACTGAGAAGCTCACACACGCGTGTGCATGAGGAGTGTGGGCCCTCAGACTAGGGCTGGGTCACGTGATGAGCTCAGTCCACTCTCAGAGGGCCCGGTCTGCCAGTGCTGACCCGCAGGACTCACTAAAACAGCCAGACCTGCACCAGCACCAAACGGCAGAGCCTTTCTCTCCCAGCAGAGTAACACTGGCTCAGGCACGGGCGGCCTGTCAGCTGACTACCGCTGGGTCCACACACACACACACACACACTTACATTAGATGCTCCATCTTCATCTGAGGTCAGCACACGACACACTCAGCCACCTGAAATAACAAAAGACCAACATACATGATCAATATTGCGTTTTCAACACATGAGTTTCATCTGCAAGCTCCACTGGAGATCTGCGACTTCTAAAACACGGTTTTAAAGTTGTTGAATTGCACACGGCTAAAGTTGAGGAAACCGCAGACCACGTGTTTCTGAGACCACGTGCTGCTGAAACCCGCGCGCGCACGATCTAGCATTAGTCAAACGCCAGAATAAACTGTAAAACTATCCGAACTCTACAAATTGTAAGCCAAAAAATTAATGCTTACCTTCTTGTAGCCTTTTAACGTTTTCATCATCTCCGTGTTTTCTGACTCTCTTCCACTGAGACATCGCGAGTGAGGAGGGATCGAACTGAAGAGTGCGCCGCTATTTATAGCGCTCCTCCATACCAGCGAAGAAGAGCGAGCGTGACGTCGCGCGGTGACGTATGATTCGTTCGGTCTCATGAACTAACTGATTCATTTGAATCGATTCGAAAACTCAAAGGTTTTTTTCGCACTCTGTAACGAGGTCTTTGCCAACGTCAAGTACATTCAGTAGTTCAGGTGTACAAATATATTTTCACAAATCCGTCACATTCCCTGCATCAGCACAGCAGTGGTAAATGTTCAAAAGCTTGGAAGCCACAGTTGAGAGTCATGTTGAGAGTCGACTCCCTGGTCGATTCGAGACTATTTGTATTGTTCATTTTCAGACAGTAGATGGCGCTGTACCTTCATATTTGGGTTTTGAGCTGCACAAGTAGGCCTAGCGCAACAGATATTCATTCACTCAAAGTTTTGTCTAGCTATATGTATTGTATGTTTAAGTCCCCCGTGGTGAAAAATCTAGCTTTTAATGTTGTTTATGTGTCTATACGGTGTTTTTAATATGCTTTAAAACAAACCATGTGCAAGTCGACAGCATTGCTGAGTATTTTCTGCTTAAAACTGCAGTGAACAGTCTCAAAAACACGCTTTGAAATCGCTGGTGTTTCTAATTTTATCAATTTAAATTATTTCAGAAAATGTTTATATCCTACATGTTTAGGTAGCAACGAGGTTAAAAAAGATCTCATTTAAGCCTTTTTAACCGTTGTTTCAAAAAAGTAAATGTTATTCCACATGTATCACAGAATGATGCATAGGCTACATGCAACTTAGCCCTTAACCAGACTCTAGTCCTACCTTAACGTAAAGTAAAGTGTAACCATCTATCTATCTATCTATCTATCTATCTATCTATCTATCTATCTATCTATCTATCTATCTATCTATCTATCTATCTATCTATCTATCTATCTATCTATCTATCTATCTACAATTTGAGAGTGAGTGAATAATTGAGGTAGAGATGAATGGATATTTGTGTGTAAATAAAAGTCTAAAATCGCAATTCGATTAAATAGTGACTCAAAAAAAGAGGTGCAAAAAAATAATTCAGAACTCTATTTCTACAGAATATTCTTAGGCTTATACTGGGCAAATAAATGTTAATTTTATGTTGAAAACAATAGCTAGTAATGACCTATGAAAAAGTGCAGTATACAGCACAGTACACAGGGTGTAATACTGTATCCCACAATGCATTGTGTCTGACTACCTTCCACATTAGTGAAAACCTGGTGAAAACCAGCCATTTTTTTTAAAAATCAAAACATATTGGGCACAAAATAAATGGCATGCTTTAGTTTTGACGTAAGCAAGTAGGCCTACTTGTATTTACGCATATTATGAATCAAAACTAAATACAATTTGAGTTCAGAGAGGTCTAATGGAAGTCTCTACACTGTAAAAAAAAATATTGTTGGTTTAACTTAAAAAATTAAGTAACCTGGTTGACTTAAATTTTTAAGTTGAATGAACTGGAAAAAGTGAGTGAATACATTGAAGGAGATTGATTTAATCATCAGAAACTCAAAAAGTTATCTGAACTAAATAAATTATTTAAGTTGATTTGACAAAAGAACAAATGTTGTAATAACAAATCTTGAATATATTTTTTTACAGTGTAGAAGTCCTATTGTATTGTTTTCAAGCCATGACTTTTAAGCGTCATTACATTTCCCACAGAATAATGATGTCATTGACGACAGATCACCAGCGACGGCCCGAGTGACAGACAGACAGCAGCGGTTTATTGCCTTTCCCAAGAGTCCTGGCGTCATTCTGTCCTATATAAGGATCTTTCCCACTGGGACGTCTTCCCCCATCCCGAATCCCACTGTTCGGATGTGGATTCCTGAGCGGGACTGAGGCATCACCATAGCAACGGTCACCAGCTGGGAGTGCCGGTGTCGGGATGGGGGGCTTCGAGTGCAACCGAGGGCCACCAAACAACAGCATAACAACGTCTGTTGCCCATCATGACCTTAAAGATTTGCCACAAGCCTTTGATAGAGTGGAGATAAGCAAACACACAGCTGGCGTATTATTACCAACACCACGAAACTTCACAAAATCAGCTATTTATAGGCAGCCATAGTGCAACAAGTTGTTAGATGCAATTTATACCAAGATTTACTCAGACACCTTCGACACTTCACACATTATCAGTTTATTCACGGTAGTTTATAAAATGGTGATAAATATGAGTAGAACTCAGTTCTCAGATCAGTGGATATTTGACTGGTTTTGTCCTTCTGTTGGACTCTCACACATGAATTATGTTGAATATCTGTTAAATTTAACTCCACAATTAGATAATACCAGTTTAGCTCAACCAGTGACCAAGCAATGCTTCATGTTGTCTAGACTTTCAAAAACCCATCTATAAAATTTGGATATGCAAGAAAAATCTAATTTATGGTTAAATCTGACATTGGGTATTTTGAAGTGCACTTTTTCTTGTTGCAATTTGCAGTGTGAATACTTGCACCATATTTTCTACAAAATGGCATCGAAAAATGCACAAGTAAGTGAATTGGGATACACCCATTTAGGATGCACCAATTTTTAATCTAATATAGTAAGGAAGTTTGCAATTTCAGATGCAATGAAACTTTAAAAATTACTTTGGAAATATTAAGAGAAAAAATAACTATTTGGAGAATACTGGCCATCCACAAGCACTATTTTAAGCTATGAACAAAGAAATAACATTTAAATATGTATTTTGGTGATCAAAGACGATTTTTAAGGGATAAAGTTATTGACTATAGGAGGACTTTAACCTTCATTATATTATCCGGCATTAAATCACCAATAAATTATAACTTTTTGGAAGAATTGAAAAAGGATAACAGCAGTAGACTAAATCTAGGAGACGCATATAACATCTACAAACAGAGTAACAATGTATTCATTCTTTATTTCAAAGTCTTATTTACAAATACAAATATTACACAGGTGTTTTGACTCTGTTAATTTAACATTTCATATAGAGAAAACACACACGTACAGCAGATTAGCGCAGAGACCTGCCCGCATTCAATCTCTCTCATCTGTAAAGTGCATCAAACATGTACAAATGGAAACTCAACGCATTTGCTTTGGGATCTTGAATTATTACATATTAGTTTTGCGGCATTATTTTTGTACCAGTAACAGTCAATTTGCCCTTAATCAAAGGGCAGGTTTAAAATGAAGTGAGCCTGTACTGAGGTCTGTCTGACCTGGGAAGCATCAGAAACCGAACCCGTGTGATGTGTGTCCGGAGCCGGTGTGATGAGCGCTGATCCCGGGACACAGAGCACTCGAGCCTTCAGAGGTAGAGCGTTTCCATCAAAGTCCTGAAACGCGAGGCGAAACTCAAAGTGACCTGAGCTCTGCGAGGATTGGTCACTCAGCTTGGGCCCGTTCTGAATGACTCCTTTATTTCCAAAGGAGAACACAGTTGACCGCTCACACACCTTTAGTTCCTCATGCACAGGGTCGGGAATCGAATACTTGAGGTCAGGAATCGGTTATAAAATTAAAATTTCGATTCTTCTCATCGATTCCTTTGTGATCAACGCGTTTTCATGCGTAACTATATTGGACAACTCTTAAAGTGACAGTACTCTATAATAACACTAATCAAACAACAGAGTGAATATTCGACTGAATGACTTTAGCAACTATATGTATATATTTTTATAAAGTTAAGCTCCACCCACTACTTCCTGAACTTCAGCCAGCTCCTTGTTTCCTGTCAGCCATTATTGGACAAACTGATTAATCCAGGTGTGTCTGAACAACAATAATCAGGCACACCTGAATTAATCAAGTTTGTCCAATAATGGTGGACAGGAAACAAGGAGCTAGCTGAAGTTCAGGAATGTGCATAAAGCCAATTCAATCTTATCTTTGTTCAGTTGTGTGTATTTGCTGCGATTGCTAACTTTATTTATTTGTCTTTAATTATACTTAAAAATGTATATTAGTTAAGCTAGTTGGTTTTCTATGGTATTTTTAAACCACAGGCAAGTTTTGTTCATGATATTCATGATTCAATGTTTTGCATATCTACAGCCATGTTTGGGTCAAACGAGGACAAACCCAACATTTGGTTTACATTTTTAAACCCAGTGGTTGGGTTCGTCCATATTTGACCCAAACATGGGTTGAAACAACCCAGCATTATTTAGAGTGCATTAGAATCAAAATTAAGAAATCGATAAGCAGAATCGAAATAGTAATCGTTCAAATTCAAACGATTCCCAACTTTACTCACTAGGGCTGTCGAACGATTAATCGCGATTAATCGCATCCAAAATAAAAGTTTGTGTTTATATAATATATGTGGGTGCACTGTTTATAATTATTTTATATATATATATATATATATATATATATATATATAAATACACACACATGCTTGTATATTTAAGAAAAAAAAAATTATTTATATATAAAATTAATATATTTAAATTATATATAAATCTATATACATGAAAATATTTCTTAAATATATTAGGGCTGTGCAAAAATTAATTGCGATTAATCGCATCCAAAATAAAAGTCTATGTTTACATAATACATTTGTGTGTGCTGTATATAATTATTTTTTATATATAAATACCTATGCATGCATGTATATATTTAAGAAAATGTGTTATTCATTTATAAAATATTTATATTTATACAATATAGATTATGTATTTATATATATATATATATAGAATTTAAGCGCAAATAATTCTTAAATATATACATGCATACATAGGTATTTATATATACAAAATAATTATATACAGCACACACAAATATATTATGTAAACACAGACTTTTATTTTGGATGCGATTAATCGCAATTCATTTTTGCACAGCCCTAATTTATATATATAAAATAATTATAAACAGTGCACCCACATATATTATGTAAACACAAACTTTTATTTTGGATGCGATTAATCACGATTAATCGTTTGACAGCCCTATGACTCACGTCTCATAAACGCAGAGAACCGTACATCACCTCCACAGGGGCTGGGCGGCCGCTCTGGGGATTTTCGGGCCTGGTGTTCTGGTGTTTGTCTTGGCTTTGGCTGCACTTATGATGGCCGTACGGATGGTCTTCGCGGTCGTAGCCGCGGTGGGACTGTGTATGGTGTGGTTAGCCGCGGATTCAGAGTTGGGCGCTACCCGTTTGGACACGCGAAGAGGCGAGCCCCTCATAAAAGGCTTGTCTTCGCCCTGCTTCGACTTTTCAACGGCGTTACCTTTTAGTATCCCCGTATCCGGCGGCGTGTTCGCTTTCTGCCTCGCACTACTATTGCGTTTGAGCTCATTTTGGCCTCCGCTGAAGCGTTTCATTAGCGATGTGCGTACGGATGCGGGACGCGATACCTGACTAGCTGATGAGCTATCAGCGGGAGTCTTATGAACTCTCGGGATCCCGCTATAGTTAGAAGGCGCTCCGCGGGGAACCATCAGTCTTTTAGACGGCCCTCGAGGGGGCGTTTTTAGACGGCTATCATCCTTAGCATGGGGTGAGCTAGCGCAACCTCGCTCCTCAGCTTCCCGCTCTTTCCTCCACTTTGAGCAGTGATTATTTGTGGCTGGTCGCGTCACGGTTGGAGAAAGGCTCTCGTAGGAGCGAAGGCCCTTCACTAGCGTGTGGCACTCCAGCGTTTCTCCGACACGAGGGTAAACGAGCTCTCGCTCTGCGCTACACGCACGACTAGCTTCACACGCGTTTGTCCACGCCGTTTTGGTGTCCGTCTCTAGTGTTGCTCCTCTCTGAGATTGAGAGTCTTTGTCATTTACACAATCCTTCTTCTCAGGATCCTTCGCAATCTGCGTCAGCCTTTCAGAGGCGTCTTGAACCCGTTTCTCAACTTTCAACACTTTGTTAGGGGATATTCCTGCGAGCGGGAGGACATTCGCTGCCCCCTGCTGATGTGACGTGATACTTGTTTTTCCCAAAGCAACAAAAGCGTTATCACTGGGGACTGTCCTCGTATTCAACCTAGATTGGCTTTTCACAGCGTCTGCTTGAAGGCCGCATGTAGCATCTGTGCTCAGCTCCTGATCTTCCTCCTTCTGTCTCAGGAGCGCCGAGTCTCTGAGGGTTGAGTTGGGCTGCTGTTGGATGTCAGATGTGGCGTTTCTCTCGCTGGAGCGGAGGAAGTATTGTGAGAGTCTGCGCAGGCTCCGCCGGCTGCCCGTGTAACTCAAGCTCCTCTGCAGAGCGTGATCCAGGTCGTCTGAGTCGCGCTCCTCTTCCAGGCCCGTACACAGAGCCAGGGAACGACGCTTTCCCACGTTCTCACGCTCGCGGGCCACGCGCCGCTGCTCCTGCAACTCCCGCTCTGTGTTCTCCTGTCAGGACACAAGGCAGAGGTCAACACTTCAGTTCATTTCAATGAGCCGATTCACAGATTTGTGCATGGAAAGTTTTACATATAGTGCAAGTAAATATAGTGTTTATAACCACATACTGTTGATGGATGTTAATAAAATGTATTCGATTTAATCAAATGCCTTTATTTGGCCTTTTAATCTTTATTTTTTTGCCTATTAACATGCCTTTTATATCTGTAACTTGCTTTTTAATATGTTATAAATACTTATATTAAATATATAAAATATCAAACTTAACATTTAACATTTGAAAGCCTGCATGGTTGATAATGTTGTAAAGGAAATTGCGACTTTTTTTTACATCATAATTATTATTTTTTTAAATTGCAAGAAAGAAACCATTCTCAATGAGCCGATTCACAGATTTGTGTCACATAAAATGTTCATGGAAGATTTTACATGTAACAAATTATTATTAATTACTTGCTTGTAATAAATATTTTTTATACATTTATAGAGCGCTTTATTTATACAAGTAAATATAGTGTTTATAACCACATACTGTTGATGGATATTAATAAAATGTATTCGATTTAATCAAGTTAAATGCCTTTATTTGGCCATTTAATCTTTATTTTTTTGCCTATTAGCATTTTATATCTGTAACTTGCTTTTTAATATGTTATAAATACTTATTTTATATATTATTTAATATTAATACATTTAATATTTCAAACTTAACATTTAACATTTGAAAGACTGCATGATTGGTAATGCTGCAATCGTAATTGCGACTTTATCTCATAATTATGACTTTTTTTAAATTGCGAGAAAGTCAGATTTGAAACGACCATTTCAATGAGCCGATTCACAGATTTGTGTCACTTAAAATGTTCATGAAAGATTTTACATGCAACAAATTATTATTTATTACTTGCATGTAATAAATATGTTTTATACATTTATAGAGCACTTTATTTATACAAGTAAATATAGTGTTTATAACCACATAATGTTGATGGATATTAATAAAATGTAAATGTATGCCTTTATTTGGCCTTTTAATCTTTATGTTTGCCTATTAACATGCCTTTTATATCTGTAACTAGCTTTTTAATATTTTATAAAATACTTATTTTATATATTTAATATTAATACATTTAATATTTCAAACTTAACATTTAACATTTGAAAGCCTGCATAGTTGATAATGTTGCAATGGTATGAGATCATTTTTATCTCATAATTATGACTTTTTTAAATTGTGAGAAAGTCAGATTTGAAACGACCATTTCTATGAGCCGATTCACAGATTTGTGTCACTTAAAATGTTCACGGAAGACAAATTATTATTAATTACTTGCTTGTAATAAATATTTTTTTATACATTTATAGAGCTCTTTATTTATACAAGTAATAGTGTTTATAACCACATACTGTTGATGGATATTAATAAAATGTAAATGTATGCCTTTATTTGGCCTTTTAATCTTTGTTTGCCTATTAACATGCCTTTTATTGCCATTATCTGTAACTAGCTGTTTAATATATATATATTTTTTCAAAAACTGTACATTAAATATTTGAAGAACTGTATGGTTGAAGTGATGCTTCTTCTGATTGGATAATATGATTGGCATTTACAGATCAAATGAAGTTGCTGTTTTCTATTCCAGCTTGTTTCCACCACAGTTTCCACCACCGCATATTTATTTTTTTTATTCAGTGGCAGAAACAAGCTTCTATAGTTTTCCTTTTAGTAGCAAATATTTATATTATCAATAATAAACAATCTAACCAATTAAACATCAGTTAAGAGGTTGCCATCTATCATATTTACATGAAAATGTCAAGTTAATCTTTGTGTGTGTTTGTAATAACCACTTTCAGATTCAGCATTGCGGAGTATTTCCTGCTTAAAACTGTTTCTGACGTCACAAACCACCTTGTAACCAATCAGATCAACATGTGATCGTCAACCAGTGGATCTCTGAGTGAGTGAGTGAGTGAGTGGAGGTGGGGCTCATTTGCATATTCATAGAACCGTGCATACTAAATAAGGCAAGGGTGTCGAGTTACATTCAAGATATATTAAGGAACAATATATTTTCTAAGGAACAAACGTTTAAATATGGCATTCTGGTGATCAAAGATGAGTTAAAGGATACAATTATTGACTACAGGGGGACTTTAAACTTCATTTGTGTAGTTTCTATTTAAAGAGACAGTCCGGCTCACCTGTACGGCCCTCTGGAAGCGATGGCAGAAGCCGTGGAAGATCAGACAGGCCTCCTCCAGCCTGAAGGTCTTGTCATCCTCACAGAAGAACTCCACTAAAGCCTTGCTGCTCTCCTGCAAGCGGTCCAGCTCCTCCTGGGCTTCGGTCAGCCTCACCTCCGCAACCTGAAGGAAGAAGTGAGGGATTTACACCTGAACAGGAGCATCTGTGATCATGACCTGGACACACACACACACACCTCTAGAAAGGCTCTGGTCTGCATCTGGATTTCCGCGTCGGCCTGAGCTCGGACTCTGAGCGCTGACACTCGGCTTTGCAGTCGAGAGAGATCCTCCAGTACGGACTCTTCTGACAACCTGAACACAAAAACACCTGATCACTCACGCTCTAATATTATGTTGTGTGAAGCTGATGACAATGATGTCACAACAACCCTTCACCCTTCCCTCGGGTCACTTTGCCTTGGAAATTTCTTTTTTTTACAAATTGAGTGTTCATCAGAGGGGTCCCATACATACCCCAGGACTTTTGTCGCACTTGAACCATGAATACACACAATACATTTTTTATGGATTTGTGGTTAAAATCATAAAAAGTAACAAATCCTTCCCTTGCAGGTCAATTTGACCCCTTTTGAATGAATGGGATGTGAGGAATGCTTCAGTACACATAGAAAAACCTAAAAAAGCTCATAATTCAAAACTAAAAATGCTTAAACTTTACCAAAAAATTATTATTTGGTAACACTTTATTTGAAGGGGTGTGCATAAGACTGACATGACACTGTCATAAACATGACACAACACCTGTCATGAACATGGAGTCTTTATGAATGTTTATGACTTTTGTCATTAAGTGTCATTCGGTAAATTATGACACTTTTAATGCAAAGTTGATATTGTTTTGACATTCAAAGTTGACATGTTGAATGGGAACCAAACGGTTCTGTGTGACTCTCCTGTTCGAACTCGTTCATCAAAATGAACAAATCTTTGTTAGCAAGGCGACCATTTGAGCTTATAAAACTTAAACTTTGTTAATTATTTATTAAATGAGCGATCGTTTCGCTTGATAAGACCCTTATTCATCGTCTGGAGTCGTTTAAAGTCCTTTGAACAGTTTGCAGTGAAACTGTCTTTTGGACCTTGAACCGTTTGGTTCCCATTGAAGTCCATTATATGGAGAAAATCCTGGAATGTTTTCATCCAAAACCTTCATTTATTTTCAACTGAAGAAAGAAAGACACGGACATCTTGGATGACATGGGGGTGAGTAAATTATCAGCAAAAGTTTTTTAAAATTGAACTACTCCTTTAAGTAGTTTATTGCTTTAAACAAAATATAAAAATGGTTCACCCCACACCCCCTTTAGGTTTGCTCAGTCCCAAGGCCTTCTCTGTGCCATACACACATTTAAAATAAAAATAGCCAATTAAAACATCTGAACTTTTTATATTCATATCCAGTTGAGAGAACAAATCCAGTTTTGTTCATCTTTTATTTTATTTTTTGGCAAAAAAAATTTTTATGAAAATTTTGAGTGTTTAGGATTTAGTATCCTACGGGCTGCCTCGATGGATGTCAAAAAAGTATTGTCCGGACCTATGCTGGGAAGGAAATAGAGAGACCGGCCCTTTCTGAACTTTAATTGAATAGCCCTGTTCTGGACTGATCTCAGAAGGTGTTTGTCTCCTGACCTTGAAGCTGGACCCACGTGACTCAGGCGGCTGGGAAACGTCAGCAAGTCTTTATCCTTCTTCACCGCCTCCTGTAGGACAGAAGAAGAGAACATTACTCGTGCTGAACCTCGATCATAATGACATCATCATGTGGCTTCCTTTCATGTAAAGAGGCATAATGAGAGTCAGGCTCGTGTGACATCATCACAACACTCACCATGGCAACAAAATGGAGGAGGTTCATGCCTGGTTTGTTGGCTTTGGTGTCAGCCAGTTTGAGCAGAGAGGAAATCCTGAATCCAGCAGCATTTCCAGCGTAACCACCCTGAGAGAACGAGAGACCTCAGCATGACTGCATACGAGGACACGGCTTATCAAAAACAAGACTTACAGCGTTCATGTAGTTTCCCGCCTTCAGCACCAGTCGCAGGATGTAGTGAAGCTCGGGGCAGCTCAGCAGCTCTGCAAACACACATGAGCATCAAGCACTGATGTAAACACATGATCTGTCAATCAAAGCCACTCACGACACTCAAAAAAATATATTTTAGGAAACATGTTGAACTCCAAAACTGCTGGAAATCTAAACAAGTTGTGTTCCAAATTTGAGATTGATATCTCACAACAACTGCCGATTTATTACACACATGACCACACTAACACACACACACACAATTACAGCTGCATAACTCATCCATTTGGCTCTATCTATAATATACAGAAAAGTGAGTATTTGCTTTATAGGCCAAACTTGAGAAAATGTCGACATCTGGTAAAAAAAAAAATATTGTACATTTTCTAATTTTGAAGCCTTGCCAACAGAATGAAACCCTATTAACAAAGATTGCGTCGTTTTAGAGTTAAACGGCCCTGGGATTAAAAAATTCCAGTTTTAATGGGCTTCAATGGGTGCTGAGAGGAAGTTTTGTGTGTTACTGGTGCAAAATAGATTTTATAAAGGAAATGAGGGTGAAATAGTAAACGTCCAATAAAACTACACACCTGTGCCAAAATTCATGCAATTGGCATTAAAGGAGAACTCCGGCGCAAAATGAACCTTTCGTCTAATTACACATTGTTACCTAGTCAACCGTTATCTGAGATTTGTTTTCATGATTGCCGAATGTAAATAGTTTTATCTCTAAAAACAGTTTAGCCTATAACGCTAGTATATGGGGCATAGAGTAATGACAAATAAAAATCGCTTGTTATTACCACTAACAAGGCTCAAAATAGCCCCACACTAACACGACAGCATAACAAGGGTCCCTACATTCAAACCGAAGCATTGAGAACTTTGTCAGTGTCCATACAGTTTAATAAGAAGATATTTTATACATACAGCCAACTTAGCGAATACAGGAAGAAGCCATCTTGGAAAAATAGTCTCTACCAGTCGATCTACGAACGCCGATCCGAGTGCGCTGGTGTGATGTGAATAAGGTGATAAGGTGAGCGTGAACAGTAGGCTACGTGTACATATTGAAGAGAAGAAAACGGTTCGTGTTTGTGTTTCTTCCGGAAACAACAGATCATATGAGATTCTGCACAGTTCAGCGCACATGGATCGGCGTTCGTAGATCGACTGATAGGGACTATTTTTCCAAGATGGCTTCTTCCTGTATTCGTGAAGTTGACTGTGTGTATAAAATATCTGCTTATTAAACTGTATGGACACTGACAAAGTTCTCAATGCTTTGGTTTGAATGTAGGGACTCTTATTATGCTGTCGCGTTAGTGTGGGGCTATTTTGAGCCTTGTTAGTGGTAATAACACGCGTTTTTTATTTGTCATTACTCTATGCCCCATATACTAGCATTATACTAGCGTTATAGGCTAAACTGTTTTTAGAGATAAAACTATTTACATTCGGCAATCATGAAAACAAATCTCAGATAACAGTTGACTAGGTAACAATGTGTAATTAGACCAAAGGTTCATTTTGCGCCGGAGTTCTCCTTCAACACAGGCAACATGATAAATAAAAAAAAAAAACACAGAAAAGACACATGTCTATAAGGATGCAGAAGGTGAAACATGGCAGCAGAACTCCAGCACGAGTCTCTGATAGTGTGTGTGTCTGGAGCTGAAGCCGTCAGAGCCTCAACCGCTCCAAACCAGCCCAGAGAGAGGCAGTGTGTGTGTGTGTGTGTGTTTACCTCGAGCCGCCTCCCGCAGACATCCGGCCGCCACACAGAGAGAGGTCACCGCGGGGTCAAACTCCTGCTGGAGGATCAGGACGTCCAGGCGCATGCGGAAGCTGGTGATGATGAAGAGGAGGAGGATTAATCAGCGCTCAGTGAAAGACCAAGTTTGGTCCAAGTCATATAAGTCTCTGACTTCTGTCATCAGAGACATATGTTGAGTGTGTGAACACAACAGCCAATCAGAGACAATCATGTAGAGCAGTTGAACGCATTGGCCAATCAGAGACATATATGTTGAGCGTGTGAATACAACGGCCAATCACAGACGTATATGTTGAGCAGTTGAGCACAACGGCCAATTAGAGACATACATGTTGAGTAGTTAAACGCAACGGCCAATCAGAGACATACATGTTGAGTAGTTGAACACAATGGCCAATCACAAACGTATGTGTTCAGAACGTGAACGCAATGGCCAATCAGAGACATATATGTTGAGCGTGTGAACACAATGGCCAATCAGAGACATATATGTTGAGCGTTTGAATACAACGGCCAATCACAGACGTATATGTTGAGCAGTTGAGCACAACGGCCAATTAGAGACATACATGTTGAGTAGTTAAACGCAACGGCCAATCAGAGACATACATGTTGAGTAGTTGAACACAATGGCCAATCACAAACGTATGTGTTCAGAACGTGAACGCAATGGCCAATCAGAGACATATATGTTGAGCGTGTGAACACAATGGCCAATCAGAGACATATATGTTGAGCGTGTGAATACAACGGCCAATCACAGACGTATATGTTGAGCAGTTGAGCACAACGGCCAATTAGAGACATACATGTTGAGTAGTTAAACGCAACGGCCAATCAGAGACATACATGTTGAGTAGTTGAACACAATGGCCAATCACAAACGTATGTGTTCAGAACGTGAACACAATGGCCAATCAGAGACAATCATGTAGAGCAGTTGAACGCATTGGCCAATCAGAGACATATATGTTGAGCGTGTGAATACAACGGCCAATCACAGACGTATATGTTGAGCAGTTGAGCACAACGGCCAATTAGAGACATACATGTTGAGTAGTTAAACGCAACGGCCAATCAGAGACATACATGTTGAGTAGTTGAACACAATGGCCAATCACAAACGTATGTGTTCAGAACGTGAACGCAATGGCCAATCAGAGACATATATGTTGAGCGTGTGAACACAATGGCCAATCAGAGACATATATGTTGAGCGTGTGAATACAACGGCCAATCACAGACGTATATGTTGAGCAGTTGAGCACAACGGCCAATTAGAGACATACATGTTGAGTAGTTAAACGCAACGGCCAATCAGAGACATACATGTTGAGTAGTTGAACACAATGGCCAATCACAAACGTATGTGTTCAGAACGTGAACACAATGGCCAATCAGAGACATACATGTTGAGTAGTTGAACACAATGGCCAATCACAAACATATATGTTCAGAACGTGAACGCAATGGCCAATCACAGACATATATGTTGAGAACGTGAAAAAATCAGCGCTCAAAATGCTAGAATCACACTTTTTAAATGGTATGGTACCGAAATCTGTTCTTTTGACAACACTAGTTAACACTGGATCATTCAGTCCTGAACTCTGACCTGGGTATCTCCACCAGTAAGAGAATGAAGAGATCCGGCTCTGCCAGTAAACTACGGTCACCGCTGAACTTCTTCAACCGGGCCTCCTGGAGAAATAAGAAAACATTGATATTCAGCACTCAGTCCAACAGAAAGAGTGATCAAGCAGCATCACGTGTAATTCTGAGTGTGTGTGAGAGGCGATACCTCTTCATTATCAGGCAGAAGTTTGCAGAGCTCCGCCAGTTTCTCCGCTCCGTAACGCTCTCCGGCTCCTCGTCTCACGTCCTCCACGATCTCCTCCACGCCGCTGAGGACACAAGATAACTGTTGTGATTCAAATCAGTCCCTCCAGGATTTCACGATTTTTTTTTGTTGTGATTTTTGCGATCAAAATGACTGATTTTGTGGTGGTAATTTCCAAAAATTTGTGAAAAAATTTGCGATTTATATTTAACATTTACCATAATAGTATTCAGTCCTTCCAGAAAAACGCGGAGTTTTTTTTTGTGATTGTTTCGGGCAAAAATTGATCGATTATGCGGCCCGTTTTCTTTAAAAATGCGATGGAATATGCGGGATATTTATGCAATTTTATGCGATGAAATTGCTGGAATTTGCAAAAATTGAGGAAACTTGCAAAAATTGCAGTTTGATGAAAAAGAGAAAAAAGTGATTCCCAACATCCTGTTAATATAAGAGTCATTTCTTATTACTTCCTTTGATAAGCAAGCATACTACATCATAGAAAGTGCTGGGAATATTTAATTTCTCATCTTGTTTTATTTCAGACTGTAACGAGTGTAAATAAGGTGTGGCCCCTTTAAGAGCTCTCTGCAGTGTTATATGTGCGCCTCGAACACCCCATGTGTGCGGGTAATTTCTGTTTGATGCTGCTTCTTTTATCTTATGTTGTTTATTAAGTAACGATGTGACAGTAGAACGTGTGACAGACAGTTATACGAGTTCGATTTGTGAGATGTCAATCGCCTCCGTGAGTCTGTCTGGCGTCACGTAATTGCGTCTCTTCATAACGTTCCCATGGAAACAGGGGGAAATGGCTGCTCTTGTGTGAAGCAAACGCAACATTTTTCAACTTTCTGCTAAGATACATGTGACTTTTTTTTTGCAACGAAAATGCGAGGATTATGAAATTATGCAAACCCCGCATATTTTGCACGGAAATCTGCAATTTATGCGGCGAAAGTGCGGCGTATTTGAAAAAATGCGGCCCCCGCATAAATATGCGGACTTTGGCTGATTTTGCATTGAATTCAGCGATCGCATAATCGCGTTTTTCTGGAGGGACTGTCAAATGCATTAAAGGTGCATTATGCAACATTTCATGTTAAAAATAGCCGTCTACCCCATACATGCTTAAACAATCGCCTGATGGGCTGAATGAGCCCTTCTCTGATCACTGCGATCGCCTCTATAATCCTGTCCAGTAAAATATATAAGAGGGATTCGGGACGGATTTGAGACTGTCGTGACGTCATGCGTGTTCACACTCGCCTGGCGATGTCTGCAGGTTTGTGTGTTCGCCGCCATTCTCCGTATCAGCGAAGACAACTCGAGCGACACAACTTTAGTCAACTTTCCACAAAAGTAGAAGATGGATTCAAAGAGACCGGCTTGTACTTCATTCCAAACCCCAACGCAAACTCCACGTCACACAAAGAAAATAAAGCTTTTGTCTAGTGCCAGGCGTCGGAGTGAGACGAGAGTCGACATCGGGAAGCTTTCAACACGTGGAGAGATCTCCGGTCGGCTCTAGGGCTCAACCGGGTCAAAGTAATAACTTATATTGTTCATGAACGTGTTTCCATAATAATTCAATCATAAGTGGATACAGTAAGCACATAAAACAGTTTTCCCCTCACACACACACACACACATAAGTTTGTAATTTACTCGAACGCCTTTCCTTTCATATATTTTAAATGACTTGCAGATTTATAACTTTATTACTTCATTATGACCAACAAAAGATTTGTGCGGCTGATGCTTCTTTAGTTATGAACGGCTCGTGCAAACGTGGTCCATGAGCGCGTACACCTCTGGTTGCAGTTTCGCTTGTCGCCAGAGGGGGCGTAGTTCTGCAAAAACTCAGAGACTTGCGTTTTGCACCTTTAATAATGGACACTTATTACTGAAATGCTGGAAAATATTTACAAAAATAATTAGTAATTTGTAAATTTCATCAACGCTCCACCTCCGCGAACAAAGGGGAAGGAGAAAAAGGCACGTAAACATTTGAAACGGGCCGGCAACAGCGATATATGATACTTTTAAAAAAAATATGTAGGTTATTATACACCACATTAAAAACCATGCAGCTTTTCATATTAATAAGAGGCTGCATTAACTCGCTAATTTCCTTTTTTTTTTAAATGACATCCTTTTGATAAAATGCAAGAATATAAGACACAAATACGCTGTCCTTCCCATTTTTAAAAGTGAGATTTGAATAAGTAATAAATAAAACGTTATTTTCCTATTATTACATTTAAAAGGAATTTATTCATATTAGTCCAAGCATATGACATGAGCAGCGCGTTAGCACTGAGATGCCATGCAAATGTGTTTTTATAGACATGCACATAAGAAACATACCATCTGAATATGGTTTTAGCTGTATCAGGACTATCGGTCAAAGGTTCTGGGTTTCAAAAGCATTAAATCAATGCATTTTAATTTTGCCTGGTCCTGTTGACCTGACCTGTTTCACTTGGACATGTGGATGTGTGTGTCAAACCCACAGCTGGTTCTCAAAAAAAGGGTTTACAAGACCCAACTAGCTTATGTTTTGTATTTGTATGACATGTAATTGTTAATGTCAGAGAGTATTGAAGGCTCTTGTCGTTCGAAATGAAATAATGAAAAGGTATTACAGAACAAAGACCGCGGAGCATAATTCATACTCGTACACTTCAAAAGTGTGCACTTACATGAGGTTACACACACACACAGGGAAATGTGTTTGTCTGCGTGAGCACTTCTCCGACATGTCCCGACAGATATCAGTCCCATGGAAGAGGTTTGCAAACTCAAATGGGAACTCCCATATATTATATTTACTCAGAGAGCAAGTGCTGACATGAAAACGCCAACCTTTTTTCATTAAACAACGGCATTGAAAGCGCTAAATAATGATTTATGAACAGCTTTCACTCACAAAGATCACATTTCTTTGGAAACACCTGAATTGAAACAGATATATTTAATCTCAGAGCATGTTTCGAGAAGTTGGTTTCGTTCCTCATCACGGCTCATTCGGGCACAAAGCAGGTGTGACCTTTGACCTCCTTCACTGACCATCAAAACCAGCTGTTCTGATTGGACGGCATCTCCTGAACACTTGCCATCCGCCCCCCCCCTTTTCATTCGCACATCTATCCTCCGTCTGAGGGCAATCAGCGACTCTAGATAAACACCGGCTGGAGATCAAGCCCGTCTAAAGTGTCGAGACGCTTCCTCCAGGACACCTTCATTTCCTATTCCTAACAAATGGACTGTCACAAAAACGGCCAATGCAAATATCTAGATTAGAGAGCAGGGCGGCCAATGTGATACCACTAGGGGTGTAACAATATGAAGAGTTCAGATGCAAAAGCCTCTAAGCGCCATTTGAAATTTTTTTCTTTAATGATGATTTTTATCAAACTTGTATATTTAAGTTCAGCAATTTCACTTAAATAACAATTAATAGGTAATTATCATTGCCATTTAAGTGAAATTACTGAACTTAAATATACAAGCTTGATAAAAAATTATCATTCTAGAAGAAAATTTCAAATGGCACTTATTTTGCATCTGAACTCTTCATATACATATTTACATATATACATATATATATATATATATATATATATGAAGAGTTCAGATGCAAAAGCCTCTAAATGCCATTTGAAATTTTCTTCTTTAATGATGATTTTTATCAAACTTGTATATTTAAGTTCAGCAATTTCACTTAAATAACAATTAATAGGTAATTATCATTGCCATTTAAGTGAAATCACTGAACTTAAATATACAAGCTTGATAAAAAATTATCATTCTAGGAGAAAATTTCAAATGGCACTTATTTTGCATCTGAACTCTTCATATATATATATATATATCGCAATGCAAAAATGCATCAATGTGAGAGAAAATTCAAGTTGTAGTGTCAGTACTACTATATATAATGTTGAATATAATGCATATTAATGCACTGGGGCGATATGTGTGTGTGCTGATAATGCCAGATGTCCAAGTGGCCAACGTTATTATAAATATATCTAGTCAGTGACAGAGATCATCATATTCATCTAATGTACAATAATTAATCTTTTATCATATGTCTTGGAGTATCGCAATAATATAGTATCGTGAGTTCAGTCTCGTGATATGTGTCGAATCGTGACACCCCTCATATGAGCACTAAATAAATTGTAGAAATGAAATGAGGACTTCTTTTACTTATTTATCCTTTTGATTGGCCTGGCTAATATATTAAAATAAACCAAAACTTACATTTTCAGCTGCCGCAGAAATATCCCAACATTCATGCTGCGCTTTGAGTCCAGCAGTGTAACCTGCAAAACACAGACACAGCGATCAGCTCACACACACTGACAAACTCATCGAAAAGCCACAGTGAAGTCCAATGCCGAATCCTGCACATGTGAAAACATGCATAATCCCGTTTTTCAGCATCTTGAGTCATAAACATTGCATTTCTGTCAAGTTAAGTGAAGTTAATGTTTAAACACGTGACGTCGTTCGCTACCCTCGCACTCATTAACTTTCTTAGTACTCCTAACTTTATTCATTATAAACCAACAAGAACATAAAAAAAGTGTGGGGAGTGTATAGGGTTGCAAGCGACAACAGAGCAAAAAACAATGTGTTCTGTGCGTCAATTGAATGTTTTAATGACTTTAAAAATGCAATTTACGTTTATTCCTCAAGGTGGGAGTTTCTGATTCACAATGATGATCATAATGATGACTCATAATTACCAAAAAGGATACACAAGTATCATCAGAAACACTGAGCAAGCACTGTGTGTGATCAAATATTGGAGACGATGTAGATCTGAAGACCCGAATATGTAATAATGATTGGTGAAACAGCCATGCATTAAAAACTTTCATAAAACTGTGGTTCTGGGTCCGGCTGAACACAAGGACATCCTTTATACGGTCTCTGAATGTTACCTGACGGTCATGACCAGGGCTTGACATTCACTGTTTTGCTCATCAGTCGCTGTGGTCAGTGGTTTCCTAAAGTTATGAGCCACTCAGCAGCGGTTTCACTGGCCACAATTTTGCCATATGTATGTTTTTAATATTATCTCTTAATTTGGCGTCAGGAATATTAGGCTTCTGTCACTTTAAGAGCTGACGCACAGATCCGTTATACTGATTCACATGCGTTTTCTTTCTCAACTGTTTACATTCACTTTAAACAGAACTGATAGTTTACGTGAATACTCGTCAAGACCGACATTTTGACATTATTTTGTGTGTATTTGACCGTTTAAGTGCAATAAACAGTGAAAAAGAGCTCAATTTATTACTGAGAGCACAAAATCTGCTGGAAGAAGTAAAATGATGCGCAACACACACGATCCCACGGTGAAATTCAAGCCCATAACAGTCAGAAACAATATTCATCAGGAGAAAATGAATGGAGTGAGTGAGGAGAGGCGGGTTTGTGTGTCACTCGCTGTCGAAGAGATAGAGAGAGAGAGATGCTGGTATCTATTCTGCGGGAAATTAGCCTTTCAGATATTTCAGAATCGATATGTACTGAAAAAGCAATATTTTTGACAACACAACATTTTTATTTCAGATGCCGTTTAAAAGACTACAATTGAAAAAGAGGTCTATATAAAAGGGACTGTGTTACACACCACTGATGAAATACACACGCATAATGTCAAACCCTGGTCAAAAATGCTGGGTTGTTTTTTAACCCAACCGTTGGGTTACACCTATTGGGTCATTATTTTCCAAAAATGTTGGGTAATTTCTAAAATCCTTGTGTAATTTCTAGTAATAACCCGGCTGTTGGGTTACGCATGTTGTAGTGTATTTTAAATTTTTCTTTTTGTACACAATTATGTACATTTAAATTAAATTCTACACTCCCCAATATTTAGTTTGTAATTCAAAAATAAATTTGTTCACTCTAAAGATGCTGGGTTGTTTCAACCCAAATTTGGGTCAAACATGGACCAATCCAGCCGTTGGGTTAAATTTTACATTACATTTTTAACCCAACGTTTGTGTTTGTCCATATTTGACCCAAATTTGGGTTGAAACAACAACCCAGCATTTTTAGAGTGTTGAGACATATTGTTTTATACAAATAAACAATCTGTATTTTAAAAACACAGTGTATTTTATTTATTAACATAATATCATAAATTTAACTTAACTGTTGGGTTACTTTTAACCCATTGGGTTAAAATAACCCGCAGTTGGGTTGAATACAAACCCCATAGTTGGGTTACCTTTTGGGTTATTTTTAACCCAACATTATGAAGTGGGTTTATATATATATATATATGAAGAGTTCAGATGCAAACGCCTCTAAATGCCATTTGAAATTTTCTTCTTTAATGATGATTTTTATCAAACTTGTATATTTAAGTTCAGTAATTTCACTTAAATAACAATTAATAGGTATTTATCATTGCCATTTAAGTGAAATTACTGAACTTAAATATACAAGCTTGATAAAAATAATCATTAAAGAAGAAAATTTCAAATGGCATTTAGAGGCTTTTGCATCTGAACTCTTCATATATAGTTTTGCAAGATGGCAGATAATGAAACGGCGTGCTCTTACTTTGTCCACACTCATCTCTAGTGGAGACCTGCTCCTCAGCAAACTGCGGCGAAAGCCAGCGGCCCGGTCCGGCTTCACGCCCTCTTTCTGCCTGAAGAGCTCGTCCAGAGAGCTGAGGTCGATGGAGAGGTCAGTGTCCTCGTCCAGCGAGCCGCTCCACACACTCGCTCGCCCCTCCACGCGCTCCTTAGGGATCCGCTCCCAGTTGAGATTGCGCAGCCGGTGCTTGCGGCCAGAGTCTGTGCGGGTCAGAGGAAGAGGAGGAGGAGGAAGAGGAGGAGGAGGGGGAGGAGGAGGAGGGGGGATCGGGACGGTGGCCATGAGTCTCACTTCCGGCTCCTGGGTGTCATCAAAGTATGCGGCGTGAAACGTTAAAGACTTTAATCTTCAGAGAATCGATACAGCACAGCTGGAGAAAGATGGCGTCCGCTCGCTCGAGTGTGTCTGCAGTGGGACAGAAGAGCGACAGACTGAAGCAACAACTATTACACCGCAAACTCTCCAACAGCTGAAGAACGGCACACAGATTAGCGCTAAAAATATCAAAACTAAATCTATTAGAGGAAAAAATTTACAGCATCATTACTCCAGTCAGATCCTTCAGAAATCACTCTAATGTGATGATTTGATGATCACGAAACATTTCTGATTATTACCAATGTTGAAAAGAGTTGTGCTGCTTCAGGTTTTTTATGCGATTCTACAAACGAAACATACAGCGTACACACTGGGAAAAAAGTCACTGTTTAGATTTAAATAGCGATTCCATTACAGATTTGCGCAAAACGTACAATATTTTGTATACGTAAAATATACATAAAAACTTTTTTGCGATATATGGGAGTTTTTGTGAAATCGTTTCCATTGGGCCTATTTTCATGTTCAAATGTTTTTATTTGGTACCTCAGCAGAAGATTACGTAGCCCTCAATCGGGTCAGATTTAAGATTTTGTGACTTTTCGTACATTATCTATCTATACATACACACAAAAACTGGGCTTGATTCGATTGTTCAAATGTTTACACTTCTGGTCTTCATTGAAATGAATCGGAAATGTGAAAAAAAAAACTAAATATATTTTCTTCATGTGTCAAAAAAATCAATAAATCCAGCATAAATCTGAAAATTTTTACACAGAAATGAAGGCCTAGTATCAATGTATCATTAAAACAAAATAATATTTCATATGCAAGCTAATGGTGTAGTTGAGGAATTGTGTGGTATATGGACACAAAAGTACTTTATATCTCCAAAAACACAGCATTAATGAATAGATGAGAAGTAAACAAAAAAAAATAATATATTATTTGTATGATTAAAAATGTATATTTTTGTACAATTACTCAATCAATTGTTGGGGTCGTAGACCCCGAAGCCTAGAAGTGCAAACAGGAAACCAAGACCATTTGAAGGTTAACCACCCTTTTATTTTTATAAAAACTAAACAATGCAAAACAATACAAAATATAATCCAACCCCACCCCAAAACTCAACCTATCCAATGGTAAAAGCAGGTGATGAAGGGATAGTAAACATTAATCACTAGCTTGCAGAAAATAAATAAAAGGTTACCAGATTTTTCCAAGTCCCATTGGGGCTATTTCAAGTCGAGTCAAGTCCAGTAATTTGAAGAATAATGGAAACGCAACTTACAGTATGATTGGATCATTATTGCAGTGATTATAATGTTTCTATCCTGCTATATGTTTGGCAACAGTTCACCTAACTATAATTGATGGAGTGTTTAACTTTTGAATCCATAAACAGCCATGTAAGAACCACACTCATGGCCATATTCCAGGACCAAAAACTGAGTTGCATCAAGATCTTATATTGGTCCGGCTCTCTGTAAAGTCTCCTCCAGAACATCCCAAAGACTCTCAGTGAATTTAAGCTCGGGATTCATGAGTGAAAATTATTCTTTCACAATCTGAGTCTGATGAACCTTGATTTTGTCATCCTGCAATATGGCCATGATGTGTGTATTCCTACATGGCCGTTTAAGAAATGCTAACACACTCCATCAATTAGGGTTAGAAGAACTGTTGCCAAACATATAACAAGCTAGAAACATAATAATCCCCAATCATAGACTCTTAACTTATGCCTATTTAAAGGTGACATATTATGCCCCTTTTCACAAGATGTAATATAAATCTTGGGTGTCCCCAGAAAGTGTCTGTGAAATTTCAGCTCAAAATACCAGACAGATTTATTATAGCTTGTCAAATTTGCTACATTTTGAGGGTGAGCAAAAACACAACGTTTTTGCGTGCGTCCCTTTAAATGCAAATGAGCAATTGTTGCTCCGCCTCCATTCAGAAGAGGGCGGAGACTTTGCACAAGATTCAGATATACAAAATCTCAGTAGCGAACTCGTGCAGACGTTTCTGAATGCTAGTGGCAGTGTTGGGTAAGTTACTCTAAAAAGTAATTAATTACTAGTTATTAATTACCTCTTCAACAATGTAATTAGATTAATGTAGTAATTACTCTCTCTAAAAAGTATTTAATTACTTTTAATTACTAATTACTTTCAAAATCCCATATCAATCTCAACCAGCTGAATAATACTAGGATAGACATGAATTTAATTTAATTTCAAATAAATACTATAAAATTGCATGAATTATCCTATCCAGACCAAGGTGGAGAAGGTTAAATTATAAAAACATACTTTTTAACATCAGACAATACATTTTGATGTTAAACCCACTATTATGTCTGATCTCATGACATTTCACACTTTTTTCATACATATTTTACAATAATTCATACGAGTGCGGTTATACAATTTAGAAACCTCATAAAATGCATACGAATCGCTGTGAGATCGGATTGATCTACACACAGTATTTACCTCAATTACATCAGAAGTAACTCTAATTAAATTACAGATAAATGAAGAGTAATCCCTTACTTTACATTTTCAAGGGAAAAGTAATTAAACTACAGTAACTAATTACTTAGTAATTAGTTACACCCAACACTGGCTAGTGGATACATCATTTATGTAGTTGTTGTGGAGTTACGTGGATTCATCTCATCGACTGGCATGTACCGTCAGGTTTAACTTTTACACAAGTTGACAGAAGTGTCACGTTCTGGTCAATAGTGTTCAGCGTTCGTCTAGGTGCTCAACGACAGCACAGTTAGCATAGAAATTTTATCATTGCGTGAGAAATGGTCACTGTTGTCTCTTGCGAAAACCAAATGTCGGCTGGTGTGTGAAAACGTGCAGATTAATGCCGGTAATATTATAATAAGATCCTCTTCATACATCAGAAGGGGAGCAAAATCTGATTGGCTTATTTTTTGAGAAAGGCTTTTATCACTTTTCACGCTTTCAGGGTTGGGAGATGCACAACGGACCCGATTCTAGCAATTACACAAGTCAGATTTTCAAGATAAGCCCCCTTTAAATCAAAACAGCCACTTTTATTTTGTCAGGGCACTGTAGATTTTATTACAACCAGTGCTATCATCAAACTAAGATGACATCATGCTGTTAGTCCTCACTTGCGTGCTTTAAACACACCAGCTCCGGTCATCAACGCACAATGAGGTTGTTTACAGCCATGACCCGAAGTGAGCCTACGGGGTCGGGCACCTGGCAGCTCTTGTCCCCCAATTAACACGAGTGTGTCTGTAATGAGTGTGTGCTTCCCCGCTGGACTTGTGCTGCTGCCAGGGACGTGTTCAGCCTGAGATTACTCTTTTAAAGGGCCAGAGGTGTTGAGATCCCAGCACGTGAGAGCGCTCAAACACTGTGTTTTCCGAGAAACTCCTGCCACATGTGTATCTACACACACCCTACGTGCGGTTCCTTCCTGCAGTCCAGTTCATTAGTGCCAACGAGGCCACGGGACAATAACAGATCAACAGAAAAGAAAGAAAAAGTGAGGCTGACACAGATTCAGGATTCCTGGCAGGGCAAACGAGCGGCTGTGCTGCCAAAAACATGAGAACGCTGTAATCCATGGACTTACGAATACTAGGCTATATCTGCACCATTTTCCACAATAATAGTAATCAAAATGATGATAGAATGTAAATTCCTAAAGCATGACCCAAACTGTTAGAAAATGAGACACTGTTCATTCCCTCAACCAACTTCATGGTCATTTGGTAAATCTTGGGATGCTTTAAATAGTGTTCACGTGGTTCATTTATGCTGGATATGTACCCGAGCGGCTGACGTTTTCAAGAAGCGGCTGAAGACGCATCTTTTTCGGCAACACTTGATCTATTAATACTTACACTTTCTGTAAATTTACTCTACAAAAATACATATTTACATACTGTTGTTGTCCTATTGTTAGTTTAACTGCTTCTATTGCTCTCCTCATTTTTAAGTCGCTTTGTGGATAAAAGCGTCTGCAAAAATGATTAAATGTATGCATATAATTTTTTTAAGTCACTTATCAACTGACAAGGCAATCAATGGATGTATATTTAGAGGGTTCCCAGATAGCAAACTGACATTGAATCAACGTGGAAACATGACATTGAAACAACGTTGATCTGACATTGTTTTGCTCATCGAATTAACGTTGAACCAACGTCAGACGCGTTATTCTTTCAAAACTAACGGAAACTCAACTTGAAATCAACGTTGTTTTTAACGTAATGAAAGCAAACCAATTTTCGATTTTCATTAAGCTTTGAAGAATGCCGCGTCTGACGTTGGTTCAACGTTAATTCGATGAGCAAAATCAACGTTGTTTGAATGTCATGAGAGACGTCGTTTCCACGTTGATTCAATGTCAGTTTGCTGTCTGGGTTAGTTCACCCAAAATAAAAAATTGTCATTATTTAGGCAACTTAAGATATTTTCAGTGAAATCTGAGCACTTTCTGTGCCTCCATTGACAGTCCCCGCAACTACCGCTTTTTAAACCTCAGTAAAGAGGTCATTAAAGTAATCCACGTGATTCCACTGGTTTAACCTCAATTTAATGAAGCGACACGAGTGCTTTGGAAGGATATGAGGGTGAGTAATTATTAATGACGAAATTTAATTTTTGGGTGAACTATACCTTTAAGAACTTACACAAGCGACAGTTATCGTCATCATTATCGATCACCTCCAAAAGCCCCACTAATGACTCACCAATCGGTATGTAGAAACCGAAATAGAAATGTAATAGAACTGTAAAAAAACACATATTGTCCTGCCAGAGAGTATCACTTGAGCGCGCGCTATCAAAACATTTAAATTGGAGAAAAAAAGCAAATATCAAAACGGCAAGTCAACAATGCTGCATATCTACAGCCATTCACGAAAGATTAAAGCCTTTTGAGTCACTTTATGAACGGCTTGGAAAGTTATTTCGTCGTCCGAACATTGTTTGAACTCATTCTCATGTTATAAAAGCCTGGAAATAATATACTTCAAACACCAGCAGGTATGAGCAAAACACAAACATCATTTCTCAAACATAGGAAGAAAATGTAAATGTTCAATTAGTGTCAGCATGCTTCAAAATAAATCGCTCTGCAAATTAAAATGGCAAACGGCTACGATGAGAAATACTGTTCGGATAATGAAATTAAATAGAATAAACTCAAGACTTGGAATCAATTCAAAGCGGTCAGTCTGGTGTCCTGTGCAGCAGAAAGACAGAAACACAAATAAAACACCACTTACGTTTTACTTCGAATCATTACGGATGTAATCCAATTTAGAACAACAGAAAACTGCAACAAAAAAAAATATTTTCCGTCCAAAATGAGGAATTCTCGCGTGTGTCTGTGAACATAAAACAGTTCGAAACACTCATAAACGCCGTGAGTCCCATTCACAAACTCAGTAGACTGGAGAAAAACACTCAAACTCTCAGTGCGCTCTCTAGCTCGCGCATGCGCAAGAAGCACCCGACGCGCTCATTGGTTCCCCCCCGCTGGCTTCCACCAATCCTACTACGGGGAAAGATTAGCTCATGAATATTAAGTACGACACGCGCATCTCGCTAGGTGAAGTGAATATAGTGGATTTATTTCTATTACATTACTATATTACAAATATTAATTAAATAGCCGTTGCTTGGACGCTCCAGGACTGTTAATAAATGTCAACGTGACTTAATTAATATTCAATAGCTCGGGCTTCTCCGTAATTTCGCTACCAAAATAAAAAATAAAAAAATACTGTGAACTGTAGGCTACAACATAGATGTGAATACATAGATCGATAGATGGATGGATGGATGGATGGATGGATGGATGGATGGATGGATGGATGGATGGATGGATGGATGGATGGATGGATGGATGGATAGATAGATAGATAGATAGATAGATAGATAGATAGATAGATAGATAGATAGATAGATAGATAGATAGATAGATAGATAGATAGATAGATAGATAGATAGATACATGGATATATGGATGGATAGATGGATAGATAGATGGATAGGCATAAATGGATGGATGGATGGATGGATGGATGGATGGATGGATGGATGGATGGATGGATGGATAGATAGATAGATAGATAGATAGATAGATAGATAGATAGATAGATAGATAGATAGATAGATAGATAGATAGATAGATAGATAGATAGATAGATAGATAGATAGATAGATAGATAGATAGATGGATGTAGCTACAGAGAAATGCAGACTGAGGATGCTCGGGTCAAAGGCCACATATTAACCAAAGAGTGCTTGACTAACAGTCTTATGATTAGCATTAGAAACCAATCAGCAGAACACATCACAGTGAAGAAGGCTTGAGTGATTGTTTTTTACTCAACCGTATGATTTAAATGTACATGTATCTTTCTATTCAAGACACTAGTGATCTCCAGGCCGTGAATAAAACTTCATTTCTACTCAGAGCGGCTTGGGTGTCGTGTCAGGTAGGCTATAGACCATTTCACAAGATGTAAACAACACTGGTCCAGAAGCACTTCCTGTTTCAGTTTTTTAACACTACATAAAAGCTGGGATAAAATACAACCAACAGAACATTTAAAACAGAATCAAAAAGTTAAACAAACATCATTAAGATGTTTTCTTTATGTGAAATAAAGAAAACAGTTACAAACTGAAACAGGAAGTGTTTCTGGACCAGTGTTGTTTACATCTTGTGAAATGGTCTATATGTGAATCTGAGACAGACATCAACAGAAACAGCTGAAGTGTGTGACTGAGGTATAGTAGCTTCTAGAAGGGACGCCGTCACCTTATTTCAGGGAAGTATTGTATTGGAAGTATTCAGGGAATTACTTCAAGATAGGCAAGGCAACGGGAAGCTGTTTAAATTGTCTGGTGAAGAAGTCAGATGAACTAGGTTCTGTTCGTATTAAGAATTTCCACGACAATCGATAAATACATAGAAATATGTTCACAGAGAAACAAAAGCCGTAATTTTCAGTGTAAAAGACCTGATCTCAGGTCAGCTTCATGCTTCATCAGTTCTCATACACTGAGCACATTCATACGTGCAGCGCTGTGATCTCCTGGTTCCGCTGGGTAATCTCCTGCGCTTTGATCAGCTCTGGTGATGAGAACCCAAGATGAAGTGAGCGGAGAACTGCTCATGGGAAACACACAATCCCCCCAATCAGGAGGAACACGGAGACGAGAGGCGATCCGGTGACCGAGCCAGTGTTGAGTCCCGTCACCTGCACATCTACAGCTCACACTGCTGTGCCAGAGCACTGTCTTTGTGTCTGCAAATGTTGCTCTGTTTTTACCCAGAATTCATTATTATGCTAACATACCAAGCGTACACTCTAAAAAATGCTGGGTTGTTTTAACCCAACTTTGGGTCAAATATGGACTAACCCAGCCGTTGGGTTAAATTTTTACATTACATTTTTAACCCAACATTTTGGGTTTGTCCATATTTGACCCAAAATTGGGTTAAAACAACCCAGCATTTTTTAGAGTGTATATGGATGCAGCTGTCAAATAATGTACAGCTCAGATGCAATACCAAGAATTCTGACTCACTTAATAATGTTGGGTTAAAAACAACCCAACCCAACTGTGGGTTATTTTAACCCAATGAATTGGGTTAAAAGCAAGTTGGGTTTAAAGTAACACAACACACTCTAAAAAATGCTGGGTTGTTTTAACCCAATTTTGGGTAAAATATGGACAAACCCAGCCATTGGGTTACAATTTTAAATTACATTTTTAACCCAATGGCTGGGTTTGTCCATATTTTACCCAACATTGGGTTAAAACAACCCAGCATTTTTTATTTATTTATTTTAATAAGTATAATACACTTTGTTTTCAAACACAGATTGTTTATTTGTGTAAATATGTCTCAACAAAATATATAAAACTAAATATTGGGGAGCCAAGAAATTTATGTAAATATACAAAATACAAGTTTACATGCAACATACATATTTAACCCAACAGCTGGGTTATTTATACAGCATTTCTGGAAAATATCCCAACATAGTCACCCAATATGTGTAACCCAACAGTTGGGTTAAAAAAGAACCTAATGTTTTTTATGTCAGGAAAACACCTAATTTTCCACTATAAAAATGAGGTGTTTTCCTGTTGAACACAGATATTGGCAGAAGGGTGTTTGGGTAATGGATTTGCACAAAGAATGTGTCTAAAAGGCTTAACCTGACATGTTAATCTTGCTTTGATGTACTGGGATGGTTAAATAAATATTAGTTCACTGACACCCTTGCAGATCTTGAGACGATACGAGAGAGAGAAGAGAGTATTCAAAAAACCCTCCAATGTAAAGTGACCAAACACAGTTAGGTTTGTTTTTACATGCACAATAATAGATGCCCATTGTAATAAAGTGCTGCTGTCTGTGTGAGAGTTTCCATCTGCTCAAAAGTAGCTTAAATAATAACAATTAGCCTAAATGGACATTCACTGTTCAAAGTTTGATCTCTTATGTTCACCAAGGCTGAATTTATTTGATTGAAAATACAGTAAAAACAAAATAGTTGTATTTTCTTGCTGGGAAAGAGTTGTGCATTTTGAGTTGTGCGGGTCATCAGCTTTAAACATGGCGGAGGGGAAAATGATTGCTTTTACTGGCGTTCTTTATTTTATTATTTTTTTATGTTTTGAAAGTAATGCATATTTACATATAAGCCAACCCGATCTCACGACGAATGATTAAAAAATGGCTAATTCGTAACAATTCATACAACCTCAGTCGTACGAATTAGTATGATTTTGCTAAATCGTACATATTTTACGAATTGGCCAAATCGTATGAATTCGTACGAATGACCTACCCCTGACCCCGCCCCTAAACCTACCCATCACGTGGGAATTCGTACGAGTGAGGTCGTATGAATTAGTACGAATTAGACACTTTTTAATCATTCGTCGAATTCGTACTACGCATAAGCATATTCTATGGTTCCAGTGAAAATATCCTGTTCCAGAATCAACAGAAAGCTGAATATCTAAAGAGCAATTAATGTTTGTCAATGAATGGGACATGCACATGCTTTTTTTGGGCGGTATAATGGTGCAAAACACCAGTGATTTGACCAGCGCAAATCTTAGTAAATATAGTAGCCTATCTTTTATGATTCTTTTAAATATTCTCCTCCTATAAATATTGTCTGAAAGGGAAACTTCTACACATGCAATAAATAACCCTCATAAACTTTAACCATTCAGATCAACGTGTGTCGTGTGATCGTCAATCAGTGGATCTCTGAGCTGAGTGAGTGAGTGAGTGAGTGGAGGCGGGGCTCATTTGCATATTCATAGTACTGCCCATACTAAATGATTAAAGGGTGTCGCGTTACATCCAAGATATTTTTAAGGCATTGAGAATATTTTTCAAGGTAAAAAAAAACGTTTAAAAATATAATTTTTGTGATGGAGATGCAATTATTGACCACAACAAGAGCCAGAGCAAACACTTTCGACATGTTATCCTATTGAAAATACAGAAACAGGTAAAATGAAATAAATAAATAAAAAAAAAAAAGTGAAATGAGATCCGCAGATATTCCGTATCACTGCATTTCTCTGACACTATACTGTACAAACCAGTCCTCTGCGTCACTACACGAAGAAAGTGTCCCATTTCATTCTGTTCTCAGTGCCAAACAGCCCAACAGCAAAACACAAAACACAGAATGTAGGCTATTGTCTGTTTCCGATCTTGAAGTCGCTGACACAAGAGTACAGACCTATACGTGAAATGGGCAAGACCTATGGAAAGTTTAAAGCCAGTAGGCTACAACAAGCCTGATTCCTTGGGGAAGCTGTGACTGCAATGGGCTCTATGCACGGCGTTATTTCCGGTGAAGGATTAAGGATGCTCGATAACTTCCGCCGATCATAGAGTCCAATGCAATACTGAGAATTTATATTGAATTTTATACTCCATGGTTATACTAATGAAACGTTAGTCACAAAAACAGATAAAACAGACACCCCTCGTTGTGTTTATGCTTCTTTTTAAAATTATATTAAATAAACATAACTATATATAAAATTACATCTAAACGTATGTACGTTTCGTTTCAAAGACGGGAGGACAGTAAATATTGAAGACTCTGCCATAATCCCGTTTTCTCCGGTTTTCCTCCGCTTTAATCTACACAACCGGAAATGGACGAGCATCCTTGCGTCAAATGCGGAACTTATGCGTGCATATAGCCAGGGCCGTATTAAGAGCTCACTGGGCCCCGGGGCTATGAGTTACTGCAGGGCCCCCCCACCACTTTAGGTCACCAACTACATGAGCTAAATGTTATATTATTATAGCCTACGAGTCATTTTATCCATCTATGATATACTTCACACAGTTAAGTTATGTTACTTTTAACATGATTTTTTTTATCATATCAAAATGTATTGACTAAAATTTCATAATTATTGTGACCAATTTCAATATCACCAAAAAATAATAGTAGCTTAAGAAAATAATTTCAAGCTTACTGATGACAAGAGTCACAAATTAAAATAGAACAAAGGCACAATAAATCGACCTATGAAAAACTTAAAGCACTGAATAATAAAGTAATCAAATATACAATACATGGTTTTCACTATAAATTCAACATTCATTCTTGTTAATTTTGCAAAAGTAATTCAGTCAAATGCAGTAAATTACTTTCTTTCTGATGTTTGATTAACATTATTGACACACATGGCGACAGCAGCTTTATTAGCAGCGTCTGTCACTTTGAGACCTCAGAGTCGGATTCAAGTGCGCTGTGCAAAACCGTCTCAAGTTCACCACAGTCTATGGTTCACCTTGGTCTCAAAACCAGCATTTACAAAATAAATTCTCCCGCTGCTCACTGTGCCTGAGCAGTTTGAAATAATTTGTATCCAAACCACAACGTTTAAAAACGCGTTTAAATGATAAACTTAGGCTACATCATGATGGCGCAGCAAAATTTAAATATTTCTACCGGATATATTATCGCCAGTCCTTTAGGCGAATATTGAGTTTAATCAAACACAAAAAGCAAAATTATACATCCATCAAGTTAATATTCAAACTTACCGAAAGTTTGTGGGGTCGATGACGCTGTGTTTTAAGAATAGACTAGATTAGAATGAAGAGAAGAGTAAAGGCGATTTATTGATGTATAACCTATTCTAATAAGGCGCAGGCAGCAATCATCTATAGGCCTACGTGCAGCAGCAGGTCGGTCGTTCACAAGTTAAATATAGAATAAATATATTTGTCATATCAAATTAAAACCTGACGTTTCAATTTACCATGCCCTGCTCAGAGCCGTTGGCCCTGCATGCCTACGGGGGTTTGATTGACAGGTGGCCTGGCCAATCATAACGCCGAATACGCAACTTTGTCCGACAACAAAGCTGTCAGTCGGTGGACATGAACTTGAAAACGGTAATGTTTAAATTACTTAAATGACAATATTTGAAAGTTGAGACTTTGTTTCATATCAACAGTAAGCTGCTCTGAACTCTCTCTCGTAATCACTCGGTGTAACGTTAGTCTTTGCCCCGCGAAGTATTTTTCACTGCGTGAGTGCATGTGCGTGACTCGCGAGAGCCGCCTGGCTGGTGGCCCGTCCGTCACATAGTACCTAAAAAAGGCGGGTCTTTGCGAACGTCTCTATTAATGATAATGATTCCATGATAATGCATGGAATATAAGGCAAAGTGCAACTAAATAACTGGGATAATTTGTGGGGGACGTTGTTGGGCTTTGGTAATCAGATGGCTTGCAGTATCTGCTCCACAGCCAATCACGGGCCCCCTCCTTGCTTGGGCCCCGGGGCTTAAGCCCCGCCTAGCCCTATGGTTAATGCGGCCGTGCATATAGCCCATATTGTGTTTTCTCAGAAGTTTTGAAGACCAGACACACCTTTGATCACAGACAGAGGGGTTTTAATGAGACCCAGGTGTTAACATTCATGCAAAAACTTGACAAAGAACCAGAAAACGACCTCACAATTAAACAGGTGATACAGAGGAAGAGAAACAAGAGAAACCCATCATAAAAGCATCACTGGGTCTAAATATAGGCGGAGAGACGTGAGAAGTGAGTCTGGGAGAGTCGGGAGAGACTTTTTTTCGCTCACTGTTTGAATGAGCCGTTCCTGGCGCGAAGCCCGGGGATCGTGAGCTGATAAAGAGAGAGTTGCTATTCTTCTCGGCATTGTGTCCCGCACTCCCCTCGTGATAAAGTCGTTTTCTGACGCATTGTGAGATCGCGATCAGCTATAGACAAAGCAAGTGCTCTTGTTCCTCTCAGATAGTGAAGCAAAAGTATATAAATAAGTTGCTTGACATTTCAGTGACATGTAACCCCAGTAATGATACCCGCTATGTTAAAGCTGGGGCCTGGGTAAATAGATGTTTCACTGTTTTGATTACCTGGGATAATCAAATGTATTTACCATTCCCTTCAGCAGCAATAAAGACTATTGAATCCAATACTGGTTTGATGAGTCTTTATATATATTTGACTAAATCAATAAATAAAATAAAGCAATGTGAAAAGTAATAAAAATGGGAAAACACACTCTTTCAAAATAAAATAAAATAAAATATCAAATTAAATCCTTTTCAATGAGTTACAATTTGTTGAAATAAACCCAACACTTCACAAGTGTTAAACTCCCTGAAAGATATGAATGCACAACTCAATAACACAGTCTTCCAATTGGAAATAAACCCAACGAATAATCAGTAACTTAGATTAAACTCACTTAAGTGGGCCCACAATCACGCTCTCACTCACACACACACCCAACGTTGCAGGCCTGATGTTTTCCAGAACGCGACGAGTCCCGCGACGATGATGATGATGATGTCGTGGCGTTGGCTCACCCGAGCGGCTGTCTTTCTCTCCCGCGAGGCAACAGAGGAACTCCAGGCTTTTCCGGTCACCTGGAGCGCTATCTGTTGTGGCGATCTATCCCTCGTTGCCAGAGGAACTCCAGGCTTTTCCGGTCACCTGGAGCGCTATCTGGTCGGCCTCCACTCTGATGAATCTGATCCGGCTCGTCCTCCGTGCTAATCACCGCACGACCGCATGGAGTAAACGTGCTGAGTGAAATCCATGACGAATATCACCAATAACTGCTAAATAAAGTTATTACTAGCAAAATACAAATACTAATGACGGATTCAGTCTGTAATTACAGGATTATCGTGTGAAAATCCCTTTATTCAGCCTCTACAATCGTCTTTTCTCCTCCGACTCGTCTTCTCTCTTTCTTCCTCCTTCCCCCACACCACGCCCCTTGCTTGCGTCATACGTGAGTACGTAAATAAAACATTAAACATTAAATAATATTATATACAAATATTTAACTATATACATACATCTGAAAACACTGTAAAGGCACAGAATAAGTAAAATACACAGATTGATAAATGTAAATAAACATTTCTTTCCAACAGTAATTTAGTGAATTTAGGGCTCAAGGGCTCACCGGGCTACACCCTCCCCCTTCTAAATGTTTGAGGTCCTCATCAAACTTTTGGGACTTTACAGGTGTTTAATTCTCTTCCTCTCAGGTACTCTACTACATTTACGGCAAGTAGCAAGAGGGTGGCACCAAACAGTGTTACAATTACTTCTCCTACCCTCTGAAATAAAACTGCAGTGCACTGGCATACCATGGGTAATGGTATATATTGGGCGGTTTGTAGATTTACCCAACTCATCATAACTGAGTTTTACTACAGGCTTTATTTCTCGTTTAGACCTAATTTCTCTAGCAGGCTCCAGACCATTTGGATTCTCTTCACCGTCAGGTTCCTCAGGAAAAGGTAAGTTATTCCCTTCTACCACCGGAGAGCTAGGTCTTTCAACTTCTTGCATTGTTACATTATCAGGTCTTTCCCTTTCCAGAGTATCATCCATCATCTTTGGCTCAGAATCCTCAATAGAGCATATTTCTTTCCGCTCACAGCTCCTGAATGGTTCACTATCTACAGGAACAGACACTTTTCTTTCCTGCAGGACAGATCTCAGATTCTGGGATTCTGGTAGTCTTCGAAGTTCTTCCATGGTTTCTTGAGGTATGTATGCATCCCCATCCTCGCAATCTGAAGATAACTCATCCTCATCATAACTTCCTTCCACAGATACCTCGGCTGTTCCTGATTCATGGAGCAGAGGTTGCTGAAGAGTCTGGGACCTTGTCGCTGGTCTCTGAGGTACTTTCTTTTCTTCTGTCTCTTTTGGCAATCTCACCAGGTATCCGATTGGCAGAAGGTGATTTCTATGCAATGTCTTGACAGGTCCCTTACCTTTCTCAGGTTTTATCCGATAGACAGGTAAGTTTGGCATCTTACTAACTACCACATACGGTAAGGAACTCCATTTGTTTCCCAGCTTGTTCTTTCCAGCGACTCCTAGATTTCTCATTAGAACCCGATCTCCTTCTTCAAGTACTTGATCTCGAACTCTTTTATCATGAAGTCTTTTGTTCTTCTGGTGGCTCTTGTCTGCAGCATCTGAAGCTACTTGGTAGGCCCTTTTTAGATCTGTTCTTAGCTTAGATACATATTGCTGGTAACTCTCTGCTTCGCCTTCAGATGAGACAGAGAAACAGAGATCAATTGGGAGTCTTGCTTCCCGTCCAAACATGAGGACATAGGGGGAATATCCAGTTGCGTCGTTTCGCGTACAATTATAAGCATGTACAAGTTGACTGACATGCTGACTCCACTTTTGCTTCTGAGACTTGTCAAGGGTCCCAAGCATCGACAGCAAAGTTCTATTGAATCTCTCAGGCTGCGGATCCCCCTGAGGATGATATGGAGTCGTTCTTGACTTCTGAATCCCCAACGTCTTCAGCAACTCATGAATTAACTTGCTTTCGAAGTCACGTCCCTGATCCGAGTGTATACGTGCTGGTAATCCGTAATGAACAAAATACCTTTCACATAACACTTTGGCAACCGTGAGAGCTTTTTGGTCCTTTGTCGGAAAAGCTTGAGCGTACCTAGTGTAGTGATCAGTGACTACAAGGATGTTGAACACTCCTTTTGAGTCAGGCTCCAGAGACAAGAAATCGATACAAACAAGATCCATGGGACCATTGCTGGTTATCTGATTCAACGGGGCAGCTCTTTGGGGTTGTGTCTTACGAAGAATACACTTTCCGCAGTTCTTCACATACTGGTCAATTTCATTTGACATCTTTGGCCAATAGAAACGATCTTTTATTAGAGCAGTGGTCTTATCTACTCCTAGATGGCCAGTCTCATCATGTAGGGACTGTAAGACCATAGATCGATACTTTTGCGGTAAAACAAGTTGAAGACATTCTTCATGTTGTGGTCTCCGTACCACCCGGAATAATAGTCCTCTTCTTACTTCAAGTTTGGATCCCTCTTTCTGTAGTAAGTGTACTTCAGGATCTTTGTCCCTGGATAATGAAAACAACTGCCCTTTTTTCACAGCATGTCTCACTGGAGAAATAGCAGGATCTTCTTCCTGAGCTTTCATTAAGTCATGGGAACTCAAATGCTCCAGGGAACCAACGTCTAGCCTGGTGGGAAATGCATAGCATTCAGGTATGACTTCAGGCGACACTCCCAACTGCTCTACACATTGTCGAGTATTCATTGTTTTGCACAGGGCCTGAATACCAGAAGGTGATATTTCCTGCCAATCTTGTTCTTCTGTAGTGGAAGAAAAGTTGCGCGATAGAGCATCAGCGTCGATGTTGTTTTTTCCAGGTTTATACTGTATGTTGAAGTTGTATGTGGATAGTGCAGCTAACCACCGGTGACCCGCTGCATTGAGTTTTGCAGTGGTAAGGATGTAAGTAAGTGGGTTGTTGTCTGTCCTTACTGTAAATCGTGCACCATACAAGTAATCATGAAACTTGTCTACCACTGCCCACTTGAGTGCTAAAAACTCAAGTTGGTGGACAGGGTAACGCTGTTCAGATGACTTCAGCTTGCGGCTGGCAAATGCTACTGGCCTTAAGCCTTCTGGGTACTCCTGGTTTAAAACTGCTCCCAAACCATTCAGGCTGGCGTCGACATGCAGAATGTAGGGCCTGCTTGAATCAGCAAATGCCAAGACAGGTGCGTTAGTAAGACAACGAATGATCTTCTGGAATGCCTCTGTACATTCTTCTGTCCACCTACCCCCAAAAGCTTCAGACTCCTTGTAGTATATCCCTTTGTTCTTTGCAGCACTCTTCCCATGCTGAGTAGGCGGATATCCTTTGGTAAGCTCAGTAAGGGGTCTGACTATAGCGGAGTAGTTCGCTATGAATCGCCTGTAGTACCCACAAAATCCCAGGAATGATCTGAGGGATTTCAAATCAGTAGGTTGCTTCCAATTGGTCACAGCTTCAACCTTTGCTGGATCAGTGGCAATACCCTTCTCAGAAATGATATGCCCCACATATTTTACCTGAGGTTGACAGAACTGACACTTGTCAAGTGAAACTTTTAATCCACTTTCTTCAAGTCTATCAAGGACTTTTAGCAGACGTTCTTCATGTTCTTCTAGTGTTTTGCCAAACACTATAAGATCGTCCAAGTACACAAGTACTTCCAGCAGATTCATATCCCCTACGGCCTTCTCCATTAATCTCTGGAACGTAGCAGGGGCTCCAGAGATTCCTTGCGGCATCCTTTCAAACTGATAGAACCCAAGGGGACAAATGAAAGCGGTCTTGTCCTTATCTTCATCAGCCATCTGGATCTGATAATACCCGCTCCGCAGGTCTAAAACGGAGAACCATCTGCTGCCCGTAAGACAATCTAAAGCTTCGTCAATCCTTGGCACAGTGTATTGATCTGGGATGGTTCTTGTATTTAGGGTTCTATAGTCGATACACATACGCACCGTTCCGTTCTTCTTCCTGGCCACAACAATAGGGGAAGCATATGAGCTCCTGGACTCTTTGATAATTCCAGCGGCCAACAACTCATGAAGATGACGGCGTATGTCATCAATGTCGGCAGGCGCAAGCCTACGGGATCTCTCTCGAAATGGGGTGTTGTCACTCAACCGAATGTGATGTTCCACTCCCTTCGCACATCCCACATCCCATTCATGGAGCGAAAATACATTAGTTCTCTCTGCCAGTTTTTGAGATAGCCTATCCCTCCAATGTTGTGGAATCGGTGAATCTCCGAAATTAAACAAGCATGGATCTACAGGTGATGACTTTGCTGAATGGTCTTTCTCCACAGTAGTAGCCACTTCGGTGGTAAAACCGTGCGCCACCACAGAACCCATAGGAATACAAACTTCCTTCTGCGAAACATTCCTCAGTAACACAGGAAATCGGTTCACTTGGATCGCTGATGAGGGAACGATAGTAGGCTTTACTAGTATCTCAGCAGGACTACTAGAAGTTGACGGTTGATCAACAACTAAAATGCTCTTGTCAATGGATTGCATCACCTTGACTTTGCATGTAGCTTGACACTCACTCCTTGGTGGAATACGGAGTGGGCCTGGACCTGACCATTGGATTTCTGCCACAGCATCTTCTGCGTTTCTCTGTTCTCTGGCTTCCATTCTGAACGTCTTTGATTTCTGAAGATTTACTGGCATCGTACGAACAATGTCTACTCCAGAAGACTCTTTACAAAGCTGTGCCAACCGTTGGAACATACTAGCATTGGTACCAATGAGTAATGGAACCTGTTTGGGTCCATGAGGCTCTGGACACACTAATGCCAGTACACTGATGGACTGTTGCACTCCTGTCAACTTCTCCGGAAATTGCAGCTCTACTTCCACATAGCCACGATATGGAAAACTGGAATCACTCAAGCCCCAGACAGCTAGTCCAGAAATAGGGTGAATCGGAGTATCAGCCAGGTGTTGGTTATACCATTCTTCAAATACAATGGTTACCACTGATCCACTATCCAGCAAAGCTTGACAAGGCGTTCCATTTACCTTCACCGGAATAACGGAAGATGGTCCCACTAGTCCTTCTGGGATACTGATGGTTGGTTTGACTTGAACCGCGCTTCTCTTCACAGAGCAGTTATATTCCTCTTCAGGATCCTCCTCACACCTCTGTTTCCCTTTAGCCTTCCGCAAAGATTGAATGAGTTTCTGAATCACTTTCTTCTCATTTACAGGAGCTTTGCATTTGGAAGCAATGTGTCCGTCACCTCCACACCTGTAGCAGAAGTAATCTTCTGCGCTCTTTGAAGATCCGGGTACTTTTGATCGGGTGAATTTCACGAAACATGCATCGTTTCTCTCTGCAGTAGTTTCTTTCTCCGCTTTAGGTGTCGATTGCACAGCCATCACTTTCACTTGTTGTCTAAGTTTTTTCACTTCTTTCTTCAAAGCTTGTACTTCACAACTTTCATCCGTTAACTTCAATGATGGCGGGTTTTTTGGTTCCTTTTCAGAAATCGCATCATCCTTTGACTTAACGGTTAACTCTGCCACCATAGTTTGTAAGTCTTTGATCTCAGTTGCGAGCTCTTGAAAGAATGGGGTTTTGTTATTTTCACTTCCAACTTGCACTTGACGAACTGTTGGATTAGACCTTCGTCTTTCAGCTTCTCGTACCTCCTCTTCCCGAATCTCCTGTAGCAGATCTAGGAAATCAGGTGGGTTACTCTTACGTTCCCTTATCCGTAACTGAAGCAGCAAAATGTCAGACTGGGTTGCTCCTCTAATGAGTTGCTCCAGACGGGCTTTTCCAGCAGACTGGGCAGATAGCCCTCCCTTTTGTACAACTCTGATTAAGATTTTCTCCAGCCTCCTCAGAAAATCCGACAAGCATTCTCCATGACGTTGCCGTAGTGCTCTGAACTTGAAATACAGATCTTCACCAGACTCTGAGCTCCCAAAAGCACTTTCTATAGCTGTTAAGTACTCTTTTGGAGATGCTTCAGCATTGGTAAACCTTACTGCTTGAATAATCTCCAAGGCTGGTCCACGCAAACTCTCCACAATCCTTAACTTCTTTTCTTTTTCGGAACGATCACTTTCCTCAATCATGAGCATTGCTTGTTCCATCCAATTCTCTAAATTATCCTCTCCAGCTGGAAGGGGAGTGATACCTGAAAAGGTTCTCAGCCGTCTGAAGGAACTGTTATCACTTGAGGTTTTGGTGGTTTTAGCAAGCAATTCACCCACTGCCCTGATGATAGACTCAGGCGTTGAAGCATTTAACAAGTTAGGTGAACCTGCGTCACTACCCTCCATTCCCTTAGCACTCAGGATCCATGGGTCTGATCCATCAGCAGGCAATACATCCAGAGGGAGTCTCTCTGCAGGCACCTTCTCACGACATTCACAGAGCACTATCAGAGACTGAGATGATTGGCTATACATCCGTCCTCTTACCCTGACTCTTCCAAGGGCTTTAATAGAATGCATAGTCTCTTCAATTTTAGAAACATCCGTCTCTTCTGGAATTCCACTCACAATGATGGCATAATCTGGATCGATGCCTTCACCTCGACACCAACTTTTTAAGTCAGGGACTGAGAAAGGAGTCTGCGAATGAGCCATAGCTAGAGCTAAACTGTTACTTTGTACTAGAAACTTTTTTTTTTCTCAATTAATGCTGCTGTAGTAATAAGGGAAATGGAATCCCAGCGGTGCCTCCAATTTATGTAACCCCAGTAATGATACCCGCTATGTTAAAGCTGGGGCCTGGGTAAATAGATGTTTCACTGTTTTGATTACCTGGGATAATCAAATGTATTTACCATTCCCTTCAGCAGCAATAAAGACTATTGAATCCAATACTGGTTTGATGAGTCTTTATATATATTTGACTAAATCAATAAATAAAATAAAGCAATGTGAAAAGTAATAAAAATGGGAAAACACACTCTTTCAAAATAAAATAAAATAAAATATCAAATTAAATCCTTTTCAATGAGTTACAATTTGTTGAAATAAACCCAACACTTCACAAGTGTTAAACTCCCTGAAAGATATGAATGCACAACTCAATAACACAGTCTTCCAATTGGAAATAAACCCAACGAATAATCAGTAACTTAGATTAAACTCACTTAAGTGGGCCCACAATCACGCTCTCACTCACACACACACCCAACGTTGCAGGCCTGATGTTTTCCAGAACGCGACGAGTCCCGCGACGATGATGATGATGATGTCGTGGCGTTGGCTCACCCGAGCGGCTGTCTTTCTCTCCCGCGAGGCAACAGAGGAACTCCAGGCTTTTCCGGTCACCTGGAGCGCTATCTGTTGTGGCGATCTATCCCTCGTTGCCAGAGGAACTCCAGGCTTTTCCGGTCACCTGGAGCGCTATCTGGTCGGCCTCCACTCTGATGAATCTGATCCGGCTCGTCCTCCGTGCTAATCACCGCACGACCGCATGGAGTAAACGTGCTGAGTGAAATCCATGACGAATATCACCAATAACTGCTAAATAAAGTTATTACTAGCAAAATACAAATACTAATGACGGATTCAGTCTGTAATTACAGGATTATCGTGTGAAAATCCCTTTATTCAGCCTCTACAATCGTCTTTTCTCCTCCGACTCGTCTTCTCTCTTTCTTCCTCCTTCCCCCACACCACGCCCCTTGCTTGCGTCATACGTGAGTACGTAAATAAAACATTAAACATTAAATAATATTATATACAAATATTTAACTATATACATACATCTGAAAACACTGTAAAGGCACAGAATAAGTAAAATACACAGATTGATAAATGTAAATAAACATTTCTTTCCAACAGTAATTTAGTGAATTTAGGGCTCAAGGGCTCACCGGGCTACAGACATATTCTGCAGGACTTCGTTGAGTGTGTGTTGCAACAGCGCAGATGCGATTGATCAGCATGCGTCACGTGACTCACGATTATGATTATCTGATTATTCATGTGTGGACACATAATCCGACTCCATGTGGGATTTCATTAAATGTAATGAAGGGATTATTGCTGTACACACACCTGTTAAATTCACCTTTTTTTCCCAGAGCAGTCATGCCTCATACCACACCCATGGACACAATTAATTACACGTCTCAATTTAATGACACTGTTATAAGCAGTGAAGCTAGATTAAAGAACTGTTAAAAAAAAAAGAACAACAACAACATGATGATCGTGATTTTAACAGTAAAAGACCTGTAAACATACTAGATCTTCTAATTGTGGATTTAATGTAATTTTTCAGTAAAACTGTTAAATTGACAGTTTTTGGAAGTTAAAAAGTCATTTTATAGGCATAATGTACAAAAAAATGTAAATTGTAAAAACCGTATGGCAGAAAAACATTGAGACATTTATAAAAACATCTATTTTTTATTTTTTCACACACTGAAAAAAATAATATCCTTTATCTAATCAATAAAATTGTGGCAACATATTACAAGCAATATTATTAATTAAATTGTACAAATTGGAATTAATTAGAATGTTAATTTGATTAACTATTACTCAATTCTAATTTGTTCAATTTAATAAATAATATTGCTTGTAATCTGTTGCCACAATTTTATTGATAAGATAAAGCATATTCATTTTTACAGTGCAGGAGAGAGTAAGTCATGCAGGTTAGGAACAACACAAGTGATGCCACTGCATTTTAATACATGTAAAATGGTTGGGCAGTCACTGGATGCACTCATTTAAAAAAAAAAAATGAAATACCGATAACCGATAATTCTTTGAAAGCCGATAACCGATATATTTGCAGATAAATCTAAATCCAAATTTTGATATAATTTTTGAGAGGCTGATTTTAAAAAACAAGTCACCAATCAAACAATTATGATGTTCTCATTATAACTGTATGACAGACTTGCGCTGAACCGTATTTTCCTTTTTTGAAGTGATTCCAATCATATTTCATGCATTTTAAAACCATCATGATGAACAGAGTGAATCTGAAGTGTCTCAGCTGAAGGAAATTATACATTATTCATCGGCTTTAATATATTGGCCAAAATGTAGGCTATTATCGGGTCGATAACGATAACATTAAAAAGCCGATACTCACATATCGGCCGATACTGAAAGGGTGGCCGATATAGTGTGCATCCCTCGCTGCTCACTTAATAATGTTCGGTTAAAAATAACCCAACGAATAACCCAACTACTGTATATAGCACCTTCCCAACTGTGGGTAATTTTAACCCAATGCATTGAGTTGAGTTAACTATTTATTCTTATGATTTCAATAAATAAAAAAAAACATTTTGTTTTCTTATACAGATTGTTTATTTGTATAAAACAATACATACGTTTTAACAAATATATTTTTAAATGACAAACTAAATAATGGGGAGTCTTGCATTTACGGTAAATATACATAATTGTGTACATAAATAAAAACACTATGCAAATATGTACAGAAAACATTCAAAACATGTATTTAAAAACTACACAAGAGTACAAATACATAAAATATATGTATAGCACACAAAATTTCTTAATGCTGACAAAACACTAAACCACACATTAGATTAAAAACCTATACAAATATGGACAGAATACACAAATTAATAACATTAAATCCTTCAAGAAATAAACAGAACTTTATTATATGCATAAAACACATACAAATTGATCCAAACATTCCCATAGACTTGCAGTGATGGAGCCCCTATGATCAGTGTGTGTGTGTGTGTTATGTTCAGCCGTTGCTGGAGATGTGAAAGCATGAAGCCCGAGTTGTGCTGTGGACCGCTGGGCAAACTCAAGGCTCTTCACGGACACTCAGAGACTCCCACCGATGTCTCGATGTTTGAAGAATGCTCCTTGTGTGATCACACAGTTAATATTCAAAGACCAACGCCTCGTAAAGGAAGTCTTTTAAAGTCTCTGACAAAGCGTGGCCGGCACACAAAGGGACAGGCGATCTATAGGGCCGTGCGATCATGTAGACATTCATTAACATAGACATCGTCCTTCCACTGAACTCTACACGGCAACCACTCTTCCTGCTTTCCAGATTCAGAGATTTCACAGATTATGTTATTTTAAAGTGTTTATTTCAAATTAATTTACAATTTTTGGTCCCACTTTGCCCTTCTATACTTACTACAGGTTGTATGTGTAAGGTTAGGCACAGTTCTGGTGGGTTTTTATAAGTTATAAGTCAGTTTGATGTAATTTTAAATGACTTAAACATCCAAGTTTATTGTAATTATAGTTTAATGTTTTAATGTTGTTTATGTGTGTATGTGGTGTGTTTAATCCGCTTTAACACACACCATGTGTAAGTTGATGAGTGGACAGCATTGCTGAGTATTTCCTCCTTAAAACAAAAGACAGTCTCAAAAACACGCTGGTGTTTCTGACGTCACAAACCACCTTGTAACCAATCAGATCAACGTGTGATCGGCAACCAGTGGATCTCTGAGTGAGGGAGTGGAGGCGGAGCTCATTTACATATTCATTGACTCATTCATATTCACTTTTGTGCGCTGTAAAAAATATTTTCAAGATTTGTTATCACAACATATTTTCTTTTGTCAAATCAACTTTATAATTTATTTAGTTGAGATAACTTATTATTTTGAGTTTATGATGGTTAAATTAATCTCCTTCATTGTATTAACTCACTTTTTCCAGTTCAATCAACTTAAAATTTTAAGGCAACCCAGTTTACTTACTTTTTTAAGTTAAACCATCAATATTTTTTTACAGTGTGGTGAGTATTAATTAAGGGATAAGTCGGATCAATTTAAAAACATGCTAAATCAGAACACACTCAAAAAAAATGAACTAGGGAGGTTGTGCACCTTACATAATATATTTATATATAGCTTACTTATAATAATTGTGTTTTTTGACTTTAAATGTTTTTTTCTATTAAGGTCTATGTAATTGTGTCTCAACTTGACAGTACAAAATCCTAATGAGTTGTCTAAACACAAACCATTTATGTTAAATAAAAAAGTGTGTACATCCAGAGGGTGGCAGTATAGTGCTAGCCGACTGCCATTTTGCCCGAGCGTAATTTTATTGTGTTCAATCTGCTTAAATCTATAAACAACTTAAGTTTACTTAATCCGTTTGTGTTGGATTACATGATTGATTTGTGTTGCCTCAACTGAAACTGGGCAGTGCTTTTAGTTCCCAGCATGCTGGTTGAATTAAGAGAGAATAAATGTTAAAATTAAGTGTTATTTTATGTTTTTTTGAGACATTTAGAAAAGGGGAAGACTTGATAGTGTGTAATAAGTGTTTAATGTTAAATTACATTGGAATTATTAAACCATTTAAATTACAGTGGGTTACCATTGTGGAGAAGAGTGGAGCATTTTGTTTGCCTGTCGACTGATTTCAATTATTTTCTATTGTTTTGGATGAAGGAGCATGTAAATCTTAGCATTCAAGATGCTAATATGTGTTTCTGCTAGCAAATAGCTAGCTAACGTCTATCAATTTAATTAAATGTCACTGAATCAAATGAAATATACCTAAATGGATGAATGAATATAATAAAATGCCTTTGAATCATGTCAGGAAGCCTTTAAAAATTCACGTTGAGCCTACTTAAATTGGGTAATTTAAAATTACATAATTCCATTATGTTGAAGTTACATGAACATATTATGTTTGCTTAATGTACTGTAATCCAGTTATGTGGAACCTGTTGACAAATTAAAATTAATTAAAGCCAACATATCATTTTGTTGAGTGCAGGCCGGAGGTCTGAGTGAGAACTTGAGAAGATTTTGATGTTAGAAAACACACACCAACCTGAACAAGACAAGACTGAAGATCTTCAACAAGTTTGATGAATGAAGCTTGAAAGTTTGGAGAGGTTAAAGCCAGAGACACTGCGGATTTGGAAAAAGTTGTTACGAAAGCAGTGTTGTATATGTCAAGCCGGTGTAATAAAAGTACCAGCATCCACACACTCATCACTTCCGTACACAGTGGATCTTTCATTGAGTAAACGTCTCCCCGCTAATGTCCCGAACAGCCCAAAAACAACAGACAGGTGTGGACCATCAACAACAGGATGGCTGAGCTCAACACCTCCACGCTCCCCGCTGAGAGTCTCCCGCTGGCACAGATGTGTGTTTCTGTCACACACACACAGGGCTAATGTTTACATAGCTGCACCCACTGATATAAAGTTACCCATGATAACCTAAAGCCTTTGGGCTTAACCTTCTCGCTGCCGCTCGGCTCCGACGGAGAACAGGCTCCTGACGGAGGGGGTTTGCTGAACCGTGGTCATTCAATCTGCCTGGGCTTGAGTTTTACACCAACACTCAATTCTCACATCAAATAGCGAAGGGAGGATGGTGTGTGTGTGTGTGTGTGTGTGTGTGAGGTGTAAACAAGGACACATGGCTCACATTTAACAGGCTTTTCACCTAGAACTCGCCATCCCTCATGATCTGAGTTTAAGGAGGGAAACAAACGGCAAATAAATGCTCGTTTGAGAAAATATGCTATGTTTAGATCGGAAAGAAGAAAAACTACAGATTTTTTAAAATTTTTTCAAATTGTTTTGTGAAAAAACTTTGTGTTTTCACTCGAGGCGGTTTTCACACTTTACAGAGATCTGAACAACATGAGCTCAGATTCAGGATATCTACTATTTTCAGAATGATTTAAGTTGTATTCACATTTATTTCGTAGCTCATAGACGACTCTGTATGACTCATTTTCTTCTGGGCTGTTCTTCTTCGTGTCCCTACATTAGAAATACACTTTAAATACAGATCCATCATAAAGTTTGTATTCTGTAGGGTGAAAACAAACAAAAAAATGTAAAAGAGATTTTGTGAGTAATGAAATCTGTGTGTTCCCACCACTATATAACAATATAATAACGATATACAAATAAAGTGACAGCAATGGTTGCAGCGATGAGAGTTGTGAGGCCGGCTCTAATCGCAGGAGTCTTTTTATTTAACGGTACAAATAAAATAACAAGAACAGGATAAACGCAGGAGTAACACAACCAACTTCACAGACAACAACTGAGAAAGAAACAACTGAAAATGAGGGCTATACACATGTGAAGAGAGAAAACAAGAAACAGGTTGGGTTAAGCCAACCCGATCTCACAGGAATTCGTACGAATTTTACGAGGTGGCTAATTCGTAACAATTCGTACGACCTCACTCGATTTTGCTAAATCGTACATATTTTACGAATTAGTCAATTCGTATGAATTCGTACGAATGACCTACCCCTGACCCCGCCCCTAAACATAACCGTCACGTGGGTTTAGACAAATCGTACGAATTCGTACGAGTGAGGTCGTATGAATTAGTACGAATTAGCTGCTTTTGAATCACTCGTACGAATTGGTCGTGAGATAGCGTAGGTTAAGCAGTGACAAATGAGTAACCATGGAAACGAATGGGAACATACCTAGAAACCAGGACACATAATGAACGAGGACCAAGGAAACAAGAACTAAAGGGCAGTTTACACGACACCGAAAACGGGTTTCAAAGTGCAAGCTTTCTGAAAAAGACACTGTGTAAAACTACAAAAACGTGAATTTGTGAAACGGTGACAAAGTTTTTTTCAGTAAACGCATCGTAACACACGTAAAAAAGAAATAAATCTGACATGAAGAGGTTATTTTGCGTAAAATAAAATTTATTTAGCATGTAAAATATAATTTATTTTTTTTATATAATTCCTCAAACTTTGTGGTGTTTCAAAAATGAATCACACCATTTGCTTATTTTATGACAATTTCATGTGTCCAACTTTAAAATCTGTGATGTTACACTGACAACTTATAGATTTGAAGTGTGTAAATCTAATATCGTCTAATATTTCCAAAATGTCTTGAAACTATGATGGCAGTTTTAGGAGTAGTGTTAAGCACCAGTACTATTTATTAAAAAACAAACTATCCTTTTCACTTTTAAAAAATCTTTTGCTGATAATTTCCTCACCCCCATGTCATCCAAGATGTCTGTGTCTTTCTTTCTTCAGTCGAAAAGAAATTAAGGTTTTTGATGAAAACATTCCAGGATTTTCTCCATATAATGGACTTCAAGGTCCAAAAGACATTTTCAGTACAAACTGCAAACTGTTCAAAGGGCTTTAAACGATTCCAGACGATTAATAAGGGTCTTATCAAGCGAAACGAGCGGCCATTTCGAAAATAAACAAAAAAATTTAAGTTTTATAAGCTCAAATGCTCGCCTTGCTCTGTTCTGTGACACACGTTCGTGATTCTCCCGTTCGAACTCGTTCATCAAAATAAGCAAATCTTTTTCCGAGTCAGTTCGTTCATATCGTTAGTTGAATCAACCAAATGAGTCGAAAAAAGATTTGTTCTTTTTGATAAACGAGTTCGAACAGGAGAGTCACGAACACGCACCAGAACAGAGCAAGGCGAGCATTTGAGCTTACTATTTTCTTTATTTTTGAAATGGCCGCTCGTTTCGCTTGATAAGACCCTTATTAATCGTCTGGAATCGTTTAAAGCCCTTTGAACAGTTTGCAGTTTGTACTGAAAATGTCTTTTGGACCTTGAACCGTTTGGTTCCCATTGAAATCCTGGAATGTTTTCATCAAAAACCTTAATTTCTTTTCGACTGAAGAAAGAAAGACATGGATATCTTGGATGACATGGGGGTGAGTAAATTATCAGCAAAAGTTTTTTTTTAAAGTGAACTACTCCTTTAAGCTTCCATTTGACTAAATCTAGAATATTAAACATAGTTTACATAAGTAACAATAAATATTATTTACATCACACACAGCCACTCATCTGTTTTATTTGTGCTTTTAAACATCTGAGACAAAGTTAACGACACATCCCCAAACTCCATTAAGTCAACCTGTTAGCAATAAAATGTTCCTGAGAGGAAACAACATGGCCTTGTTCAATAGAGGATCAGTGAGGGGTCAAGATCAGCGCCGGAGAGCTGTTTTCATTGGCTCGGTCAAACTCTCCTAATTTTAGCAGATTCTCCAGCAAGAGAGGCCAAACACAGAGAGCCAGGCAGGAGGCTGGGTATTGTTGCTAATAATGCTAATTAGCATTGATTGCTTTCTTTACTGTCTGCTTCCAACGAGAGCTTAGTCTCTTCTGTGTGCTCAGCCTGACAAAACAGCTTGGCAATGATAAAACTGAGTTTCTGCTCAGACCACCCTTCACTTTCTCTTGTGTGGACAAACACACACTGCATCTCGATCATGCTCGTGTGAAGTAGCCTGACAGAAACACTCGGCCTGTAACTCGACATGATGCACAGTGCTTTCATTTGGAGGAGGCAACATGCACATATGAGGTACATACAATTATAATAAGAACATCGTTATAATTGCGTGTTTGGGACATTTGTTTTTGTAATTACGTTCACTAAAACTATATACAATTTTGGGTATAGATATAGGTTTTTGGGCATAAAGAATTATCAGTTATCGGTAAAGTTTTTATGTCGGTCCAATCCCAGTGACTGATCAAATTACATTTATTAAAATGCAGTGGCATCACTTGTGTTGTTACTAACCTGTATGCCTTTCTTCTGTGAAACGTAAAAAAATATGTTTTCAGAAATGTCTCTGTTATATATGGAAGCTTGTTTCCGCCACTGAATTAAAAAAAAGAAAGAAATAATTGTGAATTTTTATCTCAATTGCGAAATATGAAGTCAGAATTGCGAGAGAAAAAAGACAGAATTGCGACTTTTAGAATTTTAGTTTACATCTCGAATTCTGATTTTACACATAATAGCGAGTTTATATGTTGAAATTCTGACATCTTTTCCCAGAATTGTGAGATATAAACTCGCAATTGCGACTTATCAGGCCAAATCTAAGGGGAAAAAATACTAACTTTTTTCCCTCTCAGAATAGTTTATATCTCGCAATTCTGACTTTATAACACATAATTCTGACTTTATATCCCGCAATTCTGACTTTATATCTCACAATTCTGACTTTATATCTCGCAATTCTGACTTTATATCACATAATTCTGACTTTATATCCCGCAATTCTGACTTTATATCACATAATTCTGACTTTATATCTCACAATTGTGACTTTATATCTCGCAATTCTGACTTTATATCACGCAATTCTGACTTTATATCACACAATTGTGACTTTATATCACGCAATTCTGACTTTATATCTCGCAATTCTGACTTTATATCTCACAATTGTGACTTTATATCACGCAATTCTGACTTTATATCACACAATTGTGACTTTATATCACGCAATTCTGACTTTATATCACACAATTGTGACTTTATATCTCGCAATTCTGACTTTATATCACACAATTGTTATTTTATATCTTGCAATTCTGACTTAATATCTCGCAATTGCGACTTTATATTTCGCAATTGTGACTTTGCATCACGCAATTCTGACTTTATATCTTGCAATTCTGACTTTATAACACACAATTGTAACTTTATATCTCGCAATTCTGACTTTATATCTCACAATTGTGACTTTATATCACGCAATTCTGACTTTATATCACACAATTGTGACTTTATATCTCGCAATTCTGACTTTATATCACACAATTGTGACTTTATATCTCGCAATTCTGACTTTATATCACACAATTGTGACTTTATATCACGCAATTCTGACTTTATATCTCGCAATTCTGACTTTATATCTCACAATTGTGACTTTATATCACGCAATTCTGACTTTATATCTCACAATTGTGACTTTATATCACGCAATTCTGACTTTATATCACACAATTGTGACTTTATATCACGCAATTGTGACTTTATATCACGCAATTCTGACTTTATATCTCACAATTGTGACTTTATATCACGCAATTCTGACTTTATATCACACAATTGTGACTTTATATCTCGCAATTCTGACTTTATATCACACAATTGTGACTTTATATCACGCAATTCTGACTTTATATCTCGTAATTCTGACTTTATATCTCGTAATTCTGACTTTATATCTCGCAATTCTGACTTTATATCTCACAATTGTGACTTTATATCACGCAATTCTGACTTTATATCTCACAATTGTGACTTTATATCACGCAATTCTGACTTTATATCACACAATTGTGACTTTATATCACGCAATTCTGACTTTATATCTCGCAATTCTGACTTTATATCTCACAATTGTGACTTTATATCTCGCAATTCTGACTTTATATCACGCAATTCTGACTGTCTCGCAATTCTGACTTTATATCACATAATTGCGACTTTATATCATGCAATTCTGACTTTATCTCACAATTGTGACTTTATATCTCGCAATTGTGACTTTATATCACGCAATTCTGACTTTATATCTCGCAATTCCGACTTTATATCTCACAATTCTGACTTTATATCACGCAATTCTGACTTTATATCACGCAATTGTGACTTTATATCTCGCAATTCTGACTTTATATCACACAATTGTGACTTTATATCTCGCAATTCTGACTTTATATCTCGTAATTCTGACTTTATATCACACAATTGTGACTTTATATCTCGCAATTACGACTTTATATCTCGCAATTCTGACTTTATATCTCGCAATTGTGACTTTATATCTCGCAATTCTGACTTTATATCTTGCAATTCTGACTTTATATCACACAATTGTGACTTTATATCTCGCAATTACGACTTTATATCTCGCAATTACGACTTTATATCTCGCAATTGTGACTTTATATCTTGCAATTGCGACTTTATATCTTGCAATTACGACTTTATATCTCGCAATTCTGACTTTATATCTTGCAATTCTGACTTTTTATCTCGCAATTGTGACTCTATATCTTGCAATTCTGACTTTATATCTCGCAATTGTGACTTTATATCTCGCAATTCTGACTTTATATCTTGCAATTACAACTTTATATCACACAATTGTGACTATATCTCGCAATTCTGACTTTATATCACACAATTATGACTTTATATATCGCAATTCTGACTTTTTATCTCGCAATTCTGACTCTATATCTCGCAATTCTGACTTTATATCTCGCAATTACGACTTTATATCACGCAATTCTGACTTTATATCACGCAATTCTGACTTTATATCTCACAATTCTGACTTTATATCACACAATTCTGACTTTATATCTCGCAATTCTGACTTTATATCACACAATTCTGACTTTATATCTCGCAATTGTGAATTTATATCATGCAATTACGGCTTTATATCACGCAATTCTGACTTTATATCTCGCAATTACGACTTTATATCACACAATTGTGACTTTATATCTCGCAATTCTGACTTTATATCTCGCAATTCTGACTTTATATCACGCAATTACGACTTTATATCTCGCAATTACGACTTTATATCACACAATTGTGACTTTTTATCTCGCAATTGTGACTCTATATCTTGCAATTCTGACTTTATATCTCGCAATTCTGACTTTATATCTTGCAATTGTGAATTTATATCACGCAATTACGACGTTATATCACACAATTGTGACTTTATATCATGCAATTCTGACTTTATATCACACAATTGTGACTTTATATCATGCAATTCTGACTTTATATCATGCAATTGTGACTTTATATCTTACAATTGCGAATTTATATCATGCAATTGTTACTTTATATCTTGCAATTGTGACTTTATATCACGCAATTGCGAATTTATATCATGCAATTACGGCTTTATATCACGCAATTGCGACTTTATATCACGCAATTGTGACTTTATATCTTGCAATTCTGTGATTTACAAAAGAAAAAGAAAAAAAATTATATTATATTACTTTATATCACACAATTACGTCTATATCATGCAATTGTGGTTTTATATATCGCAATTCTGACTTTATATCTCGCAATTTTGACTTTATATCACGCAATTCTGAGAAATAAAGTCAGAATTGCGAGATGTAAACTCACAATTGTGAGAGAAAAAAGTCATACTTGTGAGATAAAAAGTCGCAATTACCTTTTTATTTCCATTCTGTAGCATAAACAAGCTTCCATAGTTTTATGCACACTTTCACAAATTAAGGTTCTTTATTGGCATTGATGGTTCCATGAAGAAACCACAAACATTTATTTTTTATTAGCGAAATTTTTTTTTTTTGATTTTCCAAAACATTTTTCATGCAAAAAAAAAAAGCATGATTACTTTTACAATGTCTTTATAACTTTTTGAAGCTTGAAATTTTTAGTTTAGGGACGAAATGATGTGTGAATATCTTATAATATCAAAAACATTTTAATTTCTGTTTCAAAGACCTCAAATGCGTTTGGAACGACATTAACCACGAGTAAATCACGTTTAGCTCTCTCATTCCTGCTTGAATGGTGTTTTCCTCACTTTTGAGCCCCTGGTCACTCTATGCTTTCATTATTTGCTGAGCTTTTGTGATTTACAAAAGAAAAAGAAAAAAAAAGTTGATGCAAAAATGACACAATTTTCATTTTTGGGTGCACTATTCCTATATAGAGTGAATGTATGTGAACGACAGCTTTATATTTCAGGGTCATCGGGTCTCCACATATATAGCTGATGTTTCTGCCGATCCCGGTGCGTCAAAGGTGCAACAGTGTGTTGTTTAACCAACATCTTAGCAGTCCGTGCAGAAGGTATATTGTTGTGTGAGAGTTTAGTGGCGATGAATAGCGGGTCCAGGGAAAGACTGGCGAGCCGCAGGCCCTGCTAGAGGAATAATGGAGGGTTAATCCCGAAAGCGGCTCCTCCGATGCCCAGCATGTCTCCCATTCAGCCCTAAACACAGAGGACCTCCCCGAGTTGGGACGGGGCAAACAGAGCCTTCCAGTTTGAAGCACGTTCTGATGGGGCCCTCAACCGTAGGGGCCGAGCGAACCCCTCTTCATGAATATTCCCGGGCCCATGCGAGGTCCATGAGGATGACATCATCAGCTGGCTGGGTGTAATGAGGTTGATATGGCGCACAAATGAGTGTGTGTTGCCTGAACACACAGAGTGTGTCGGCACGAGTAATGAGGGTTTACACGACACTAACCACGTACGCTCGTTTCCCACATCTAAAATTAGGAACTGGTTTTGTTTCTGGCGTTGGTCATGTTGATGGTACAGAGCGTATACATTCCTAGAGCGCCCAGAAGAATTTTAATAAACCGACGAGGAAAACGTGCACACATCTGAAAAGTGAAACAGTGAGCTAACTGACTAAGAGTGAGTAAACAAACTGTAAAAAGAAAGTTGGGTAACACTTTACAATACGTGTGCATCAATAAGCATTAATTCATGCTTAACTAATGCACAGATAATACTGAATTAATGTGTAACAAATGATTATTTAAGCTATTCATTAATGATTACCACATTAGGAACTAATTAAGAGTCTGTAAGGTTAATATATTAGTTCATACATGAATTGTTATTAATTAAATATGTAATTGTGGATTAATTCCATAATAACTCATTTTTTTAACTAATATGTTAATTACCAGAATAAGCCAAAGCCCTGTATTTCAACTTCCAGGTAATATGACAGGTACACTAATATGCATTAATACATGATTAATTACTTCATTGTTAGTGCAAATTCATGTGCAAATTACAACAATTACTAAATGACTAGTTAATAATGATGTGCCCCATCAAGTAAAGTCATAGCATAATGATACCTTTGCAAATCATTAGCTAATGATTAATTAAAGCAGACAACTGGAAGTTGAAGTGCATAGCTTTGACTAATTGTGGTAATTAACACATTAATTGACACTATTAGTTAAGAAAATATGTTATTAAGTAATTAATACACAATGACACATTGAATTAATAGCAATTCATGTATTACTTAATCTATTAATCATGTAGACTCTTTATTAGTTGCTGATGCAGTAATCATCAATTAATGGTTTAGTTCTTCATTAGTTATACATTAATTAATGATTATCTGTGCATTAGTTAAGGATGAATTAATGCACATTAGTGCACCCGTATTGTAAAGTGTTACCGAAAGTTGCCTTAAATTTTTAAAGTTCCCCAACTTTATCCCATAAAACTCATCTTTGAGCACCAAAATTACATTTAAAAAAATGTTTCCTTGAAAAGAAATTGCAATCTGAAGATGCAAATGAGCCCCGCCTCCACTCACTCGTTCACTCAGAGATCCACTGGTTGATGATCTGATTGGTTACAAGGTGGTTTGTGACGTCAGAAACACCAGCGATTTCAAAACGTGTTTTTGAGACTGTCTTTGGTTCACTGCAGTTTGAAGGAGCAATGCTGTCCACTTATCAACTTACACATGGTGTGTGTTAAAGCAGATTAAAGACACCACACACACATAAACAACATTAAAAGATGGATTTTCACCACAGGAAGACTTTGAGGTTTTACTGTAGCAGTCAATGAAAATGTCCCTTTGACTTTGAAATTCTTATTGTATTTCTTATACCGTTATAGTCAATCAGTAAAACTCGACACAGGCTGTTCTCAGAGCATCAGAATGACAAGTCCTTGTGTGATTGTGTACGGATAACACAGTCAGATTGCATGTGGTCAATATAACAGTGGACTCTGGGGATGTTCTGACGTAAACTATGGTAAAAGTTTTGATGACAATTATTGTAAATTCACTAAATTGTGCGTTACACACCATAGTGTGTGTGGGAGTTTGATTGCAAGAGACTGGACTAGATTCACATTTACGCTTTTACTGTTTGTACTGTAATTTGTTGACAGACCATGTCATTGCGATACAGAAAGACAGCACTGCAAAGCACAAGGAAAAAAAGAAAGAAGTGAAGTTATGGTGGGTTTATGAAGTTTATAAACACATTGAAATACACAAAAGACTGAGAATATGAAGGTAAACAGGGTCAGTGTTGATGGCGTCTTTTGATTCAAATATAATATTTCGTGCTTCTGTGTGCAAATGAAACTAACATTAGATTGCCAACAGGAAGAAGTCTGTGAGCTTCCACTGATCATAACATTCACTCAGGACATTTGTCAGCAGGTAAACTGGAAAAACTGGCAGTCTTCAGTGAAGTACAGTAGTACACAGACACAGTGCTTTAAATGGAGCGTTTAAGCTGCACTGGCGAGACGAGAGTCTTTCAAACTACACATTACACAAAACACACAACAATCACCGGCGCTACACTCGCTGGAGCTGTAAAGGGAACCGGCTGCACATGAACAAAGCCCTGATGTTCAACACATACACAGAGCGCATCCAGAGACATACGCTTATTATTGGCCAGCTGTCTCAGTCTGCTGTGATTGGCCAGCTGTCTCAGTCTGCTGTGATTGGCCAGCTGTCTCAGTCTGCTGTGATTGGCCAGCTGTCTCAGTCTGCTGTGATTGGCCAGCTAGCTCAGTCTGCTGTGATTGGCCAGCTGTCTCAGTCTGCTGTGATTGGCCAGCTAGCTCACTCTGCTGTGATTGGCCAGCTGTCTCAGTCTGCTGTGATTGGCCAGCTAGCTCACTCTGCTGTGATTGGCCAGCTGTCTCAGTCTGCTGTGATTGGCCAGCTATCTCAGTCTGCTGTGATTGGCCAGCTGTCTCAGTCTGCTGTGATTGGCCAGCTGCCTCAGTCTGCTGTGATTGGCCAGCTATCTCAGTCTGCTGTGATTGGCCAGCTGTCTCAGTTTGCTCTGATTGGCCAGCTGTCTCAGTCTGCTGTGATTGGCCAGCTATCTCAGTCTGCTGTGATTGGCCAGCTATCTCAGTCTGCTGTGATTGGCCAGCTAGCTCAGTTTGCTCTGATTGGCCAGCTGTCTCAGTCTGCTCTGATTGGCCAGCTAGCTCAGTCTGCTGTGATTGGCCAGCTGTCTCAGTCTGCTCTGATTGGCCAACTGTCTCAGTCTGCTGTGATTGGCCAGCTGTCTCAGTCTGCTGTGATTGGCCAGCTGTCTCAGTCTGCTGTGATTAGCCAGCTGTCTCAGTCTGCTGTGATTGGCCAGCTGTCTCAGTCTGCTCTGATTGGCCAGCTGTCTCAGTCTGCTGTGATTGGCCAGCTGTCTCAGTCTGCTGTGATTGGCCAGCTGCCTCAGTCTGCTGTGATTGGCCAGCTATCTCAGTCTGCTGTGATTGGCCAGCTGTCTCAGTTTGCTCTGATTGGCCAGCTGTCTCAGTCTGCTGTGATTGGCCAGCTATCTCAGTCTGCTGTGATTGGCCAGCTATCTCAGTCTGCTGTGATTGGCCAGCTAGCTCAGTTTGCTCTGATTGGCCAGCTGTCTCAGTCTGCTCTGATTGGCCAGCTAGCTCAGTCTGCTGTGATTGGCCAGCTGTCTCAGTCTGCTCTGATTGGCCAACTGTCTCAGTCTGCTGTGATTGGCCAGCTGTCTCAGTCTGCTGTGATTGGCCAGCTGTCTCAGTCTGCTGTGATTAGCCAGCTGTCTCAGTCTGCTGTGATTGGCCAGCTGTCTCAGTCTGCTCTGATTGGCCAGCTGTCTCAGTCTGCTGTGATTGGCCAGCTGTCTCAGTCTGCTGTGATTGGCCAGCTAGCTCAGTTTGCTCTGATTGGCCAGCTAGCTCAGTTTGCTCTGATTGGCCAGCCGTGTTGGAAATGAGACATATAAATTCCAAGGATTCATGGTAACTATTTCACTTTTTGGAAGTCCTTACAATGTTTTCTCCTTGAAATAGCAAAATCACAAAAGCAAACTGTTCTTTGAGGACGGGTCATAGCAGCCAGTTGGTGGGTATTATGCAAATATGTAACATGGTGACAGCAAATCATGGAAATAATGGCGAGACTACAAACGAGGTGTTTCAGGCAAGTGTTTTCAGCCTGCTGGTGTGAAATTTTTGTTTTAAGAGGTTGCTAGGGTGTTTTGGTTGGTTGTTAGGTGTTGATTTCTTATATTACAAGAGGTAAAAACGATATAAATACTGTTCGTTTTCTCACACAAACCGTTCGTTTCGTGTCTTAGGCCATCAATGTGTACTTACATTTATGAGTCATTAAATCATGTTTAATCTGGACTTCTCTGTGCATGATGTTTGAGGTGGACCCCTTAAACCTCCATTATATGACTGATAGACAACAACGGTTTGACCTAAAAATATCAAAATTGAATATACTGTGGAAACAAAGACTCCTACATCTTGGATGCCCTTGAGGTAAGATAAAACATATCAAAAATTAATTTCAAAGTGAACTATCCCTTTAAATGGTCTTTAAAAAGTAGTCACACTTGAGCTCCTCGCGGTGAAAAATGAGCACATTGGAAATGAATGGAAGACTAATTTTATCTAGTGGAAGCATTTGGTACTGCGGCCAAACAACATTTTACTAAGCTATTTTTTGAGATATAAACCTCAAATTTGGAACACAACTAAATTAGATTTATGGCTTTTAATTTCTTGCAGATTTAGAGTAAAATGTGATTTTACATGAAACATTTAAAATAGTATTTTTGTGCATTTTTCATAACAATACACATGAAATACGGTAACTTTTTTTAGTTACAGAAAAAATTTCACTCTGGCAATGATTTGCCAAGTGTCATCTTTGAGAAGAGATTAAACTGAAGAGTTCAAGATTTACCACAAAAGTTTCATTTGGAAATTACATTTTCAGGTCTTTGCTCAAAAACTGAATAAATGGATTATAAATGCAGTGTAAATATAATTTAGTACCATTAAATCCCCTAAAAATACAAACTATTAAATAAAAACATTATCAAACTAAAAAATAGTACAAACAACCAACACACGAAGAGGAAGGAATAAGAATAACAACAATTAAATAATAAATCAATATTATTAAAGTCTTGCAGGTTAACTCTGAATATTTTGAATAGGAAGAAAGGAGAGTAGTAATCCCACCAAACGGCTACCGGTCAGACACACCGTCTGCTAAACTGATACTCGATCAGTGAAAGGTCATGACCTACTGCTAATGCTTTGACCCGGGACGGGCGGAGATCGCTTACGGTCTTTAAATCTGTCTCACGCTGGACACAAGCCTGCATGCAGAATCAGATCAGAGCTGAAATCTAACATTCAGGGGCTAATGATTAACAGCGAGAGCATGTAATGCTGTTTTGTCTAGTGATAAACAGCCTGTGATGTTGCAATCTAGTGAAAGTCCCCATTCAGACCATAGGAAAACACCCATCAGCCCTGAGAAAGCCTGCCAGTTTCCCGTTCACTCCCACCCAAACAATCACATAACCGCTTATCATCCTGTTTCAACAAATCTGCTCAAAACAGGATTTATTGAGTGCAGTAATCCACAAATGCTCTGCATTTAGCTCAATATTTGTATGAAATACACACGTTATTACTCAAAAATCTTATTGTTCTCGAATGTCTGAATCACAAGTTCACTATTAGCTATCTAAATTGATCAACACTTTTTGTGTGATGGGATTTTAAAGGGGTCATGACTTGAGAAAACAACATTTTCCTGACGTTTGCCATATAAGAGGCCACCATGAAAGCTTCAAAATGAGCATTTATTTAACAAAGCCCCAGAAACAGCACATTTGGATGTTCAAGGAACTAAAAAAAAAAATGTTGGGTTGTTTTAACCCAACTTTGGGTCAAATATGGACAAACCCAGCAGTTGGGTTACATCTTTAAATTAATTTTTAACCCAACTTTAAGTCAAATATCTGGACAAACTCAAAAGTTGGGTTAAAAAGTAATTTTAAGATGTAACCCAACTGCTGGGTTTGTCCATATTTGACCCAAAGTTGGGTTAAAACAACCCAACTGTTTTTAGTGCACATTTGCATATGGCTTCCTCCAGAGCAAGACATCGGCGAATAGTTTTACATTATCGTACCATAGGCCCCGCCCACCCATATTTAAACAACAAAAAATGTTAATGTCATGACCCCTTTGAAGCTATATAAATATATAATGTATATATGCTGTTGGAATGTGACGATGCATGTAAATAGGATCAGACTGTGTCTCCGTCCTGAGCAGAGCTGAGCTGTGAGTCATCTATTCGAAATATCTTCCCATGCATTGGGTGATGATGGCGCAGTGGATAAGACACATGCCTTTGGTGTGAGAGACCCGGGTTCGAATCCACTGTGAGACACCAATGTGTCCCTGAGCAAGACCCTTAACCCCTAGTTGCTCCAGAGGCGTGCGACCTCTGACATATATAGCACTTGTAAGTCGCTTTGGATCAAAGCGTCAGCTAAATGAATAAATGTAAATGCGTTGAGTGACAGCTCTCCTGTCCTCATTGTGATGGTTACTGTAGATCTAGACTGAGCATTTACTCATCTCACTTACACAAACACAGATTTATCCCATTCTGTGCTTTCCATTCTGAAAAAAAAATTTATTCTCAAAAATGTATTACCGGTACAAGTTTTTTGAATTTATTTGTTAACATGGGCAAATGGTGCATGATCTAATTGTGTATAAATAACACAACATATCTAAACTTTGGGTATAGTTGGGTGAAAATATCTATCTATCTATCTATCTATCTATCTATCTATCTATCTATCTATCTATCTATCTATCTATCTATCTATCTATCTATCTATCTATCTATCCATCCATCCATCCATCCATCCATCCATCCATTTATCCATCCATCCATCCATCCATCTATCTATCTATCTGTCTCTCGGTCTGTCTGTCTGTCCGTCCGTCCGTCCATCCATCCATCTATCTATCTATCTATCTATCTATCTATCTATCTATCTATCTATCTATCTATCTATCTATCTATCTATCTATCTATCTATCTATCTATCTATCTATCTATCCATCCATCCATCCATCCATCCATCCATCCATCCATCCATCCATCCATCCATCCATCCATCCATCCATCTATCTATCTATCTGTCTCTCGGTCTGTCTGTCTGTCTGTCCGTCCGTCCATCTATCTATCTATCTATCTATCTATCTATCTATCTATCTATCTATCTATCTATCTATCTATCTATCTATCTATCTATCTATCTATCTATCTATCTATCCATCCATCCATCCATCCATCCATCCATCCATCCATCCATCCATCCATCCATCCATCCATCCATCTATCTATCTATCTATCTATCTATCTATCTATCTATCTATCTATCTGTCTCTCGGTCTGTCTGTCTGTCTGTCCGTCCGTCCGTCCGTCCGTCCATCCATCCATCCATCCATCCATCCATCCATCCATCCATCCATCCATCTATCTATCTATCTATCTATCTATCTATCTGTCTCTCTGCCTCTCTGTCTCTCTGTCTATCTGTCTATCAAAGTTATGCTAAAGGTGTTGAGTAAAGATGGATGTCTGTCAGAGTTATGAGGGATATGACCCAGTGTGTTGTAACTGTAACTGTATGTGTGATGGAGCTGTTATAACGCCCTTTCCTTTGGCTTCGTCTCCGAGCACTTCCACGGTTCCCTTCAGCGACCCGGTTTCCTCTTTCCTCCGTTCTCACAGGCGTCCGAAACCAGGCCGCGGTTGTGCTGTGAATCAAGACAACACACACAGAACATCAGTCAGATGCCACACACACACTCAAGAACAATCTTCAGGAGGAGACTGAGACTGATACACTGATTTACACTGACGGGATTTGGTTTTGATTTCTTGACCCAATTAGATGGACTGGGTCTGCGAGTGTTTCGTCTGCTGTCGTTTCCTGATATTTCTACAGTGTTGAGGAACATTAACAGGATAGAGGAAAAGGGTTGAACCCCAAGATAAATGATATCATCCCTGACAGTAGATTTACACAGCATTACATGGGCAAATATTAGATGGACTTTTACAGTTTAAGGAAACATTTTGTAGTGCGTGCTTGTGTGACGCGCTGAGGAGTGTGAAGGAACCAACGATTGAATCAAACATCTGTAAATAAATCCCCAGATCCCATGTTCGGTTTGTTTTTCTCATTTACAGCACTAATCTGACATTAATATGTTCTCTTGTTAATGATCGGGATTTATTACGGTTTTCTCAGTCGCTTTGGTACATTTCTCACATATTTACATTTGCACATCTGCAAAAGTGTGTCACTTGCTCAAAATGGATAGCAAGTATCAATATGAAAAGTCCTGAAACTTTTCAAGATGAAAAGTTACTGAAAATGCTCAAGACAGCACTGTACTATCTGCACAGCCATTTGAAAACTACAATAAAGTTACACATTACTGTACTTACTGTAAATCATTCACGCACATCTCTTCTCTGAGGTTCACCTGAGAGAAACTGTTCAATTTAGGATGAAAAAAGATTCAAAAAAGATTTTAAAAATTCTAAAATATGCTTGACAGTATGTGTTTTGTGTCTTTTTTGCCTTTTTTGATTGTGATGATTCAAACAATGAAATGAGGAATATTAGTTTTATATGGAACGACTATTCAGCATTCACAATAGTTACTGTAATTTTGGCTGACATGACATAAGGAATAGAAATGATAAACAGCAGAGAGTTGTATGAAAGCAATCAATGCATGTCCAAAAGCATTTGCAGTTTGTTGGAAGGAATGAGAAACTGCTACTCTAAAAAAAAGTTGGGTTGGTTTAACCCAATTTTGGGTCAAATATGGACAAACCCAGTCATTGGGTTACATTTTTAAATTGCAGTTTTAATCCAACTTTGGGTTTGTCCATATTTGACCCAAAATTTTGTTAAAACAACCCAACGTTTTTTAGACCGTATATGTGCAAAAATGACTAAATGTTGTGGAGATTGAACAATCGGTTCTGGACGTACTGTAACATCTCCACTTATTTTCTCCATAGGGAAACTGATTTTTAACGATAACGTAAACATTTTTAAAGTCAACCCTACTCTGAGCTACTGGGTTGTTAATCAAAGGTTTTTAATTTTCATGTTTCATTTTCTCTTTTTTTTATTATTATAATGTTTAACAGTGAATTTTCATGTTGGAAAACTACATTACCCATAATGCTGTATATGGCAAATTCCACCAATCAGAGATTTAATATCCTGAACACTCCCAAAACACGCTTTATATATATATATATATATATATATATATATATATATCAACATTTGTAATTGAGTATTTTTATATTCCTCCACCATTTTTAATTCAATTATTTTGTTCGCAATGCTTCATGGGATTGTAGTTCTTTCACCAAAGCCATTTAGCACACAGTCTTGCACCTTTTGTATTTCTGTCCCATTTAGCTTCAAATCAAAGTTTGAATGTTATGCTTCTCCTCATATAGCTAGATTATAACACTTTAATTAAATTTTTTTAATCCCTATGAGAGAAATGCAGGAGAAAATGCTTTCGGAAGCAGCAACGCTAAAATAATTGGCACTATAAAGTTAATTTTACATGCACAGATTTTCAGCAGGATATTCCAGATGAATCCAGACTGATTCCAGAAGTCCATGTGCATTAGATGACGTGATGTTACTGTAAGTGATCATCCGCGCTTGCACAATCTGAACAGCACAGTATTGTGTTTGGGCAAATAAACAGGGTGATTCCTGTCCTCAAACCGATGACTGAACACATTGTAGCTCTTGCCTTGCAAGGTGGGCTGGTTATGTAACTGCATTGAAGAGTTTTTCTCTGGGACAGGGAATGACTTTCTGATGGGAATGAGACACAGCATTGGCTTGTTTGCCCGGAGTTGGACGTGGCTCAGATATGCCATAATAACTGAATATATTATATGATTATAGCTGCCAATATGGTGCCACGTGTTCTGAAATCATTTTTTAAAGTCCCCCAGTGGTGAACATCCAGCTTTTATTGTTGTCAAATGTCTATGTGGTGTTTTTAATCTGTGTAAGTTGATAAGTGGACAGCATTGCTGAGTATTTCCTCCTTAAAAACTGCAGTGAACCAAAGACAGTCTCAAAAACACGCGGGTGTTTCTGACGTCACAAACCACCTTGTAACCAATCAGATCAACGTGTGATCGTCAACCAGTGGATCTCAGAGTGAGCTCATTTGCATATTCATAGCACCACGCATACTAAATGAGGCAAGGGTGTCGAGTTACATTCAAGATATTTCAAGGCATGAAGACATGTAATCTTGGTGATCAAAGATGAGTTTTAAGGGATATAATGATTGACTACAGGCTCTCTGAAGTGTCTTGGATCGCGCAGCTCTGTTTGATGCGCTGACGTAATCTCCACTGAAACGGGAAGCTAAGGCGGGACATATTGAATGGCTCCTCCCCCCTTTTCAAATAGCCAAAAGCGTTTAGTTTCCCTCTCAGACTGACTCTGTGAGGAATACTATCGTAATAATCCTGGAAAAGTTACTTTAGAAGTGCTGTTTATTTATTTATTCCTAATCGCGCTATTGAATAGTGTCTGTAAACTGCACAAATACCGTTTAAATATTAAATGCGTGTCTGTGTGTGAATGAATGGCAAAGACGCACGCCTGATGTTGTTTACAACAGATGTACATCGCATCACTCTCGCTCCTACATTAGTGAACGTTATTTTACCTGAACACATCCAAACTATATTGCTGTAGCCTACTGAGATTTGTTCTAATTGCGATATACAATAGTGTCTGTAATAGTAGTTTTGGATAAATTATAAAGTTTTTACTCTAAAATAGACATCAAATTAGCTTTTGCTAGACAGTTTCTGCTCATATGTTAAATATATAGTAAAAAATAAACAAATCAACTGCAATGCAAGCTAGGCTATATCAAAACAATAAATCCTTAACTTGAAATGTGAAATATGTATGATAAAATGTATTGGCCGACAACATCCATTAGTCAAAAGTAGGGCTGTGCAAAAATGAATTGCGATTAATCGCATTCAAAATAAAAGTCTGTGTTTACATAATATATTTTTGTGTGCTGTATATAATTATTTTATATATATAAATACAAACACATGCATGTATATATTTAAGAAAATTTGTTATTCATTTATAAAATATATACAAATATTTATATAGATTATGTATTTAAATATATATATATATATATATATATATATACAGAATTTAAGCGCAAATAATTCTTAAATATATACATGCATGCATAGGTATTTATATATAAAAAATAATTATATACAGCACACACAAATATATTATGTAAACACAGACTTTTATTTTGGATGCGATTAATCGCAATTAATTTTTGCACAGCCCTAGTCAAAAGTAATGTGGACGCATATTTTGTATGTGTTTCAGAGACTTTGATTTTTAGTTTTTAACCACGAATAAACAATATTCTCTCAAAAATACAAACATGTACATACATGTTGCTCACATATTATGGTAGCCATGTTTGCTAAATAGAGTATAATTTCACCTGTGTCATTAATATGTTTATGAGCGACTGAAAAAGTCAGGGCATGTAAAAACATCTCAAGGACCCCAAAAACACCTTAGACCCTAGAGGGTTAAAGAGCGGTCGACAGGATTTTACCTTCTTTCAAAGGAGCAGATACCCACAAACCCTGCACAGAGTAAACTGGTAAATGAACCTTTTGCCTAGTCTCTCCTCAAAAAGATCCCTGAAATGATTTAGGGCTGTAATCATTCAGGAAACTGTGTGTCAGTAGACACGCTGACAGCTCGAGTCAGCACTTTTAATCCTGTCTGAACAGCCTGAGCATCTCCGTGTGCTTTCAGTGGCGTTCACCCGTCTCGCCGCTTCTGATGATCACACGAGCTCTGCATTCAGGACACGTCAGGTGAGACAGACAGCATTTCTCAACCGCTCTCTCAAAACAACACAGATGCAGAGGGGAAAAAACTCGCAGCCTTTCCCTCACTGAAATTAAATAGAGCGATTAGTGTTTTAATGATTGGTTATGCAACTCTGCATTTGGCGTACACATTATGTTCTAATCTAAACCTGACAAATTCGATGCCCTAACAGTTTCCCCTGCGGTCGAGGAGTGGCGTCTGAAGCCATTATGATGGGGTGGAGACCAGTTATGTAAGAGAGCAAACACCCACGATTACATCTCTGAGACCTTCATTAGTCCAGCGGTGTAAAACAGGAGGAAATAATCACAATAAACCAAATCGAGCACTTTATCACTTTGAAATATTGTTTATCCACTAAAGGAAAATACATAACTGTATAACATTATACTATACCGTTCACAAGTTTGGGATCAGTAGCCTTCTTTATTTTTTTAAAAAGAAATGAACATTGTAAAAAATGTTACTTTTCAAAAAAAATATGGTAACAATATTAATAGTTAAGGCTTGATTTCTTTAATGGAATGTAACTCAATAAATCATGTACAAATCCCTTTAAAGGAGTAGTTCACTTTTGAAAAAACTTTTGCTGATAATTTACTCGCCCCCATGTCATCCAAGATGTCCATGTCTTACTTTTGTCTTACTTTCTTCAGTCGAAAAGAAATGAAGGTTTTTGATGAAAACATTCCAGGATTTTCTCCATATAATGGACTTCAATGGGGTCCAAACGGTTCAAGGTCCAAACGAGAGTTTCAGTGCACACTGTTCAAAGGACTTTAAACGACACCAGACGATGAATAAGGGTCTTATCAAGCGAAACGATCGCTCATTTAATAAATAAATAACAAAGTTTAAGTTTTATAAGCTCAAATGCTCGCCTTGCTCCGTTCTGTGTGACTCTTTCACAATTTTACTGTTTTATTACTGTATTTTTGATCAAATAAATGCAGCTTTGAAGAACATATTTCAAAAACATTTAAAAATCTTCTCGATCCAAAACTTTTGAACGGCAGTGTATAACTTTGTTTTTATATTTGATTTTTTTCCAGCTATAACTTTGGTAACAGAGCTAAATGTTTTAGCTTTTACAAATGCAATGAACGCTATAATTTGAGTAAAAAGAGAGAAAACAGACTTAGCTTATTTACTCTTCTTCATGCAATGCTGTAAAAATGATAGTTTGATTGAGTCATAATCCAGCTGTCATGCTTTGACTCATCACATCATATCTGCGCTCATGTGCCAAGGAGGAGGACGAACACACATCAGGCAGAACCAGCGCATCTGCCAGCTCTTAAATATCAGGTGCTGGTGTTTGATTCATGCTGCGGCCTCTAGTTAATGTGTGTCAGGCGGTCTACCCGTTTTATAGCCTCTTATTTCCAGGTCGGATTGTGTTTGCCCGGACAGCACAAGTATGTGGAAAAGCCAGCCTTTTAAAGTCAAGCGTTCCTGAAGCCCCTGTACTTTCATGAATGGGAAACCGTGATGTCTCTGGTTTGTACATTGGCCTCGAGCAGTTCTTCAAGCGTGTGTGTGTTCGTCTAGACTTCAGACGTCTTCTTAGGTGGCATCTTTTACTGATGTGTGTGAAGCATGTGCTTATACCGTATGAAGAACATGCCATTATTCACATTATTCACTTTTTAAAAAACAATAAACGCAAAAAAATATTGATGATTTAACTTTAAAAAGTAAGTAACCTGGTTGCCTTAAAATTTTAAGTTGATTGAACTGGAAAAAGTGAGTTAATACAATGAAGGAGAATGATTTAATCATGAGAAACTCAAAATTATATGTTATCTGGACTAAATAAATTATTTAAGTTGATTTGACAAAAGAAAAAATGTTGTGATTACTACACTGTAAAAAACTATTGTTGGTAAGTAACCTGGTTGCCTTAAAATTTTAAGTTGATTGAACTGGAAAAAGTGAGTTAATGCAATGAAGGAGATTAATTGAATCATCAGAAACTCAAAATAATAAGTAAACTCAACTAAATAAATTATAAAGTTGATTTGACAAAAGAAAATATGTTGTGATAACAAATCTTGAAAATATTTTTTTTACAGTGCACTTGACTGGGGTTAAAAACATTATTTCAAGCTTACCGTTGTGAAACGAGCTACGGGGAGCGTTGAACACTGGCTGGTAATAATTTTTAACCCAAAAAAGCTATACGTTAAGTTGTCAACTCAGATATCCAAGCTTGTACCTTTACTTTTAACAATTTGTACCCATTTACTTTAAGTAGATTTTACTACCTGTTAACATCAAGACAACATATATACATTCATTTGCAGTGTTGGGAGTAACGCATTACAAAAGTAATACATTACAGTAACATATTACTTTTTGCTGTAACGCAGTAGTGTAAGGCATTACTAATCAATTTTCAGTAATATTTTACTCGTTACATGTTCAGTGAGGCTTGTATTACAGTTGTATTACAGTGTATTGTCTGCTTTTACTTCTTAAAGGCAACAGACTATGTGAAAGTTTTAAAGCAGTCTTTTAGTGCCGGTTCAGAGCGGTCGCGTCTGTAACATTGTTTTTTCCTCATAAATGCGAACACGAAAACTAAAATAAAATGAATATTTTAAGTTCTATGGAGACTGGAGAGCCAACCCTTCCTCATCTGATTTGCGCCATGTAATTAACAGAATTACAAAAAATATATTTTGCCTATTTTTTTTGTCACGCATGAATGTGTGTCTTTTCCCTAATATTAAAAATAAAACATAGACTGATATTTGTCTAATGTCTGGAGTCCTTAGAGGAAGTAGCCTATATACGTTTCAATACATGTATTTTCTGAGAATTTTTATTTCAAGTTTTGACTGCAAATGTCATGTGCATAATGCTGGACTTCCCCAATTTTAAATAATTTATCCTCAACTAGTTTTGTGGTGTAGGTCTACGTATTTTATAATGTTAACTTCAAATAATACTAATAGCCTAATTTAAAGATAAGGCAGCATTGGATCTGGACGGTAAGGAGAATAACGCTGGAGTTGGAAGAGGTGTGTCACGATTCTGTTCGTGGATCTGAGTCGTGTGGCGAACCGCGATTTCGGTTTCATATTGCATATCGTTACAGCTCAAAAGTTGTTCTACTTAGTTATTTTGGTGAAAGTAACTCAAAAGTAATACATGAGTAATGTAACGCATTACAATTCTGAGACAGTAATATTGTAAGGTAATGAATTACTTTTAAATAACAGTAACAAGTAATACCTAATGTATTACAGTTTGGAAGTAACTTGCACAACACTGTTCATTTGACATTTTATTGACACTTAACATTTAATTAAAGTAATTATGCAAATATTACTTAATTAGGTCCCACTTTATATTAAGTGGCTTTAAGTACTATTACATCGAAAAATAAGTACAACGTATTATTGTGTTCCTGTTGTATTGTAAAACACTTTAGCTGCTATTGAGTTATGATACGGGTAAGGTTAGGGACAGGTGTGGTGGTACAATGGTGGTGGTAATTACAAATGTAATTACATAAATTAATTATAGCTGTAATTACATGCTGGTAGTTTTCAAATATAAGTACAATGTAAAAACAGTCCATTATTAATTTCAATGTAAGTACATAAAAGCCACTTAATATAAAGTGGGACCCTTAATTATATTTAATTATCACATATAGAATTAAATAACATCTACTTTACTAAGCTAAGCAAATTAAACAAAATTATGTTCTTACTCAAACAATATAAATCACATTAAATCACACTTTTAAAGTGTATGCTTTACTTAGTAACATCTAAGTGAACAATAAAATAGATGTATATACATGATCAATAATAATTGGTGCACAATACACATGACGGTAACATCCGATATCGTTTTTTTAGAAAATAATCAGATGTCACAAAATGAAAAGCTACCAAACCTAATAACAAAAAGCAATGATAAAACGGTGTAAATACAGTTAGAAAACCTTATTAATTATCCACGCCCCAGTGCATGATGGGAAAACCAGTATTGGAAAAGTTGAGTAGAACTTAATTTTATATCATTGATAATTCTGCTTGAGTTGAGTCCTGGTATAGGAATTACTTTTGTTTTTTTTAATTCTCAACTGAACTAACTTATTTTTTTAATGTAGAAATTATATTTGTTTTTCTGTAGCAATAACCCAACTATGCGGTGGTATATCACCTTCCCAATTGTGGGTTATTTCAACTCAATACATTGAGTTAAAAGCCAGTCGCGGGTTAAAATTTAATTTTATTGTAAAAAGTAAGTACGTACTTAAAACTTTTTAATTTTAGATGGATTATACAATCTAAAAAATGCTGGATTGTTTCAACCCAAATTTGGGTCAAATATGGACAAACCCAATGTTGGGTTAAAAATGTAATTACAGTTGAAAGTGAAAGTTGAAGTTGGTTTAAAATTTTAAATTACATTTTTAACCCAACATTTGGGTTTGTCCATATTTGATCCGAATTTGGGTTGAAACAACCCAGCATTGTTTAGAGTGTAGGGAGTAAACTATCTTGAGTACTGTAAATATACATAATTGTGTACATAAATTCAAAATACGCAGGTGTACATACATAACACACATATTTAACCCAACAGCCGGGTTATCACTACGAATTAACCAACGATTTACAAAATGACCCAACATTTTTGGAAAATAACCCAATTTGTGTAACCCAACGGTTGGGTTAAAAATATAACAACCCAACGTTTTTCACTGTGTAATGACTCATGATAGCATGAATGGGACAGAGTTTGGAGTCTGTTAAACCCACTAATGAAAGCTTTCCTCATGACTTCATGCTGCAAGGATGTTCCCGGGAGTGTGTATCCGTTTCATCCGCTCATACTGGCCTTATAATGCACAACCCTCAGGAAAACAGATGGAGGGATTATTCTACCGCTGTAAAACCATTTCGCAAACCACATCCCAATCACTTCACCATGTGTGAAGGTCTCTGCTTCAGTTTTGACTATACACTCTAAAAAATGCTGGCTTGTTTTAACCCAAATTTGGGTCAAATATGGACAAACCCAAATGTTGAAATTGGTTTATAATTTTAAATTACATTTTTAACCCAACATTTGGGTTTGTCCATATTTGACCCAAATTTGGGTTAAAAACAACCCAGCATTGTTTAGAGTGTATGAAAGCCCCAATGGCCTGTTCTCTGCACTGTAAAAAAATATTTTCAAGATTTGTTATCATAACATTTTTTCTTTTGTCAAATCAACTTAAATAATTTATTTAGTTGAGATAACTTATTATTTTGAGTTTCTGATGATTAAATTAATTTCCTTCATTGTATTAACTCACTTTTTCCAATTCAATCAACTTAAAATTTTAAGGCAACCAGGTTACTTACTTTTTTAAGTTAAAACAACAATATTATTTTTTACAGTGGATTTTGTGAGATTCGAGCATGTCTTTGTGTCATTACGTCACATCTGTACACACACATCTGCACACATAAAGAGTCTTGGCTAGTACGTTATGTTGTGTGTGAAGATGTTGGAGGTGGAGATTTATAGCCTTTTCTCACAGCACTCGATATAATTACACTTATTAATTTGATGGCGGATCCAGAAAGGTTCAAACGACGATCACCAGTGATGACAGATTCACCCACTGTATAATGCAAAAGACTTCGTTCGGATCTTTAAATGGCTACAGAAAAAAGAGACTGCAACCAGACCCATGCGAACACAAGGATAATATCGGAATTATTACATGTAGTCACACAATGCTGACGTTGAACATTAACAATTTGAGAACAAAGTACAATTTGCACGGTTTGACGTAATATGATAAGCGATCGTTAGATTTAATCGGTGCGATTTACTGAAATTTTTTTTCCCTTAGTTTTTTTTTATTTTAATATTTCCCCTTAATTTTTTTTCCCCTTAGAAGCACATAAGTGGATGTTTCTTACATGTTCAGATTACATTTTCTGGTGAAAATGATTATGTTGGTCATACTTCCAAAATGTATAATCTGTGATTGTGAATCACACACACACACTCTCCTCAAACATTGTGTTCATCCACGCTGTCGTGCCGGAGCACAACTCGCGAACGACTGCAATTGCCGATTTCGAACAGAGATGGCGATAAAGAGGAAAAACTGCGAACTGCAGCTTTAAGTTTAGTCTACTCAAATATCCCAGCTGTCACTTAGGCCACGTCCACACGAAGCCGGTGCGTTCCCTATCTGTTTTTTTTTCCTCATTCTAAAAAAAAATCTGTAAACACGGCGTCGTCTCAAGAAATATCTGCGTACACACGAAACCACTGAAACCGACTGAAAACGGTGTAGTATATATGCCAGACCAGTTGTAATCACTGTAAAAAAATATTTTGTTATCGCAACATTTTTTCTTTTGTCAAATCAACTTAAATAATTTATTTAGTTCAGTATTTAGTTGAGTTTCTGATGATTAAATCATTCTCTTTCATTGTATTTAACTCATTTTTTTCCAGTTCAATCAACTTAAAATTTTAAGGCAACCAGGTTACTTACTTTTTTAAGTTAAAACAACAATATTATTTTACAGTGCACAGAGATACACTATACAGGGAGAAGAAGACTTTGAGCATGCGCGCTGTATACGAACCAAGAAGAAGAAGACGAAGATGACGTGTGACGCAGCCGACACGTGATGTGATGACATCATCGTTTCACAAAATATACGGATTGGCTGCACACACGAAACCGCAAGGGTGTCGTTTTTTAAGATTTTTCCACTTTGGGACCCGGTTTCAAAAAATGGCGGATTCACTCTCCCAAAACGCCGGATCCGTGTGGACGAAACGCCAATTACGATAAAAAATGTATCGCGTCTTCATGTGGACGGGTTCTTAATACAACTACACCTTTCAAGTTGACTAAACTCTACATTTTTAAGGCAACACAAACACTTGCTACTTGTTTTTTTAAGTTGAAACAACTTTTTTTAGTGAAAGCAATTCCACAGTATTTATATTGTAGAATCACAGCAGATTTTAGCAGTTTTTATTTTACCGTTATTTCGCAATTTTTTTTTTTTTTTACAGTGTAGGCTATGCAAACATGCGCAGCAACTGTAATAGCATGAGAGGAGCTAAAGCACACAGTAAGGGTGAGAAACGGTCTGTTTTGGGAGCACATTGCTCTCCTCACACAGTAGTAACCATGACAATGCAAATTTCAACCTCTAAACCAACACTTTACCTCAAAGCACCAATAAAAAGTTGGTCCAGAGCTGAAATAGACATGGTCATTGTTGTATGGGAACATTGAGCTGATACGACCTGAAATATGTGGGTCGTCCGATCTGAGAGAAGACCGAGGCAAAACAAATCCTGCTTTCCCAAAACTCTGCTTTCAATGAGCCGGTCTGATAGACGACTTATACACGTGACCCTCTTTCCATTCATGAGTTGCCTAAAATAGCAAGAGGTTGTGTGAAAGCCTGTGTATAAACGACACCGGACCCTTTAACGAGAGATCTAACCTGCCTCGGCCATCAGAGCCGGCTTGCACAAAGATAAAAGATGTCAGATACAATTGCCCAAAACACGGCCATGACATCACTCGTGCACAAGAGCTTTTCCCAAGGCAATGGCGGGGTAAAGTGGGGCAAACTCACACACTGAACCAACACACTCTGAAGCAGCCTTTGGAGCAATGATGTCAACCCTTTCCCATAGAGATCGGCTCTTGAGAGAGGAAAGTTAATGAGCCTCGCATCACAAGTTCGGCCTTTAGACACGTCAGTCTGTCAGAGGAGCTGAATTGATTTGGCTGTGTTTGCTTTCCTATAGCTTTTGAGGCCTTGTGAACGGCAACACGGATGACTTGGGCACTGGGTCAACTTACCCACACAAGGTTTATGGGGCAACGCAACATGGTAGATTGACTGAACGTTTAAAGTAAGCTCTGATTGAACTGAGCCTGCATGTGTGCACAAAGCTTGTGTGTGTGTGTGTGTGTGTGTGCGCGCGGACTTGCGTGTGTGTCATGCCCCCTGCTGACTGCTGCCGTTATTACACTAACAACATAATAGCTGTTGAACAAACTTGCTTTAAGGGAAACTTTTTTTCATCAAATTAAATAAAGAATTTCCGACAAAATCGAATTAGTTTCAAAAGTTAGGTTGTAATAAACTTAAAATCATTTAGTCTTGAAATTTCTTAAAGTTTTGCAATTCCTCATAACAAAATGTTGGGTAACACTATGTATTAACTAACAATGAGCAAAACATTTATTTATTCATCTTTGTTAATGTTAATAAAAATCCAGCTGTTCATTGTTTGTTCATGTTCACAGTGCATTAATAATGTTAACAAATACAACCATTGATTTTAATAATGTATTAGTAAATGCTAAGATTAGTAAATGATGAAAAGAAGCATTGTTCACTGTAAAAAAATATTGAAAAAAGTAAGTAACCTGGTTGCCTTAAAATTTTAAGTTCATTGAACTGGAAAAAGTGAGTTAATACAATGAAGGAGATTAATTTAACCATCAGAAACTCAAAATTATATGTTATCTGAACTAAATAAATTATTTAAGTTGATTTAGCAAAAGAAAAAATGTTGTGATTACTACACTGTAAAAAAAAATTGTTGGTTTAACTTAAAAAAGTAAGTAACCTGCGGTTGCCTTAAAATTTTAAGTTGATTTAACTGGGAAAAAGTGAGTTAATACAATGGAGGAGATTAATTTGACCATCAGAAACTCAAAATAATAAGTTATCTCAACTAAATAAAATTATTATAAAGTTGATTTGACAAAAGAAAATATGTTGTGATAACAAATCTTGAAAATATTTTTTACAGTGTTCATCATTAACTACCTAATTGTAAAGTGTTACCAAATTTTGTCCTGCCTGATAAAATTGCCAGCCTTATAATTTAATCTATCTTGACTTACTTCCAAACATGACAGTGAAATACTTTTGTTCAATTAAATTAAAACCACTTTTGAAACAATAAATACTATAGCTCCAAGTGTGAGGTTTAATGCATACTGAGTGCCTAAACACACTCACCATTCTTCATGGTTACCACATTGTTACAAAATGTTAAAAATCGTGTTATTTTAGCTTATTTTAATTAATTTAATTGATCAAGAGGCACAAATTCATTTTTAAATGTGTACAGGCCTCAGGATTTAACTTTGGGACTGGATTCAAACAAGTTAAGCTGGACTATGACACTATTTTCTTCTAGATCTGCTACAGCCAAAAAAATAAAAAATATATTTCTCTATTTACTGCTTTAAACAATCTGTAATGTAAAGACTATAATTATTAAAAATAAATCAAATGTTAAAATCCAGTTCACCAAGTCAAAGACATTTAATCAAATCTACAAATTCTAAATCTCTCTGGCCTCGTAAAAGTAACAAAACTGCTGAATTTGCTGAGAAAGAAATTAAATTAAAGTTAAAAAAAGTTAAATTAAAAAAAAATATTAAAGCACTGAGATTGGACAAGTTTGCAAATAATGTTTGAGTTTGTGTGAATGTCTGTAGGGTCATTATCATTATTTGCAAATAAAACAAACACTGAAATAAAATAGAATGGAAAAAAAAAGGTTCAACCTAAATTCACCTGTTATAAATGTTAAGACAAGATTTTAAGTTGGCATAGCTTTAACACAAGCCGACATAAGGTTTGTCTTTTTAACTTTTCAATCTATTAAATCGAATGCTTTTTCACACTGGTAGATCTGCTCCAGTTTCTGATTTGTGGAGAAATAGAAAGAGAAATCCAAAATCTCCTCTGTAAAAACCTTTAACTTTGTCAAGGAAACAAGAATTTCACCTGGCTTTATCCAATGTTTATATCTCTGTTCTGGAAATTCATGCAAATTAAGTGCAGATTTGATTAGGCAACACCTCATATTCTGCTTATTTAAATAATTTCAGAAAATTTGCTTTACAGAATGATTGTCATAGTGTAGGCTATAGTCAAGTCACTTTTATTTAGATAGAGCTTTAAACAATAAAGATTGTTCCAAAGCAGTGTTACAGTGATAAATAGGAAAATAACAATTTAATGATTGCAAAGCAGATCTAAAAACACAAACAGTCACCATTATGTTGAAGTCAGTTAATTGTTGATTAATTCCATTTCAGTAACTGTAATGAATACAATTTGGATATTGAAACTCGATCTGCAGAAAACAGTGATGTCATCATCCAGCTAAGATGAGTTCCGGCACATCAACAATATTGCTGAATAAAGGGATAGTTCACCCAAAAATGAAAAATTGTGGTTTAGCCTATACTATACCAACCCAACCCCTGTGTGAATCGGCTGAACACAAAAGATAAATGGGTAACCAGTTGATGGACCAAATTGACTTCCATTGTTTTAATTCCATAAGTCAAAAGGGCCCATCAGCTGATATAAACAAATGGGCAAGTAAGTTAATATATATTATTTAAATGTTTATTTCATTCCCATATAGTATCTCGCTTTAATTCAAACATAGACGGTGTATGGGAATGCAGTGCAAATAGTTCCCGCCTAAACTGTGTTGTTTGCACCCACACCCCTTTGAACGCGGCCATATTTAATCTACCGCAATTTGATCTACAGTGCTGCTCGCGCAATCATATACAGCGGAAGAAGACAAAGAGCAGTACATTATCAGAGTACACAAACACTGTTAGAATTTGAAAAGAAAACCCGATATAGAATACTAAACATTCTTGTTTTTCTATATCTGATATATAACGTTAATTTGTCGATATATGCTTTTATATGAGTTCTGAAGGAATCGTGCGCTATGGTTCTACTTTTTTTAACATCCACGCCCCTCCTCCTCGAAAAAGAAGTTCCGGTCACATCCGCCATTTCGCTGGAGTGGAGAGTGGAAAGCCATTGTTAGCTAAAAAATTCCGCCATGGTGAAAGTATCGAACATAAATTCGCGTGTTTAACTAGCCAACTATATTTGAGCTCTTAGACTCATAGATATATATTGTTTGAACAAGTACCGTCGAGAAAAACGATCCGTGCGCGTCAGATTCCGTGAATTTGTCCGCGTTCTCCTGTAGTGTGTTAGCCTAGCAGCAGCAAGACCGCAGGCTGTTTACCGGAGATTTACTCGCCATAATATCTGAATCTGGTTTTAAACATATTAAGTAAATTCGAAACCTTTATATTTTACATCTCATATTAAACCGCGACACTGTCCGCCGCCTCGCAGGATTCGGTGAAGAGTGAAGGAGAGATGGCGAGCTCGGTGGGGAACGTGGCTGATAGCACAGGTAACCATGACAATAACGGTAGTTTTGGCTTTGGTTGATTATAATCTCCCGCTTTTATTAATTTGAAAACTGTCTTATTTGTGGCAGGTTTAATAACTTTGTAATACTGACCTCTTTGCATGCGTGTCATGATTAAACTGTCAAGTAGTTTGTCCTGGTAGATTTATGTGCATATATTAATGGTAGTTATGAACTATTTCCGCAACACTAGTGACATTTATGTAGTAATAACTAACCTGGTTACGGTGGTGTGACTTTCTTCCATCTGATCTGCTGTTACTGTTTACTTAATGGACGGCTGTTTGTAATATGATCATTTGTTCACTCATAACATCTGATAATAGTAGTCGATAACCAGTAGTGTGTGTGTGTCAGGATTGTGCCATTAGTAATTGAAAAAGACTTTTCCTAAATTTAAACCGAGGTTAGAAAATAGGGCCCGAATTGCATTATGGAAATGGGAGTAAGTTAGCCTTCTGAGAAAGTAAAGTAGGCCTATTTATATATATAAAACTGTTTATAAAACATTAAAATAGTAATATTCAGTGTTTAAATGGCTAATTTCGGTTCCTCTTGTGTATAATTGTATTGTAACTTATTCATTTTATGAGCTATGGATACCTCGTTTCCCAGAATGCTTATGATATCTTACCAAAGAATAACTTGCACCAAAATAAGATCATGTCTTTGTTTTGTTTTGCTTTTTGGATTAACGAAATTCCTCAGTTTTGTGATTGTGTTGTGAAATTATTATAAACCGCAAGAAAATCACTCTTTCTGTCCCTCTTTACACTAACAAAATGAAATGAAGCCAATTTTACCCAACCAATGTTGTCCTTTTCAGGTTCTTAATATCATTTCCTACTCCTTCATACCAGTCCTCATCTCCATTTCATTTCCATCTCTATTCATTCCTTTTAATCCTTTACATCTGAGTTTAACTTTTAGTTAAATTATTATCAATTTTGAAACGTTAAAATCATTAACGACTCATTTAGATCATTAGTTGCCGACTTTCTTTGGTCAATTTTTTTAATTATATATTTTTTGATGTCTGCATCAGAAGTGCTATCATCATTACTGGTACCATCAATGCTAGTTTTAGAAAATTTGCACTTTTATGGTTGTTGTTGTTAAAAACAGCATAAAAATGGTGCTGGGCAACAATTAGCCTTATCACATCCTAAATAAAAGTTTGTTTATGTAATATATGTGTGAGTACAATTTTATATACACACATATGCATGTATATTTTTAAGAAATATTTGCATTGTGTATAAATAATTTATATATTAATATATAATATAAATTATTATTTATAACCATTTTTCTTAAAAGCATGCATGTGTGTATTTTATATTCATACACACACACCAATTTTATTTTGGATGCGATTAATCTTTCTGAACAGCACAACTGTTCTTTTTTATTATTATTATTTTTATTATTTGACCTCATTTTCATTTCTTCTAACATGTTGTTTCCCCCTCCTCTGGGTTGTGTTGGTGCTCCAGAACCAACCAAACGTTTGCTTTCCTTCCAAGGGTTGGCAGAGCTGGCGCACCGGGAGTATCAGTCGGGGGACTTCGAGGCGGCCGAGCGCCACTGCATGCAGTTGTGGAGGCAGGAGCCCGATAACACCGGCGTTCTGCTGCTGCTCTCCTCCATACACTTCCAGTGTCGCAGGCTTGACAGGTGAGATGGGCGTCTGGCACGCGTCACGGTGGAGGTGTGGTGTTGATTGGGTTTTAATCAATGCCTTAATGCCTCAAAGGGGTCATGAATTGAGAAATCAAATCGATCGATCATTATCACTTCAAAGCGTCATCAGCCTCGCGGTTGCCTCAAGGGATCTGTCCATAATTTTGTTAATGCTGTGAAAATCAATTTTATGTGGTGTTTTTAATATGCTTTTAGACAAACCATGTGTAAGTTGATAAGTGGACAGCATTGCTGAGTATTTCCTCCTTAAAACTGCAGTGAACCAAAGACACGCTTTGAAATCGCTGGTGTTTCTGACGTCACAAACGACCTTGTAACCAATCAGATCAACGTGTGACTGTCAACTAGTGGAGTGAATGAGTGGAGGCGGGGCTCATTTGCATATTCATAGAACTCCACATACTAAATGAGGCAAGGGTGTCGAGTTACATTCAAGATATTTTAAGGCATGAAGACAATATTTTTCAAGGTTTAAATTAGGGCTGGGCGATATGGCCAAAAAATCATATCTCGATATTTTTTGGTCAAATGGCGATATACGATATATATCTCGGTACTTTCTACGTTTTCTATTTAGATAAAGAAAATCTTTATATTTAAAAAAAATATATATATATATATATATATATATATATTCACATTCGGCCCAATGATATCCTACGAACAATGTTGCTATTGAAGGATATGGAAACAAATATAATATAGGCTATGCAATATATTATGTGCAAAAAGCTTTTGTTTTTATATTGACTAAAGGCTAAACTAAAAATGAAAATAAAAACAAAAGCACAAACTATTATATTAGCCTGCATTTGATTACCCCATTATAATTACTTTCACTTTCATTAAAAATATATACTTGTAGGTTTAAAATTCCACATATGGCACATTTATTTTCTCCAACAAAAAATATTTTAGCAATATGTTTATTTTAGTCAGAATTATTGCGTACTACGTAGTACTATTCACGCGCATGCGCGCGCCGGCGCTCGTTCAAGGAAGCATGAATTTTAGCGGAGATTCACTTGCAGAAACTCGTCCTCTTCTGACATGGACATATTTGTTGTGAAATGGACATATTTGCTTTACTTTCTAACATTTACAGATGGAGAATATACCTGTGAAATGTAAGTTGAGCACTGAGGAAAGCACCACATCTCAAACGCATTAAACACCGCAAGTATATCTGTCAGTCAGCAACAGTGTCTGTCAGAGCATTTGACAGGGCGGCAAGCTGCCTTAAACTTGTTAACTATATCAAAGTGATTTTGACGCAATTAATATAAGCTTGTCATGTTTAGGACAAATTGTACTACGTAGCCTAGCTACTTTCACTGCAGCAGCTCACACTGCAAACTCCGCTATTTTTCAGATGTGCTCATATCAAACTACTGTATCGATATAAACGGTATTGCCTCATTCCATATCGTTTCAAAAAATATAACGATACATCGTACAAACTCGATATATCGCCCAGCTCTAGTTTAAATATGTCATTTTGGTAGGGTGTGCCATATCATAGCGTCCATAGCACCGGTATACATTTTTACATGATAAAAAAGTGTCATATTGCGATATCAATGATATGATGACGTGTGGTGCTTTTATTTTCCCTAGCGCACACCACAACACCACCTGTCTGAGAGTAAACGTGATGATACACAGGGCAACTTTTGTAAAATATTTTTGGACTTTGTTGCCATCAATGGGCAACCAGATGAGACACAGGGCCCACGGCCGATCTTAATTATCCAGATAGAAATGTTTTGCCCATTTGTAATGGGAAAGTGCCCAAGCAACAATCGCTCGGCACAATTGCCCAGCAACATTGCTCAAAAAGTTGCCCTGTGTATCATCACTTTAAGAGCTGCATATCAGCCTCTGATGACAATTTAGTACCTAAAAAGGAGCTACTTCAATAGTATGGAAGTGATTTGGTTACGAGAGGTCAGACCGTGAACGATTAATCGAATCGCAATTTGAATTTATTAAAAATTGATTTTGACAGATGCGATGGCAGAGGAGAATCTATACGTGCGTCAGGTTTCTCAACAGGGAGGCCTGTGGCGATAATCAAACAACCGTCTGATCGCGATTATTTGATCTAACCGTGATTGTTTTATGTTTACTGCGCTCTTTTATAGGCCTAGGGCTCAAGGGGAAGTGGACATAAAGAAATAGACGAGCACTAATTAAGTTTTCCCGCTGTATATTCAAAGCCATCTGAAGCCATTCCATAGCTTAATGTGAGGGACAGGTGTCTATTTACTTAATTAAATTAAAGTTCACAGAAACTCGTCTTCTCTCTTCTGCGGCTGGCAATCTTTCTCCATCAGTATTTAAACAGCATGCGCCTCATCCGGTTACGGCAGGATGAAGGGTAAAACTCTCTCCAATATGATATATTCTCATTATAATCCTTGACCTATAGATAAAACGCTGTGGATTTGCATACAATGACTATATTTTTTTTTTTAAACGACTCGAGTCGCTACCGTGTGCCTGTTAATCACACACAGCACAAGGACTATGAAGTAGCATCAAACGTGCTTTAAGCACATGATTCTGCGCCTGTGATGCGCATGCGTGCTCTGTTTCAAAGCGTTTCATATTATCACGGTTTTGTGCACTGAAAGATTATTAAAAGCCTATTTTTTTTTTGTCGTATCTATCATATCCTGTTGCCCCATTAAAAAACTGCACAATACATTTAAAATAAGCATCATTTGTATATTATTTGTGTAGTGTATATAAATATATACATTTCTGATATCATTACATTCATACATATAAAATTGTTAAATGTATGAATACCTGAATGAATTTTGTAAAAGTTTTTATTAACATGTTTAGATTTGATAAAATTACTGTGCATATTTTTTTAAGAATTAATTTTTGCTGCTGATTTATACACTTACTAAGTTTAATAAAAAATTGTCATAGCTATTGAATACAGTTATTTATTATTTAAAGGTGTTAACTGTGATCTTACACTGCAAAATGATAACTTGAAAATGATTAAATTCATCACAATTATTTAATGAATGAAGCACACAAATAAATGAATGACAAACCCTAAATCTGCATAACCGCAATTATTTTATAGACAATTAAACATCCAAAATGTCATAATCGTGACAATAGGATACAATACGTGTGTCCTTGCTCATTAGGGTTGAGATGTCCTACAGGATTGGCTGATTTCTGTCGGTTTCGATTTCTGTCTGTCAGAAGTTGTAAACTATTTTTCTAAAAGAAAAACTAGAATCCCATCATTACTAGGGCTGCAACTAACAGCTATTTTGATCATCTGTTGAATTAAATGTTTTAATCCAAAATGTTTAATTATTCAAATAAATGAATTTCAATCCATTATTGAAAAAAAATGTTATTACACATCCCGACCAATGTTGTTCTCCAAACAATGCTTTTCAATAACAATAACTTTGCTTTTCAGCCTGACTGATAAAGTTCACACATTATTTAAAACAGGTGAGTAATAAAATAAGAACAAATACACACATGTGCAAAGTCTAACAGTCGTATTTTGGGCACAGAAATGAATAATTAAGCCTAAATGTAAACGCTATTTGAATTGAATGGTTTCATATTAGTTAAAAGTTGTTGTTTTATTAACATTAATGGCAGACAGCAGGAATATTAGGCTGCTGTCACTTTAAGAGCGAATAAACCAACAGATCCGGTCCGTTCTCAACTGTTCACTTATGACATAACCGAGAGAATACTTGCCAAGACGGGTGTTTAGACGGGTATTTTGTGTGTATTTGTCTCTTCAAGGGTAAGGAAACGCCACAGAGGGTTCAATTCGGTGGTCGAGCGCTGTCTGAAACGTGTCGCTATCTCTCTTCCTTTCTCTGTGAGTGTGTGTGGCTGTGCGTACAGAACGCGCGAGTCACGTTTTTCACCGCTTCTTCAGTTAAATTGACGAGACATAACACGCCCAAACTATAAACTTTCACTCTATGATGGTTGAATTTAGCAGTTAATCCGCGAATCACGTGCGTGCCGAACCGAGGGCCGACTGGTCCGTACGGATCAACTGCGATCCGCTCCACCCCTAGTACTTTTATTATCAATGTTGCAGCCCTAATAATTATGACAATTCAAACTCGTTGTTTTTTCTTTTACGGTTCGGTTTTCCCACGGTTTTGACGTCTCGGTTCGGTTTAGAAAGCTAAAATGGCTTTTTTTTAAACAGTGGTTTAATGAAAAAAAAGGTCTTTGTCTTTAAATTAATTCAATTACAATTAAACATTTTAGAAGGATTAAAAGCAAAATCTTCTAATGCTGTAAACTGTATAGGGAGCCGCACATTACTATAACATTAAAGGTTGTAGCCTAGACTTTTAACCTAAATTTATTTTTTAGATATAATAATCAGCACACAACACATTGTATGAAAACATGTAAACTGAACATAAGGCAGTTTTTGCATTAACTTGTGTTTTTACTCTAATTTGTTATTGAAATATAATTTGCACAGTTGTCATTTTCATGAAAGATATTTTAAACATACATTAAATAATCAAGATATCATTAACAGGTTAAGTAAAATATATTATACAGGCTACATTTATAGGAACCAAAGTTGTGGACACTGAATCACTTGCTTTCTGAGGTAAATATAATGCTAGTGACAAGCTATGCTGTTTTATTGACGTCTTTCCGCTGCTGAAACACTGATTGAGCGATTACACGAGTTATGATGCCTTTCTGTAAGTATCCTGTATCTTTCAACATACCTTCAGGTGTCCATTCTGTGACTAGGGTTGGGTATCGTTTGAATTTGAACGATTCCGATTCCTTGTTTCGATTCCGGTTCCTAACGATTCTCGATTGCGATTCTTTTAAGAGGCGGGGTCAAAAAAGTTTAGCTAACCTTGCTAACCAATGGTCTTTCTGAAGGAAATAATCCTTTCTGAAGGAAATACTCCTTTTGTCACAAATTTTGCCGAGATTTCGTTATTTTTAGAAAAGTGAAGCCACACTTTGGACCACCGACGTAAGGTACTCATGTTCGACTCGCGCGGTTATGCCAACGCTTCCGGTAGACGCTTCTTCTTTGGTGGTGTTCAGTGGTTTCTTCTTCCGCTCGGCGGACTGTGAATATCGAAACTACGAATCGAAATTTTAACTTTTGAACGATTCCGGGAAAAATTAAAAGTTAGTCCCGGTTACTCGATTCTCGATACCCAACCCTATCTGTGACTGAGGAAGAGATGATCGCGTTTACTCGCGCGCTGCGCTGCCGCTTGACATAAGGATCCTAGTAAGCGTTCTGTCACGCCACATCAAAGAGCGCCAAAACGGCATTTATTGTTTGAATTTCGTGATCAAATAGACAGTTTTTGAAAGATTACAACTTGCTTATTATCGAAAGTAACAAAACACAGAGCTTGTTATTTGGTGTTAATGGTGGTTAGGCTACAAAACTGAATTCATTGTGTACTGTTTACATAAGACATGAGGTCCATTGAGCCGGACTGGGCGGGGCCGGGGTAGCAGGGGGCGGTACGCAATGACAGTATCGCGATTCGAATCATGAGTTCAGTATCGCGGTTTTTTCGGGTCGGTTCGAAAATCGTTACACCCCTAGTCGAGTCTTGTCCTCCTAATATTGGCTGTGTCTGCAGGTCGGCCCACTTCAGCACGCTGGCCATCAAGCAGAACCCCATGCTGGCCGAGGCTTACTCTAACCTGGGCAATGTGTACAAGGAGCGGGGTCAACTACAGGAGGCCATCGAGCACTACCGCCACGCGCTCCGCCTCAAGCCGGACTTCATCGACGGATACATCAACCTGGCAGCTGCGCTGGTGGCAGCCGGAGACATGGAGGGAGCCGTTCAAGCTTACGTCTCCGCTCTCCAGTACAACCCTGTGAGTCCTGCCTGACATCTAACAGCCATTTAATGATCAACAGTATTATTGATCTCCTGCATTCACACCATTATATGAGAGCTGAGCTGGGCGATGACACCACGGTTTTCTCTAGACTGGCTATATATATATATCTAATTAATTAGAGGCTTTGTAATTAATTAATCGAAATTATTCGCATTTTAATTGCGTAATTTGAACTGAGAACAGTGAAGATTTTTTTTTTCACATGGATTTTTAGTAAACCATTGAATAATGACTGAATACATAAGCTTAAGCAACAAAATATTGTTCAACCAAGTCTAGCAGACCAGTGCAATTGTATATGTTTTGCGTTGAGGTCAAACTTGAGGGTCAACGTGATATGCGAATTCCTTGTTGCATAGCTTGCACACACCATGCCCTTAATGACGCTTCCATCCGTTCGTTTTTATAACAAAATTTCCCATCCACAGGCCCAACTAAAGCGGTCTCTTCAGCTTCTTCGTTCATGTTCACTGTGGTTTGTTGTTTAGTTGTCTGAAGCGTAGACTGTAAAAAAAGTCATGAACTCTAGTTGGTGCTCCAGTATAATCAGCCCGCCGAAACCAATCCAGTGAGAAATGTTCCGCGGTGCAAAAACAAGTGTGATTAAAATGCGTAAATTTTTTTGTGTGTAACTAATTAATGCATCAAAGTTTGCAATTAATTAATCTAAATTAATGCGTTAAAGTCCCGGATATATATATATATATATATATATATATATATATATATATTAGGGCTGTGCAAAAATTAATTGCGATTAATCGCATCCAAAATAAAAGTCTGTGTTTACATAATATATTTGTGTGTGCTGTATATAATTAATTTGTGTATATAAATACACACACATGCATGTATATATTTAAGAAAATGTGTTATTCATATATAAAATATTTATATAATATAGATTATGTATTTATATATATATATATATATATACACAGAATTTAAATGCAAATAATTCTTAAATGTATACAAGCATGCATAGGTATTTATATATACAAAATAATTATATACAGCACACACAAATATATTATGTAAACACAGACTTATTTTGGATGCGATTAATCGCAATTAAATTTTGCACAGCCCTAATATATATATATATATATATATATATATATATACACTCACCGGCCACTTTATTAGGTACACCTGTCCAACTGCTCGTTAACACTTAATTTCTAAGCAGCCAATCACATGGCGGCAACTCAGTGCATTTAGGCATGTAGACATGGTCAAGACAATCTCCTGCAGTTCAAACCGAGCATCAGTATGGGGAAGAAAGGTGATTTGAGTGACTTTGAACGTGGCATGATTGTTGGTGCCAGAAGGGCTGGTCTGAGTATTTCAGAAACTGCTAATCTACTGGGATTTTTACGCACAACCATCTCTAGGGTTTACAGAGAATGGTCCGAAAAAGAAAAAACATCCAGTGAGCGGCAGTTCTGTGGGCGGAAATGCCTTGTTGATGCCAGAGGTCAGAGGAGAATGGCCAGACTGGTTCGAGCTGATAGAAGGGCAACAGTGACTCAAATAACCACCCGTTACAACCAAGGTGGGCAGAAGAGCATCTCTGAACGCACAGTACGTCGAACTTTGAGGCAGATGGGCTACAGCAGCAGAAGACCACACCGGGTGCCACTCCTTTCAGCTAAGAACAGGAAACTGAGGCTACAATTTGCACAAGCTCATCGAAATTGGACCATAGAAGATTGGAAAAACGTTGCCTGGTCTGATGAGTCTCGATTTCTGCTGCGACATTCGGATGGTAGGGTCAGAATTTGGCGTCTACAACATGAAAGCATGGATCCATCCTGCCTTGTATCAACGGTTCAGGCTGGTGGTGGTGGTGTCATGGTGTGGGGAATATTTTCTTGGCACTCTTTGGGCCCCTTGGTACCAATTGAGCATCGTTGCAATGCCACAGCCTACCTGAGTATTGTTGCTGACCATGTCCATCCCTTTATGACCACAATGTACCCAACTTCTGATGGCTACTTTCAGCAGGATAATGCGCCATGTCATAAAGCTGGAATCATCTCAGACTGGTTTCTTGAACATGACAATGAGTTCGCTGTACTCAAATGGCCTCCACAGTCACCAGATCTCAATCCAATAGAGCATCTTTGGGATGTGGTGGAACGGGAGATTCGCATCATGGATGTGCAGCCGACAAATCTGCGGCAACTGTGTGAGGCCATCATGTCAATATGGACCAAACTCCCTGAGGAATGCTTCCAGCACCTTGTTGAATCTATGCCACGAAGAATTGAGGCAGTTCTGAAGGCAAAAGGGGGTCCAACCCGTTACTAGCATGGGGTACCTAATAAAGTGGCCGGTGAGTGTATATATAAATAAATGAATGAACTAAATTAATTACTTTTTTACAACAAAATGAAACATCACTGAACTTACTTAAGCTGGACTGTGACGCGATTTTCCTTTGGAAACAGACTTTGTTGCTTTATTTTCCTGTTATCTCCTGTAGTGTAAAAAGCGCTAAATAAATGTGACTTGACTTCAGACTGGGATTCAGCTAGAAATGATCATTTTTCCCTCTGTTTTCTTTTTTTTGCAGGATCTATATTGTGTTCGCAGTGACTTGGGTAACCTGCTGAAGGCGCTCGGGCGTCTTGAAGAGGCAAAGGTATGTCTAAATAGGTCGGCCCTTGCACGTTTACATAATGATTTCTTTTGATTCTTTAGTATAAACTCATAGCTCTAGACCATAATCCCCTGTCAGACACCTAGCCATTCTTGTACTTTGGGAGTGAGTGTTGAGCTTCTTCCCCCGTCCCCAGTAAGTGCTTGTCGGCACACTTAAGAGCGTGCTGCTCATGTCATATCCCCATGTCAGCACTCTTTACAGCCTCAGTAGAGCAGCAGAGTGAACCAAAGCCACCTGCATCTCACCAAACTAGTCAAAAACAATCTCTTTTTGTTATTAAACAAGGTTAAGACCCCTTTACCCCCTTCTCACTTGCCTTTTTGTTTTGTTCTGTTCCTCATTTTGGATGGCTAGATTAGAGACACGCCCCCTCTGTCCACCCCTCTCTCACTCCAACGCTTCTCTCAGTCTGAACACTTCTTCATCCTGGCCCCGGCCAGCCCTCGCTCACCCCCACACAAAGGAAGAAAGGCTGGGCTATTCTGTGTCTTACCAAACGGGTGCTCCTAAAACACATGCTGCAGTTTTGGCATGCTTTTTCTTCTTCCCTGTAGTCTCTCGGAGGGATTTCACTGGCTCGGTCTTTGGGGGGCAAATAAATGGACTGATGAAGGTAGTGGTATTTGCTGTGCAAAAAATAAGATGGCTTCTAACCCGTAACCATGCGATTCTGCTAATCTAGCGTATTCAAAAGCATCAATCGCCTTGGATTTGGATGCGTTTCTAGTAAACGTCTGCTTAATGATTCCGGTGGGTCTTTGGGGGTTTAACACGATGTTTTAGAGAGAGTTCTCCTTCTGATGGTTTGAAGCCCTCTTATTTGGTGCCCAGGGGTGCGGAGTGGGGAAGAGTACGAGGGCGCCAGCGGCCCCCCAATTGCTCTGTCGCTCCCAACCCCGCGCGCTCGCTTAGGGCCCGTGGAGTGTGCGCGCTTCGAACTGTCTGCCTGACCCCTCAGTCGAGCCAAAAGCTGCTTCTCAAGGGCCTCACGGTGAAATTTGAATCTTTCGGCCTGTTTTCCCTCACATCCCCCTGCTTTTCCCCGTTAAAAATGTGGTTCACGTGTTCCCAACGCCGTGCATCAGCCCTGGGCTGTGCCAGGCAGACAGATCGCTATTTGCACTCCACTGCACGCGTCAGACACCATGATAGAGAGAGAGAATTACCCACGCGCGACACAAGCGTTGACCTCTTTATTTCAGAGCTGTGGAGGCTTCTAGATGAGTATGAAGGCTTTTTATCCATTGGCCAGGAGTCAAGAAAGCAGGAAAGGATAAAGGTATTAAACCATGTAAACAAAGAAAACAGAAAAGGACACGTATCTTGGATTACATTTCTTCCCCCTTGTATGTTCTGATTTATTAATAACATTCCCAGAGCAATGTGATCAGTTCATTTGGGTAAGATCAAGCCAGTTCGCCTTCCTCCTCTACCTGTATTTGACAATGTGGATCGCTCATGAGAAGTTTGAGTCTGTGTGTGAATCTCAACTCAAAGCCTTTCTTCACTCCCCTTCGAACATATTCCTGTTTGTAAGAAATGTAAAACCCTTTCCATTGCATGGGTTTAAACTGATGTTAGGTCAGCATTTTTGTATTTCTTTTTCTCCTTTTACTTGTTTTGCTTTGTCAATACAAGTTTTGATATCGATATGAAATGTCAAACTTTTACTAACGCTCTTGTTTTCTTATTTTGTCTCTTTTGGTTTTCCACCACTGATATTGTTATTTAGAAGGTTTCAGGTGGGTGACAGTATTCCTGCGTAGGTGCGGTCCGGTGGACAGGAACACTAGGACTGTCAGTCTTCTCCTCTTCCAGCTGTGGCCGCCCCCCCCAGACAAAGTCCAAAAATATGGTAACGGGTTTGTAACAAAACAGAAAGAAAAACACCTTTCTCCAATGCCTGAGTTCTTCTGTCTTGTGGCTTCCTTTGAAGAAGAACCAAACCAAACCAAACCGTAGTATTGGTAACAAAACCCAAGTTTTATTAGCAAAGCCAAATGATTGGATGCTGTATGCAAAAACAAAAAGCACAGTAAGAACCCTCTAACTCTCTTACTTGTTGATATTTTTTTCCTGTTCATTTTTGGATTATGATTTATTTTTTCTCCTTTATTTGGAGTTGCAGATGACGCGCTGTGAGTCTGCAGCGGCGCAAGGGCTGCGCAGCGACAAAACCGCGACCAAAACGCGCGCGCGCCTGAACCGCACTCTCCCCTTCCCTCGACCCCCGGCTCTCGGGTTGCAGATCTGCGCGCCCTTTTCCTGCTAGCATGGCACCCAGTGGCTACACAGCCCTAAACATGACTCTATTGGCACAGTGCTAACTCTCAGACGAACATCTCCTGTAGGGTTTTAGCGGATTTGGCCGTGGGAAGCGAACTCGAGTCGAAGGGTGGAGAGTTTCATCGTTTCGTGTGCCAGTCTGGTCGGGAGTGGGATCGCTCCAGGTCTGCAGTCTTCACCCTGAGCCGGCGTTAGCGCAGGCGAATGCGGGCGCTAGCGGAAACTGCGCAAGCGGCAATCTCAGTGCGGGTTGCCCGCGTGGCTTTGTGCGCTTGCATTACAGGGACCTCCACCTGCACACCGCACTTGCATTCAAGGTTGTGGGAATTTACTGAGGTCAACGATCCAAAGCCGTCTTCTCGGCACTCGATGTGGTGTTTTTTGCTAGTCGTGTGAAGTTGATTTGACGCTGCATAACTGAAGAATGTAAGTCTGAGTGTAGGTGTTGGTTGGATTTGCGCAGCGTAGGAAAAGTGTGCAGCTTAGCGCGGCAGATTCGGCGCACGCGAGCCCGTGCTGCAGACTCGCTTTTTGCTTTTTGCGAGAACAGATACTAACACTATTTCTGTCTGCCCTTTTTGTTTTTTCTTCCTTTTTTATTTGATCTTTTGGTTTCTTTTCTTTTACAACCCCCTCCCCTGTCTGCTCTCCGTCCTTCTCTCTTCCTCCTGTTTTTCTTCTTTTTTTTTTTTCTTTTCTTTACTGTTAACCTGTTCAAGGCTTGTTACCTGAAAGCAATTGAGACGCAGCCGAACTTCGCCGTGGCCTGGAGTAACCTGGGCTGCGTGTTCAACGCCCAGGGAGAGATCTGGCTGGCTATACATCATTTTGAGAAGGTTGGTTGTGTGTGACAATCACACTATATGTAAATGATATGAACGAACGCAATGATCACATGGGCTGTTCTATGGGTTTACAGGCTGTGACCTTGGACCCAAACTTTTTGGATGCTTACATCAACTTGGGCAACGTTCTGAAAGAGGCTCGTATCTTTGACAGGTACACCGTCACTTCTTCTCTCGCTACACTTCCAGGATTACAGTCAATATTAATGAAAACGTACTTGAATTATTGAAAGCCAAAATGTGAAATTGGTGTTTAATTTCAGGGTTCCAGACTGCGACCATTTTTTGAGAATGTGCAAGTTCAAATTGTATGTGGTCGCACATGATCGCGCAACAGAATATCCGCTGCTGCAGTCCGTAACTTATGTTCAAAATAAACGAGTAGGCTACATCATGAATCCATTTTCCAAACCGTGTTTTTGACTGATCCTGATTCACTACGGTACGCTGATAATAAGTGTTTATATTCGGAGTATTTTATCCCGGGGTCGACTTTTATGCCTGCGTGTCTCGCCATAGACATTAATGGACAGAAGTAGCTCCGGCTACAGTGTTCTTCCGCAAGACACGTGCAGTTTATTTATTGACGAACTTAGACGTCACGTGCAGTGCACACTGATGGTGAACCGCGCCAATTACGAATTCACGAATTAAGGCATATAAAAATGAAAATGTCTGACGAAACAGCGTGCCCCCTTCCTACGTCTTTCCAGCGGTTAGATGAGAGTAATCGCTCGAATAAAATGCAGAAGGGAAGGAGTGTGAGATTTCTGATTTGTGTTACAACTATAAACTTTGATAATGAACAATCTCTATTAGCTTATTATAATACTCTAATCTTTTAAAATGTAATGCATACATGTGAGTGTTTAATGAGTTTTAAAAGATAGAAAGATGATGATAGATAGATAGATGATATATATATATATATATATATATATATTAGTGCTGTCAAACGATTAAAATATTTAATCGCGATTAATCGCATTAATGTCATAGTTAACTCGCGATTAATCGCACATTTTTATCTATTCTAAATGCCTCTTGACTTCTTTTTGTTACATTATTTTTTTTCTCATTTTAATGCTCTTATCAACATGAGAAAAGTGGAAAAATTATTATTGAAAATAACATTGGAATAGTGTTCAATTTCACACTAACATATAACCTATAAATAATCTCTCACACAATGGAACACTCTCTATCAATAAAAGGGTGAAAGAAATACTGACGAGGCCCTAATATTGATGAGGGGCGGAGAATTCGCATCATCTGTGTGTGTGTGTTTGCTTGGCCATCATCAAGTGGTGTTTCAGACCGTGCTGCGATGATGATCGCTCAGTTCACAACGAAAACACACAGATCACTTGGTCTTGTCAATGGGACAATATGGCAACTTTTTATAAGTAAACTTTCCATTCAGAATCTTAGGGCATCCATTTCGGCGTCTCACGCTCGTCATCCACTCAAAAGTAACGTTACTATTTGGCCGGCTCGCAAGCCCAAACGAGTGTGTGCGGCACAAAACATCCTCGCGCTGCGCTCTGAACCCTTTCATTTCAATGGCTTGTGCCACGCGAGGACGTTGTAGGACAAAAAGTCTGTTAATCGCGCGCTAAAAAAATTAACGCTGTTAATAATGCGTTAAACTGACAGCCCTAATATATATAGATAGATATGATAGATAGATATATAGATAGATAATGATTCAAATGTAAATAGATAGATTGTATGTAATTTTAAGCATTTTACATTTGAATTATAGATTAATATTACTGTCCAAAATCCATCAAAATCCTGAAATTTGGCAATGAAAATTGATATATTACAGGTATTTATGCTGCAATCCAGAAAGCCTTTGCTAGCTTTGATCCATTAAAACCACTATTCATCAGCATGCTTTGATTAATCCCATGGCATGTAGCAAAAAAAAAGAAAAAAAGGTGCGACTAAATCAAATGCTGGTGCGACCAACTGAGAAAGTTGGTAGCACCAGTTCAACCAGTGGAGAAGTTAGTCTGGAGCCCTGAATTTGATTGATAAAACAATCTTTTCAACGCTTATATAGATATAGAGCCATTCTGCATGATATTTCTCATAAATATCCGGGTATATGACACAGCTTTAATTTTTCAGGTCAATCATATATTCATGAGAATAAGAAAAGTGATATCTTTGTCATAGTATCCTTTCAATGATTAAAGTTTCCACAGTCATTGCATGTGATGCACTTTATGTGTACCATTTTGTTTTATTGGTATATTTTATACCTTTTGTAGAATTTAAAGGTAATAAAAATATTGTTTGCTTAGTGAGATCTCTGATTGTATTCCTTGAAAACCAAAAAAGTAGTCCTCGAAAGTCCTGGAATTTGGTTTTAACGTTGTCTGATTCATGTCCTGTTTTCTCCACAGAGCTGTTGCAGGTTATCTGCGCGCCCTCAGCCTGAGCCCGAACCATGCTGTCGTTCATGGGAACCTGGCTTGCGTGTACTACGAGCAGGGTTTGATCGACCTGGCCATCGACACCTACCGTCGTGCCATTGAGCTGCAACCACACTTTCCTGATGCGTACTGCAATCTCGCTAATGCACTGAAGGAGAAGGGCAATGTAAGAACCGACATTTATGTGTCACGTATCCCTGATGGGGGTGCAACGGATCACAAAATTCACTGTTATGATCATTTGCGGTTTTTGAGCCACGGATCGCGAAAAGAAAAGTAAAAAAATGTGTTAGGGATGCACTGATACCACTTTTTCCAGAATGAGTACGATACCGATACTTTCATTTTTGTTACTCATCGATACCTGTATTTTCAGTGCATTTGTAATTTTTTAAAGTATTGGTAGAGAAACCAAAATAACATCATATTGGTTTAATTTGTTCATCAAATATATAGTTCCTTCAGTAATTTATAGTATTAAACTAATGTATAATATTTCATGCTTAATTAATCTAAAATGCATTGTATGAGCTTCTGTTCGGTTCACTGTTCACTCTATTGCTCTGTCATATTTTATCTTTCATTTAATAGCACAGCACATTTTTAGAGCCGCTCCAGCAGGGCTCAGTGCTGAGGATTGGGTCAGTGGGTCAAATGTTTAGACACCAGGGAAGTATCAATTCTTTACTCCAATTTTAAAACAACAGAAATTACCAGCCCAATTAATGTGAATTTAAAACCTTATTAAAGACACGTAAGCAGTCAGTAATAAAATAAGCATCCGGACTTGAGTAAAAGTACAAGTGCTCTATCAAAAAAGTGACTGAAGTGCTCTTTAAGCACCACACTTAAGTAGAAGTACTGAAGTATTCAACATTTTTTGTACTTAAGTATTGCAAGTAGTTTATTTTAAAATTCACTACTTAAGTACTAAAAGTAAAAGTACAAGTAATGTGTCATGTAATTATTAAAGAAAGCAGTCAAAAGTTTGAACTAGCAATCAAATAAGGCGCTTTGGCGGGAAAAAAAGTTGCTTTTGGCGCCAAAAAAATGTCATTGCAGGACAACCCCTGCATTAGTTGTCAATGTGTCAATCAATACCATTACCCTATAATACTGGCGTGTGATTTAGGCAGCATGAAAGCCAACTTGCAACGAATCATTCGTAAAATTTTTATAATTGTAACGAGTAACTAGCAGAACATTAAAAAATATCGAAGTAAAAGTATTAAATTTATCAAAAATATCTACTGAAGTAAAAGTAGAAGTATGAGAAAAAAACAATACTTTAGTAGAGTACAGATACAGCATTTTAGTACTTAAGTAGTTCTACTTCGTTACTATACATCTCTGAAAATAATTATAGATAGTCAAATTACAAATAGCACAAAGAGAGGCTACAAATGAAATAGACTGTGTTTAGAGTTTTTCAGGTAAATTTGAATAATGTGAAAAAAACACTGCATAATCATTACTGTATAGATTAAATCTAGATGGATCTTTTTGTACAAAAAATTACGAAAGCGAGCCTATTTAGTCAACAGCAGTGAGTTATTTTGTTTGATTAATATTAAATCACAGCAGCAGGTTTATTAGACCTATATATTTTTGTACACAAACACTGTACACGCTGCCTGGTATCGGTTGTTTGTATCAGAGCATTTTTATGAGTTCAGTATCCGATGCTGAAGCTGAGGTCTCGAATATATTAGATTTATTTATTTATTTAAAAGGGACAATGCATATTGATAAACATTTCAGTAATGCAAATATGTCAGAATTAGCCCCAGGGCTACTTTCCATCTGCAGTCCCCCGTCAGGTCCTCACAAAACAACACATAACAAAACTAACATTTAAGTTTAAATAGAATACTACACAGTTTAAAGAAAACCTTAAAATTCGGTAACGATTACAAAAGACACCACTGTTTTCAGACAAATTACACATATACAGTAAAGTGCTATTCTATGTACTTCAAATGTGTTGCAATTATGCTAAAATACTGGAATTAGAATAAATGCTGGAATTACAATAAATACTAAATCTGGTTTGATATACATACAAATGCTTACACAATACTACAGTGATCTTTATTCATATACCTCGATTTTAAAGAAGAGAAAAAAGAAAAGAAAAATTGTTTAATGGTCACAATTTTGATGTGTCTTGAGTCTAGGGTTGGGTATCGAGAATCGAGTATCGATTGGAACCGAGACTAACTTTTCGTTTTTCCCGGAATCGTTCAAAAGTTAAAATTTCGATTCCTAGTTTCGATATTCACAGTCCGCCGAGCGGAAGAAGAAACCGCTGAACAACACCAACGAAGAAGCGTCTGCCGGAAGTGTTGGCATAACCGCGCGAGTCGAACATGAGTAGCTTACGTCGGCGATCCAAAGTGTGGCTTCGCTTTTCTAAAAATAACGAAATCTCGGCAAAATGCAAAATTTGTGACAGAAGGAGTATTTCCTTCAGAAAGGCCGTTGGTTAGCAAGGTTAGCTAAACTTTTTTGACCCTGCCTCTTAAAAGAATCGGAATCGAGAATCGTTAGGAACCGGAATCGAAACAAGGAATCGGAATCAGAATCGTTCAAATTCAAACGATACCCTACTTGAGTCATTGTTTAAGTTGATTCTTAAATCTGGGAAAAGTCGGACATGAGAGACCTCATTTTGGCTAAGAATCGCTAAAGAGGAATCAGTTTGGTGTTCGAGCGTTGTCTGAAACACTTGAACACAAGCGAATCCGCTTGAACCCAAAATTCTCAAATGTGAACTGATTTTGGTCCAGTACCTTTAAAGTCATCTGCTAACTTGCACATTTCCCGTTAGGTTTCTGAAGCTGAGGAGTGTTACAACACCGCCCTGCGTCTGTGCCCGACTCACGCCGACTCCCTGAACAATCTGGCCAACATCAAGCGTGAGCAAGGCAACATCGAGGATGCTGTGCAGCTCTACAGGAAAGCACTGGAGGTGAGTCCACTCAAAGCACATCTCTTGTTATGTGCGCTTAAAAAGGGATGGATTTTGAATCATGTCTTGTTTTCCTGTGTTGTGAAGGTTTTCCCTGAATTTGCCGCTGCCCATTCAAACCTGGCCAGTGTCCTGCAGCAGCAGGGGAAACTTCAGGAGGCTCTCATGCACTATAAGGAGGCCATCAGGCATGTTCTCCTGTCTAGATATGCTCAAATGCTGTTTAGTATAGAGGCTTTGTGTTGACGTCACTTTCTCAGCCGGACCGAGTGGCAGAAGAGCTGCAGCGTGACTGAATAACACAGTTTAACAAACCATTATCAGTTTAAACTAAAGGTTGACCTCGATATAGTGTTTCTTACAACTTACCAAAGATCCAGTGATCATGGATATGCAGGAATCATGTTTCCTCACGTTTATATGCGCCTGATTTCGACGCCGGGGATTTAAACTTCAAATGGTCTTGTTTACACTTCTGGGCTTCGGGGTCTATACGACCCCAACAATTGATTGAGTAATTGTTCAAAAATATACATTTTTAATCATACAAATAATATATATATATTTTTTGTTTACTTCTCATCTATTCATTATTGAGATATAAAGTACTTTTGTATCCATATACCACACAATTCCTCAACTACACCATTAGCTTGCATATGAAAATTTTTTTTTTTTTAGGATACATTGTATTTATGCTCTAGTACTACGCCTTCATTTCTGTGTAAAAATGTTTATGTAATGACTTTATATCCCGCAATTCTGACTTTATATCTCGCAATTCTGACTTTATATCTCGCAATTCTGACTTTATATCCCGCAATTGTGACTTTATATCTCACAATTCTGACTTTATATCCCGCAATTGTGACTTTATATCTCATAATTCTGACTTTATATCCCGCAATTGTGACTTTATATCTCGCAATTGTGACTTTATATCTCATAATTCTGACTTTATATCCCACAATTGTGACTTTATATCTCATAATTGTGACTTTATATCTCATAATTGTGACTTTATATCTCATAATTGTGACTTTATATCTCGCAATTGTGACTTTATATCTCATAATTCTGACTTTATATCCCACAATTGTGACTTTATATCTCATAATTGTGACTTTATATCCCACAATTGTGACTTTATATCTCATAATTGTGACTTTATATCCCGCAGTTGTGACTTTATATCTCATAATTCTGACTTTATATCCCGCAATTGTGACTTTATATCTTATAATTGTGACTTTATATCCCGCAATTGTGACTTTATATCTCATAATTCTGACTTTATATCCCGCAATTGTGACTTTATATCTCATAATTGTGACTTTATATCCCGCAATTGTGACTTTATATCTCATAATTGTGACTTTATATCCCGCAATTGTGACTTTATATCTCATAATTCTGACTTTATATCCCACAATTGTGACTTTATATCTTATAATTGTGACTTTATATCCCGCAATTGTGACTTTATATCTCATAATTCTGACTTTATATCCCGCAATTGTGACTTTATATCCCGCAATTGTGACTTTATATCTCATAATTCTGACTTTATATCTCGCAATTCTGACTTTATATCTCGCAATTTTGACTTTATATCTCGCAATTCTGACTTTATATCACGCAATTCTGAGAAATAAAAGTCATAATTGTGAGATAAAAAGTCGCAATTACCTTTTTTATTTTCCATTCTGCGGTGGAAACAAGCTTCCATAGTTCCCGGCTTACAGTGGAATCCAAAATGAGCCCAAACGTCGGGTTTTAATTTTGGTGCAGGCTTGAATCAGGCTTGAACGCCTGCTTGAACGGAGTGCAGCTGTTGTCCGTTAAAGCGCGACTTCTACAACGCTGAACGCTCTCACTAGAGTGTAGCCCACAGCGCCGCCACTGGCCTGGATGGCTGAATCGATTCATTGGATTTGATGAATCGATATTGAATTGAGAAGCAAAAAATTGCAATGCATTGGTGAATCGATATTTTTACCCAGCCCTAGTGGATAGAGTATGATTTTACCCCTAAATTCAGCATATTGACAAAAAAAAAATGATAACTGCAAATTCTCTTCCTGGATCCAGTTTCTATGAGTTACAGCGAACCATTTGCATCTCTGTTCTGTAGCTTTCGGCAGTCTGTAAATGTATATACCTCAGATTTCTTGTCAAATCTAGTTGTGCAGTCTACCTCAAAGCTCTTTCCCATTTTCAAAGTGTTTTTCGCTGCATTCACGCTGAAAACAAATGCTGCCACTCGGTGTGTGTAACCAGCCGACGGTGACGTCACACGCATACCCTCTACTAGTGTCTTTCGAAGTCTCACTCTCTGTTTGTACTCTATGAACAGAATCAGCCCCACGTTTGCTGATGCCTACTCCAACATGGGTAACACCCTTAAAGAGATGCAGGACGTTCAGGGGGCGCTGACGTGCTACACCCGAGCCATTCAGATCAACCCCGCTTTTGCCGACGCGCACAGCAACTTGGCTTCCATACACAAGGTATGAATGTTGAGCCATTAAGAATAATACGTATTGTCAGTGTTGTTTTGAGTTCAAACGGTGTCACTCTGCCCTTAAAGGATTCTGGGAACATTCCTGAGGCGATTGCCTCTTATCGCACTGCCCTGAAGCTCAAGCCCGACTTCCCTGATGCCTACTGTAACCTGGCTCACTGTCTACAGGTACGGCAGAACCACAAGTGTGCATTACCTCAATAAGCTCATTGTTTCTAGCTAAATTAAAGGTATAGCGGAGGATTTTCTTTTTCCGGGTGGGTAGTCTATACTATTGGTCCACCTAAGTGTCAATCATTCTGGTGATATGTTTACGTAAGGCCGTCGTACGTGCTCATCCCTATGTAGTTTTCACTTTCAGGTGTATTATGTCAGAGTTACGGTTTCAGCCATTCCTTTTTGAAATGGCTGAGGGCCTAAAGAGATCTAAAGGGCCATTTAAAATCACTAGTAAAAGTTAATGCAAGCTACTTAGCAATGCTAGCCCTGGCACATAGACACGGTAAACATCTCAATTTGTCTAAAGTAGCCTTTTGACCAAGTGGTAAATGGCATCACGCTGAAATATTCTAAAACCTTGTGTGTTTATTATGACACAAATGCAACAAGCTACTTCTTCATTACACATGCAACTATGTATAAAAATAACATATACCTACGTATTAACAATGAGACATATTAGGTTAAGGACCAACGTAATAGCACTGCTTATATGTTGCCATGTAACGTAATTGCGATTTGCAAAATAGTTTCCTCAGAACGTATTTCGTGTGATACTTGAGTCCTCGGTCACTCAATCGATCAGTGTAATAAGTAAATAAAACACGAAAGGTTTTATTTTTTATGAATGTTTTTGAGTTAGTTTATAATTTTCAACATAATTGTGTAAGGCGTAATAGGCGTTCCCTCTCGGGAGCAAGAGTGTTGTGTTTGTGCATGTGCATTTTTTTAAAAAAAAAAATTGGAGAGGGCGGGTCTTCTCTAAAATTCGGAAAGATCCTCCGCTATACCTTTAATGATTCATTCATAATGACACTCAAAGACTTCACTTGTTTTATTTTTGTATTAAACATTACAAATCATTAAATAATACAGATAAACAAGAAAAAAAAAAATAAAGACAAAAACATACACAGACACAAATAATTCGCCAGGCTAACAAAAATGAATAAAGAGATACAGTTTTGATTGCTTTACTTGTTTCATTACTGGATGAATCAGCATTTTTTTGAACGAATCTCTTGAATTAATGATTCAATGACAAATACATTATTAACACTCACCTTTTGGTGTAACAATGTAATTTATCCTTATTTGAAGCGTCAAGTTTGTGCATGTGCATTTTTTTTTTTTAAAAAATTGGAGAGGGCGGGTCTTCTCTAAAATTCGGAAAGATCCTCCGCTATACCTTTAATTTAGCTGACTGTGATTTGTGTATGAATTGCCTCCAATAATAGATCACTCTACATTGTAATGTGGCTGTGTGTCCTGAACGTGCACATTTTCACGCCGCTCTCGGGTGGGAACGTGTGTGTGATGCTGTGATGTACTCTGATCCTCAGATTGTATGCGACTGGACTGACTATGACGAGCGTATGAAGAAGCTGGTGAGCATTGTGGCTGATCAGCTGGATAAGAACCGCCTGCCGTCAGTGCACCCCCATCACAGCATGCTGTACCCCCTCTCGCACGGCTTCCGCAAGGCCATTGCAGAGAGACATGGCAACTTGTGTCTGGATAAGGTGTGTATATTACACATGGAAGGATTTACACTGGCCTGTGTATGAGCATCAATGCAATACTTTTCTTGCTTTATAGATCAATGCTCTTCACAAACCTGCTTATGAGCATCCGAAGGACCTGAAGGCCAGCGCAGGCCGTTTGCGTGTGGGTTATGTCAGCTCAGATTTCGGCAACCATCCCACTTCTCACCTGATGCAGTCCATCCCTGGCATGCACAACTCCGAGAAGTTTGAGGTGAGTAGTTGTCATGTATGGGTGTTTCTCTTGAGTAGATTTGTGTTGCATATGAGACATGAAAGTGGAACGAAACCGCGCTCAGAACAGGTTCACTCGCGGGCCAATCTCAATCACACAACAACGTTACTGCACAGTCCTGGGAGATCCAGTGAGAAAGTGTTTGAATTCACCGCAAAATGAATAGAGGGAATGCATTGACGTCACTTTCCCGCCCGATCAACCCCCCTCAGCCCGACCGAGTGGCAAAAGATCTGCTGTGTGACTGGATTTAATAGGGGAAACTGCGACTAAAACGAACAATGTTATCAATTTAAACTAAGGCCGTGTGTCCACCAAATAGGGTTGGGTATCGAGAATCGAGTATCGATTGGAACCGGGACTAACTTTTCGTTTTTCCCGGAATCGTTCAAAAGTTAAAATTTCGATTCCTAGTTTCGATATTCACAGTCCGCCGAGCGGAAGAAGAAACCGCTGAACAACACCAACGAAGAAGCGTCTACCGGAAGTGTTGGCATAACCGCGCGAGTTTAACATGAGTAGCTTACGTCGGCGGTCCAAAGTGTGGCTTCACTTTTCTAAAAATAACGAAATCTCGGCAAAATGCAAAATTTGTGACAAAAGGAGTATTTCCTTTAGAAAGGCCGTTGGTTAGCAAGGTTAGCTAAACTTTTTTGACCCTGCTTCTTAAAAGAATCGGAATCGAGAATTGTTAGGAACCGGAATCGAAACAAGGAATCGGAATCAGAATCGTTCAAATTCAAACGATACCCAACCCTACCACCAAGGCGTTTTTAGCCAGCTGAAAATGCTAGACGCTCTGCTGAAGACGCCGTGCTTTGGGCGCTTGAGAGCGTTTTTTTCCCGTTGAGACGTTTCGTTGCTATGATACAGAATATCTGCAGCAGTTTGAATGTTGACAGTTGGTCGGTGTAGTATTAGTCCCGCCCCTCCTCCACTGTGATTGGACGGCTGGGTAAAAAGTGACAGTGATGAGCACTGCGTTTTATCCAAAGTTGAATATTTTTCAACTCCCAGCGACCAGTAAAAAAACGCCGGGCGCTTCAACGTGAAAAAAACGCTCAGCGCCTCGGTACGCTCATGGCGTTTAAAAAACACGGCACTCCCATTGAAAACAATTGAAAACATACGCCAGGCGCGTGGAAAAACGCTCTGGTGGACACACGGCCTAAATGTTGGACTCAATATAGTGTTCCTTACAACTTACTAAAGATCCAGTGATCCGTGGATATTGACATGCAGCCAGGAATCGTGTTGCCAGACATTTATGTTTGCCTGATTTCGACACCGGGGAAATAAAAGCAATATAGACCTAAACATAAAGCAAATTTGCCTGTGAACGCTTTATGTAAATACAATATAGGAAGGTCTAAATCCGGCGGATCACTTATATCAGTGTTATATAGCCTATATATATATATCATATCGTCCAGCCCTAAAACTTTATAGTTTTTCTTTTTTTTTTTGGTCAGTGTTTATTAAAAAACACCCAATAATGCAGAATATACAATGATAAATATTTAATTGAGTTGTTAATATATATAACAATACAAAATATATGGGTATGGTTTTACAGCTAAGTTCAGCATATTGACACACAATGAGAACTGCAGATCCAGCTTTCGCTGACTGGATTCCAGTTTCTATAGCAGTCTGTAAAAATATACCTCCGATTTTTTTTGTCAAATCTAGTTGTACAGTCGATCGCAAAGCTCTTTCCCACTTTATGTGTGTTGTGTTTGTTTTTCGCGGCATTCACGCTGATAACAAATACAGCCGCTCAGTCTTTCTGCCACTCACTGTGAGGAACTGCAGGCCGACGGTGACGTCACACGCATACTCTCTATAACATCGCAGCGAGATCTAGTCTGAAGTGTTCGCATTTGGTGCAAAATTCTCAGTTATAAACCGTATCGGATGAAACGGCACAGACGTGGAAACCAGGAGAAACAATTTGCTGTGAACAAACAAGTTATGGAAGGCTTCACCATGGATTTACTATAGTAATGCTGACTGTAACCATGGTATTGTGGCAGAAATAGTCAAATGTTTTTACATTATTTATCTCGAACAACATATTGAGAGTGAAATTCAAGCACTTTTCAAGGGATTTCAAGTGCTTCACAATTTTTTCCAGCTCGCTCTCTCTCTCTCTCACTTTGTGGCAAACAAACTTTTTTTTTAAGTCATGAAATTACCACCATAACCAGTAGATTGCGGAAGAGGAGCACTTATTGAGTTTTAGGCATTTCCACTCCCTAATTTATGAAAAATCTCAAGTCTCATGAAAAGCACTAGCTTTTCTTCAAGTTGTGACTAAATTACACAGAAAACAAGTGAAGAGCGCTTCTTTTACAATCGCTGAATCTGTCAGTCAGTTCAGCGTGACACTTTAAAAGAACAATGGTTCATTTATTAACATTTAAATTACATTTTCCCTTTAAAAATTAGGTTTTTGCGAATTAATTAAAAGTTAATTTGATCTGCGTCTCAATTCATGCCCAGTGCTTTGTCAAATTTCCAATAAATAAACATGTAATATTATTAGTACTTTCACTTATTTATGCACAAAAAATAGCAGTTTTATGCTTAAAGTAACTTTATGATTAAAAATGTCACGCTGTTGTGTCTCGTGCAGGTGTTCTGCTACGCTCTCAGCCCTGACGACAGCACCAACTTCAGAGTCAAAGTCTTGGCCGAGTCTCATCACTTCATCGACCTCTCACAGGCGAGTATAAGCATGTTCAAGACACAGCGTCTTCCTCCTTTCAGGCGGTCTGTTTTGATGTCATCATGACTTCATCTCTCCATAGATCCCTTGTAATGGAAAAGCAGCCGACAGGATCTTTCAGGATGGAGTCCACATCCTGGTCAACATGAACGGGTATACTAAAGGAGCGCGCAACGAGCTGTTCGCACTGCGCCCGGCGCCCATTCAGGTTGGCATTCGAGAGTGTTTGTGACATAACAGGCATTGATGGAGAGATCTGGACCATATATAGGAAGCCATTTGCAGCAAATTCCTTAATGCATATTGGAATAAATTTGGCAAGTTTTTACGACAGCCACCATTTAAATGTTTATATTTCATATAATCTTATTATTATAAAAATAAATAAAAGTGTAATTATATTAAATAAGTGTTTGTATAGCTACAAAACAGTTCATTATTACCTTCATATTAGGCTAATGAAGCCTAGTAGGCTAAAACTAGACTCCCATAGTTTACGGCATTAGTTAAGAGATTTGATTCCCTTGAGAAAAATTGCCATTTATTGTAACTGATATCCAAAATAATCAATATTGAATCGAATCGAACCGTAATCGAAATCGAATTGAATTGTGAAATTTGTCTCAATACTAGGCTTGCCGCGATAGACGGTGTTGTCGGTGTTACCGGTTTTAAGCCCCATCACCGGTGACATCACTTTCCCACCGTGACACCGCGATGTCTTGACTTTTTTTTTTAAAGTATTCGTTTTTGCTAAAATATTTATTTGAATTAATTAAAAATAATAATTTTCAATTATTTAGTTCTGAAGAGAGCATTATAATTAAAAATGAACTGCGCAACGCGTGCCGTCACGTCACAGATCAGCAAGCATCAGGATTCCATTTAGCTAGCACGTGTGGAGACGAGAACGAGTCAAATTACAGAAAAGCAAGATTATGGCGGAAGATTTGGTGTCAAAACGCAATGCAAAAGCGCCTGTTTGGCAATATTTTGGCCAATATATATTAATGTTAATAAATGCCAATTTATAGTGTTTTACTTTTTTTTAGAGTGCTGTCATTTATGTAGGCTAAGGTCCTTTTTAAAGTTTTTATTTTATATTCGTCTCTTTTTATTTGGTTTTATCTTATTTAAACTTTGTTTAATTTATTTAGGCCTATTTTGTTTTCTTATTCGTTAATAAACGTTTTATTTTTTTTGGGCCCACAGTTTGCCGATTTTCACTTTTTTCAGCCTATGCATGGGGTTATTTTTATTCGTTCGTTATGCTAATAAAAGTTCTGTCTATATTTTATTCGTTTATTATTCTAATAAAAGTGCTGTCTAAATAAAAGTTTATTGTCAGCGAGTTGTTTTTTTTTTCTTTTTTTTGTCCATTCCAGCAATTGACGCTGAATTGCAATTGACGCTTATTTCGAAAGTGAAAGTATGTCATTTATGTAGGCTAAGGTCCGTTTTGAAGTTTTTATTTTATATTCGTCTCTTTTTAATTGGTTTTATCTCATTTAAACTTTGTGTAATTTATTTAGGCCTATTTTATTTTCTTATTCGTTAATAAACGTTTTATGGTTCTTATTTGTTTGGGCCCACATTTTGCCGATTTTCACTTTTTTCAGCCTATGCATGGGGTTATTTTTATTCGTTCGTTATGCTAATAAAAGTCTATAAATAAAAGTTTTATTATCAGCGAGTTGTTTTTTTTGTCCATTCAAGCAATTGACGCTTATTTCGAAAGTGAAAGTATAACGTGCACGCATTTAAAAGCTATTTAACCCCCCCGCCCTGCCCTCCACGGTGACACCGGGAATACCGGTGTTGTCACACGTCGATTAACCGGTGGGAAATTTTCCTCACCGCGGCAACCCTATTCAATACCGAGCCCTAGTCATAACTGTGTTTTTTCCACTCCGCCAGGCCATGTGGCTTGGATACCCAGGCACCAGTGGTGCTCCCTTCATGGACTACATCATCAGTGACAAGGACACGTCGCCCATTGAGGTCGCGGAGCAGTACTCGGAGAAACTGGCCTACATGCCCAACACCTTCTTCATTGGAGATCACGCCAACATGTTCCCTCACCTCAAGGTACGATTCAGTCTCCCACCACATGATTTTATTTTGATCGCTTACAGAAAAGAAGGGTCATGTTTTTCTCTTTACCCACTAGAAAAAAGCAGTGATCGACTTCAAGTCAAACGGACACATTTTTGACAACCGCATAGTGCTGAATGGCATCGATCTGAAAGCCTTTCTGGAGAGTCTGCCGGATGTCAAAGTGGTGAAGGTGAGTGAAGAAATCCCAGCTTTAATCTACCCAGGGTAAACAGACATGCTAATGTTTCTTCCCCTGCTGTCAGATGGAGTGTGATGGTCAAGAGGTGGCTGACGCCAACGGTACCCTTTCCATGCCCGTCATCCCCATGAACACGGCTGCCGAGGCCATCATTAACATGATCAACCAAGGCCAGATCCAGGTCACCATCAACGGCTTCACCGTCAGCAACGGCCTGGCCACCACTCAGGTATCTGTCGATCTTTCCCTGGTTTCCCTGCTTCTTCCTGGCTTGTGATTTAGTCCTGTCCTTCATTCTGAGCATGACAGATCTGCGGGTAACTGACCACGTTTACATGCACAACACAAGCCTTCGTTCTGCGAAAGAGGCTTACACTCTTTTCCAGTCTTTTATGATCCTCTATTTTGTTTTGACACTGGAGTATTTAACGTGTTCACGTGAATATACAAGCAGAATATAACACCTGATTAATAATCAGGGTTCGTACGGGTGCTTGAAATCCTTGATGTGTTGTGAAGGTTTGAAAACTGCTTAAATAGGGCTTGGGCGCCGCGTTGCATTCTGGGACGTGGCGGCCATGTTGGAGGCTTCGCAAATGTAAACATACCAGCAAATCGAATGAGGAGAAGCAGCTGAGTTGGGAGAAAGAAAATAAAAAAAGATGCGGAATTTACCGGGATACGTTTAATAGGGAAACCAGGGACTGGTATGTGGATAAAACGGCACTTTTAACGGGTTGGATCCATTTGAAATTTCCAACAAACAGTGGGAGCACAGTACGTTACGCTAACCGGACAAAGGTAAACTGCGCTCCACCTAGCTGCTAGTTTAGTGACAGTTATAGTGCTAACAACCATTTACACATTCTTTTAGCTATGTGTTTCAAAAGTGTAGTAGTAACGTTAGCTGTTTTAAGCACTTAAACTTAAGTTAGTAAGCAAAACGATGCTTAAAGCAAGAGGGTAACAGTTTAACAACAGAGACTGACAGGTCCGATTAAAGGGCTAATGTTAATGTTATGAGAATATTAAAATACGGGATATTTTACAGGAATATACTAAAACGGGAAGACAGCGGGAAAAGAGATCAAGTACGTGAGAAACCCGGAAAAAACGCGAGGGTTGACAGCTAACGTTACTATCTGTCCGGATTACCCTGTTCCCACTGTTTGCCGACTCTTTGTTGGAAATTTCATATGGATCCAAACCGTTAAAAGTGCCGGTTTAGTCCACATACCGGTCGCTGGCTTCCCTATTTAACATATCCCGGTAAATTCCACAACCTTTTAGGGATTTTAACATCTTTTTTCTTTTCTTTATCCCAACTCTGCTGCTTCTCCTCGTTCGACTTGCTGTATGTTTACATGCGCGTAAGCCTCCAACATGGCCGCCACGTCAGTAATGACGTCACAACGCCCAAGCCCTATTTGGGATAAAATGCTTCAAATTGAAACTGTATTTCTTTCCCAATAATTACCTAACTGACTGAATCGTTTGTTTATTAAATGGAGAAATAAGATGTACTCCTTTAAGTAGGCGGAGTTTTCGTTTTGATTTCCCGCCCATTTGGATGCCCCGTTTTTATTGGCCGCGTGGGTCATCATCACAGAGCGCAGCAACAGAAGTTGAACACTTTTTAACTTTAACCGGCAATGCTAAATTGGTATAATTGGTATAATTAGCGCAGCTCTTTCCACGTCCTGTCTGAAAGGGCCATTAGTACTTGGTGTGATACTGTAATGTAAGTATTGCATGTCCGTTATGGCTCGTTCATTCGTTGAATATGCAGTGAACGTAGCCAAAGTTTAGAGATGGCAAAATTACTCACTTCCCGTACTCAAGTAGAAGTATTTTTAAAAAAAATACTCTGGTAAAAGTAGAAGTATTGATTTAACTTCTTTACTCAAGTAAAAGTAACAAAGTGCAGTCTTAAGGCCATTGCACACCGAGTCCGAAATTCGCATCCGAAATTTTCGCACGTTAAAAAAAAAATTCGACCTCACGTTATGTCAGTCACGCTTGCACACCGCCTCCGAAACTTTCGTCCGTCATAAAATTAATCGGATCGGGTTCGATTTTCTGCGTTTTTCGCATCCAGAGCCAGCATTTTGAGAGGTCTTTTGACAATTCAGGGCCGGGGGAGCTCGTCCTCAAATCATTGCACATATGCGCCGTGCTTTCAGTTTCGGTTTTCAATTCGATCAAGTGTTTATGTTCTCTTCTCTATATTGGATTATGAAATTAATAAACCTCCCCTTTCAATCAGATTGAAATTTAGGATCGAATAAGGTGTGATTGAGCAGCCTATTCGATAACTAATGTATTTGGGCACAATATACACAATAACAGCCTAGCTGTTCTGCCCAGCGCTTCCAACGGGCCGCGCGCGGGTGTGTGTTTGTCCGTGTGTGTGTGTGTGTGTCCATTTCAGACACACTGCCAGTCTCCGTTCAGAATCGATTGGTTCACGGAAATTGGTGGTCTTGTTTTTAATATGTGGCTCCAGAATCGCTAGCAAAGCATCGAACTGTCCCACTGACATTCTGAGGTAAATTTTGAATCGCTCAGGATAAATTCGCAACTCCTTGATAAGGAACTCTCCTTCCTCTCGGCGCAATTTCAGGATTGGATGGACGTAATATTTTCTCTTTCTTCCTTTTTCAATAAGAGAGAGGGCAAAAATCATCCTCACTGCTTGACGAATCCATTTGGTATTTTTGCGTTTTTTCCCGCAAAGGTTTAAGAAATACGCAACGGACTCGGTGTGCAAGGTTTCTATGCGTGACGAATTTTTAAGCTGACGAACACGAAAATACGCATACGAATATTTCGTGCTCGGTGTGCAATGGCCTTTAAAGTATAAAAGTAGCCTTGCGAATGACAACCATTTTTATGCAATATTTGCACTGCTCTATTCCAGTGGATAAATGTATATGCCTTGAAATGACTTGATTTGTGAGCAATATTTGGACATCAAGTATTATTCATAGGTAGGGGTGGGCAAAAAAATTGATTTTTCGATTAATCGTTTTTTAAAATGTGGTCGATTCAAAATCGATTCTCAACGGCCACGAATCGATTTTTTTCCATATAAAGGGCTCGCGGACGCGGTGCTGCATCTTCTCGTCTCTCTGCACTAATCAAGCGCTGCAGCTGTCAATACACACACGCGTTTAGGAGTCGGGACACGACGGAATATTCACTTAACAATCGGGCCAGCATTGCATCGTGACCTATGATCGTAACTAACGTTTATCATTTATTTTCTCAAGCAATGTTAAACCATCCCGTGCTCGCGCACTCTCAGAGATTTCTTTCACTGCGTGCACAGCCTAAATCCGCCTCACAAACAGCTTGCCAGAAACAAAAGTTTTATCCCTGGATTATATCGCTTTAACAGTTAAAACACGCGACATTATGTCAAAACTCTGGTCTTGGTGAGTAACCTCGTAAAGACAGTCGGTAATGTCTTAAATTAGCATTAAACGCGTGTGACAAAGTTAATGAAACAGTAATGGATTCGCACACTAGTTCTTAAAGTGAACGCAGCCATTTGTGTCAGTCATTAATTCTGTTGTCATAACAACAGAATATAGTATTAATTGTAAGCAATCAGAATTAATAGCCTTTGTATTTAATTCAGTCTGGACTAAAAAGACTATCCAGTGTTATTTTACATTGGATTACTTTATTCAGTTTCTGTAGTATTTCTGACATACCCCAAAAAACTACCCCAAAATGTCTCTTAATTTGTGTCTTTATTCTATTGTATTTATTTGTGCTACTTTTTTCAATTTAATTCAAAGATTGAAATCAAGCATCCATACATAAACTCTTAACAAAAAAAATACATTAACATTTAGGTAAGATCAATGTAAAAAATGTCTAAATATTTATATATTTATCTATCTTACACATAAAATAAAATGATACTGTTTAATCAAGCTGTGCGACTGTTCTGTGCGACTCTTTTTTTGCACATTGCATCAAAATCCTGTCTAGTCTTTGTATGCATTTAGTGTACCTAAAATAAAAAGAGTTTTATATACAGGTTTATGGCTCTTAATTTTCTTGTATTAATTAACCACTAGTAAACTTATGTCCACTGTTCTTTTTTATAAATTATAAATATAGGATTTTTATTACATCTTCATTATAGTTGAATCGAGAATCAAGTATTAGGGAATGAGCAACGATTAATCGCATCCAAAATAAAAGTTTGTGTTTACATAATATACATGTGTGTAGTGTGTATAATTAATTTGTATATATAAATACCCACACATGCATGTATATATTTAAGAAATATGTGCATGTATATATCAAATATTTATATTTATATATAATATTAATTGTGAATAAATATATATATATATATATATATATATATATATATATATATATATATATATATATATATATATATATATACATGCACATATTTCTTAAATATATACATGCATGTGTGGTATTTATATATACAAATTAATTATACACACTACACACACATATATTATGTTATTTTGGATGCGATTAATCGTTGCCCATCCCTAACTGGTATGTAATTTACAGTGTTGTAAGGTGCTGGGAAAAGCTTGAAAGTGCTTGAATTTGACCTTGGATGAGGTGTACGAACCCTGAATGATAATTCTGAATGTGGATTTGTATGTAAATGTGGTCTGTCACTGACACCTCATTTCAATGTCTTCAATTGTCAATGTCTAATTCATTTTGGCGATTAAAGCAGCGGTGAGGTGTTTTAATTGCACTCGCACGTGAGAGCCTTGATTTCACTCAGATGGGTGGTGAAATTACTCTAATCATCTCAGATCAGTTTCCTCCTTTGATTGGCTCCTGCTTTAAGGGAAGATCGGGCTAAAAGACGCTGTGATGATAGTCGGCAGAGTCAGAATATTTCCTATGTTGTTGTTTTTCAGATTTTTACATTGGAGGAGGTTGTAGTATCTGGGACTGTAGCTCTGCAGGTATGGCACACTCGAGCTGGCCGAGAAAAGCACGCTTTGAGAAAGGACGTGTGCAATAGTCACTCGGGCCTTCACACCACTGCTGTAGGGCACAGACACGGTGGCGGAGGAGTTGGGATGGGCGACACTGTTTTAGGGAACATGCTTGTCTTTGCAGTACCTAGACGAGTAACTCGTGTGTTCTTCAACCTCTCTGTTTAGATCAACAACAAGGCAGCAACCGGAGAAGAAGTTCCCAGAACGATTGTGGTGACCACCCGCTCGCAATACGGCCTTCCTGAAGACGCGATTGTCTATTGCAACTTCAACCAGCTCTATAAGATTGACCCTCCCACCCTGCAGATGTGGGCCAATGTAAGGCTTTTATCAGTAACACTTGTCTGTACAGTAGAAACACAAATTGGAATCAGCGCAACATGATTAGAGAAAACAGATAAAAACACCCATAATGCACTTTTGATCTGACTGTCTGTGGGCAGCAATGCAGAAATACGGAAGTTCACTCTGTAGTTTGAACTAAAGCCCTAGAGTTGTCCAAATCTGCTGGATGATGCAAAACGGGTCATTTTGATTAATTCGATTAATTTGATTAATTTGATTAATAAACAGGGTTATCTGGGTGCTGATGACACAGAGAAAGTGTGCATATTGTTTATTTACTCATTTACGTACAATACTAACATTAATAATTAGGGTTGGGTATCGATTGGAACCGGGACTAACTTTTCGTTTTCCCGGAATCGTTCAAAAGTTAAAATTTCGATTCCTAGTTTCGATATTCACAAAAAAAAAAAAAAAAAAAAGTTTCGATGTTCACAATCCGCCGCGCGGAAGAAGAAACCGCTGAACAACACTAACGAAGAAGCGTCTACCGGAAGTGTTGGCATAACCGCGCGAGTCGAACATGAGTAGCTTACGTCGGCGATCCAAAGTGTGGCTTCGCTTTTCTAAAAATAACGAAATCTCTGCAAAATTTGTGACAAAAGGAGTATTTTTACAGAAGGAGTATTTCCTTCAGAAAGGCCGTTGGTTAGCAAGGTTAGCTAAACTTTTTTGACCCCGCCTCTTAAAAGAATCGGAATCGAGAATCGTTAGGAACCGGAATCGAAACAAGGAATCGGAATCAGAATCGTTCAAATTCAAATGATACCCAACCCTATTAATAATACAAAGAGAGTTAAATCTGTCAACTTATTGATCTGTTTCTGTATTATTATACATAGTTCAGGGCTTTAAGGCATTATATATACATTCCCGTTTCGCTGTTGTTTCTCCAGCTAAATCATATTTAACATGGATCTCTGTTCATCTATTAAAACTGAAGTTTTAGCTCCCCGTGTGTTGAAAATCAAGCTTTCAATGTTGTTAATGTGGTGTTTTTATTTTTCTTTAAGACATAAGTCGACAGCATTGTTGCGTATTCTCTCCTTAAAAACTGCAGTGAACCGCATAAAACTAACGGTGAAGAATTACATTCAAGCTATTTTGAGGCATGAAGACTTTTTTTCAATAAAAAAAAAGTTTAAATATGTAATTTTGGTAAACAAAGATGAGTTAAGGGATAAAATTATTGACTACATGGCGACTTTAATTATTTCAACATGATGCCATTTTAGCAAAGCACACTCAAAAGGAATAATGTAAATAATGTCATACCCGCCAACATGTACGCATTTTGCGTAGTGGCCACGCATTTTGACCTCAAAGTACGCTGGTACGATTTGTCACTCTAAACTACGCAAAAACCTGGCGACGCGTATTTGCACGCGCAGTCCTCAAATCAAGCAACAGCAAGAGAAGAAGAGTTCGGCCAATCATAGCGCTGGGTTCATTCAAATTGCAAGCGGAGATGATTGACAGATGTGTAAGTCTTATAATTAAAAAGAGACTGAAAATCAACACCAATAAAGAATCCCGCTCGATCCCGCTTCCACTCGCACGCGCCCCGGGTCTGACTGATTTAAGCGAGGACAGTAGGCCTACAGTAGTCGGGACTTCTCCTGAAGGTAAACGGGCTGGGGTGGATGTAGAAAGTTGAAATATTGTATTTGAGTTCATTTAAAATTGATTGGTTATCACACGGGACGGGATCGCAAGGATTATTTAAAAAATACTCTTTCATAATTCTTTCATGGTAACTCAGATAAGAGGAAGACATTCAGCCATGGAAATTACAAAAATGCTCAAGTAATGTTGAACAATAAATCTAAATAAAATTGAAATCGCTATGTCTTAGTGATTATGAAAGTGCTGTTATTTGTGGATGACTGATAATATAAAGCGCAAATCTGGAGAAACAGGCGTTTATTTTTTTCATTCTCAGTGTTGAGAAACATAGCCCGCTTGTGTTACGTTATTATGTTAATAACCAAAGTACCGAATTATGTTACGTATTTATTTTTGTATGAAAACTAGTCTAGTCGGCGTACTTATGGATTAAAAACGACCGTTGTATGATCTCATCTATCAGTGCTGCGCGACCTCTCACAAACAGAGAGAGAAGATATTTATAATATAAAAATTGACAGGCAAAGTTTGACAGGTTTTCTTTGTCCAAAATGTCAAAGCTTTTTGTCTTGTCTATTCGTGTTTTTACAATTAGTTAAGCGACGGACGCTTTACTGTTAACAGCCCTCGTTATATGTCGGATTCGTCTTATTTGAACAATTATATTATTGGTCATGTGACAGGACTCCTGTCTATTCGTTGTTAACTGTTTCTATAAATATATTTGGATTGGCTAAAGTTTATTCAGCTAATGCATGTCCTGTTTATAATGTGAAGCCTAATGTTCAAATGCAAAGAAAGCACAAATATAAGCCCTTTTCCCTGTAGGATTTAATATCATATTTGGATATTGGAATAATCAATTAAGTAGCCAATTTAAAATAAATAACATGTACACGTTTTTTAAACAATTTTTTATTGGTATCTAGGTTTTTCATTATTATTTTAGATTAATTGACCAGCACAGATTATATGCAATACAATACTAATCAATCATGAATAAAGAAATGGAGTTGAGTAGGATTGAAACTTTGTACTTTCACTGTTGCATTGCAGTGCAAGTTAAATTTAGTATTTGCATCAAATTAAAAAACCTTTAGAGGTCAAAACTATTTTTATAGAATTATAAAGATAGGCATGTGTCTGTGTGTGACACAGACAAAAATAATGACAAATATATTTTGAGAGACACCCCCCGCGGCATAAAAGTACTCATAAAATTTCTTCTAGGTTGGCAGGTATGTAATGTTCACCAAATTACTGATTGTTTTTATACACCTATAATATGGCACACAACTGTTGTGACCAACAGAGGCTTCTGCAGATGTGTTTTGAGTAATCTCATATCATAAATTTAAATCGTGGTGTTCATTATCGAATCATCGTTGTAAAGCAGCTTCTCTCCTCACTGTGCAGATCCTGAAGCGTGTGCCCAACAGTGTGCTGTGGCTGCTGCGCTTCCCGGCCGTGGGCGAGCCCAATATCCAGCAGTACGCCCAGAACCTGGGCCTGCCCGCGTCCCGCATCATCTTCTCCCCGGTGGCCCCGAAGGAGGAGCACGTGCGGCGAGGACAGCTGGCCGACGTGTGCCTTGACACCCCGCTCTGCAACGGACACACCACAGGCATGGACGTGCTGTGGGCCGGGACGCCCATGGTCACTATGCCAGGTCAGTGTTTCCCTGCTACTGTAGCGGAGCGGGCATGTAATTTTTTTTATTATTAGACATCAAAAAGAATGTATAATAATTGAAATCATGTATTATTATTTTTTTTTAAATGTATAGATATATGAAAAAATATATATATTATATATATATATATATATATAAACACTGCAGGTAACACACACTGAGAGCCAGGGGTGTAACAAGACCCTCGTGTCACGATTTGATGCGTATCACGAGACTGAACAATATTATTGCTGTACTCCAAGACACAGTAAAAGATTAACAAAAATTGATGTTCAGTGTTGCTGAGCAGAAATACAGAATCATGTTTCTCTTGATAGATTAAGAGGCTGTCTATCACTACACACACATTTTACATGTTCGTAGAGTTACTACTGGAGTAAATATATAGGCTATAATCTGTGTTCACACAGCTTTTGTTAAATTTAAGAAAACACACTTCAGCAAAACATCATCAGCTCAAAGTGTTTTTACTGGTTGTCTCTGTATGAAGAGTTTATGGGTATAATACGTCACAGTTTACTTTATTTTGCACTCCTCACTTACATAAATGAACTATCGTGTCTGGATTACACTAGTGGAAAGATTCTGCGAAAGTACAACCAGCCAAGTGTGACTTTTGCACAGGCAAACACCTCATGCTTTCTTCAGAGTGTGTGTGAATGTCTCCTGTTTCCTGCAGGAGAGACGCTGGCGTCACGAGTCGCCGCCTCTCAGCTCACGTGTCTCGGCTGCCTCGAACTCATCGCTCAGAGCCGACAGGAGTATGAAGACGTCGCCGTGAAGCTCGGCACTGATATGGAATTGTGAGTTCATTTAGTCTATTTCTGCTTTCTAAACGACACATGTTAATAAGGTTGGGCTGATAGACTTCATGATTTCTGTTTCTCCCCCTCTTGATCTGTAACGTGAGATGGGTGCACATGTTTGTTTGCGCTGCAGTTCAGAAAGTCCCGTCTGTCGGGTTCATTACAGTGGGTGAATTTAGTAAAGAACACCAGACTTTAGTAAACTTAGCATCTCAAGCACAGTACACGCATCATATTTTTGCAGAATTAAAGGAGTAGTTCACTTTTGAAAAAACTTTTGCTGATAATTTACTCGCCCCCATGTCATCCAAGATGTCCATGTCTTTCTTTCCTCAGTCGAAAAGAAATTAAGGTTTTTGATAAACATTCCAGGATTTTCTCCATATAATGGACTTCAATGGGAACCAAACGGTTCAAGGTCCAAAAGACAGTTTCAGTGCAAACTGTTCAAAGGGCTTTAAACGACTCCAGACGATGAATAAGGGTCTTATCAAGCGAAACGATCGGTTATTTCAAAACTTATTCCAAAAATGTAGCTTTTCTAAGGACAAATGCTAGCATTGCTCTATTCTGTGAGGCGCGTTTGTAACGTCACGTAATACGTAATTACGTTCAAGGTCACGGGTGACGTAGCCAGAAGTCGTTTAAAGACATTTGAAGCTGCATCTGAAACTGTTATTAACTGTCGTTTCGACCTTAAACCATTTGGACCCCATTAAAGTCCATTATATGGAGAAAAATCCTAGAATGTTTTCATCAAAAACCTTAATTTCTTTTCGACTGAGGAAAGAAAGACATGGACATCTTGGATGACATGGGGGTGAGTAAATTATCAGCCAAAGTTTTTTCAAAAGTGAACTAATCCTTTAAATGGAGGGGGAAAAGAAGCAAAAAACAAGCGTAAAAGTTTGAATGTGAAGATGTGCCACTTTGCTACACGTAGCCCAACCCTAATGTTTAAAGCAATTGTGCCCAACCCTGCTCCTGCCGATCGACTGTCCTGCAGAGTTTATCGCCAACCCTAATCAAACACACCTGAAGCAACCAATTAAAGAGCCCCTATCATGGATTTTTGAAAATGACTGTTCATATGGTGTGGCATATAGCTCTAAGGGAATGGAAACATCCTGCAAAGATTTATATCTGAAAGTGCTCCGTATATAAATTTATTGTCTTTCAAATGTGAGAGTCGACTCTTTGAGTCTATGAAATGAATTGTTTTTGAAACGAGTCATTAGCTGTTACATCGTGATGTAGAGAGGTCATTGGCCGCTCCCAACAACTGCGTGCGCAGACTTGAAGTGACGTCTAGAAAACATTCAAATACTTCAGCTGAATCGCATCATGTCGAGAAGACGCTGTTCTACATTGCAAAGACAGTTCAGCCACTTGTTTCCACTGTCCACGGATGAGCATGTGAAGATTCAGTGGTCAGAGTTCATATTTGCAACGATACCACAACAGTATAGCCCGAACCTTGTGTTCTCATCATTTTAATGACGAATCGTTCAAAAACATAAATGAATTCAAATGTGGATTTGCAAGTCGGTTGTTCCTGAAGGAGGACTCAGTATCCAGTGTATATGGATCAGGCTCGTCCTCCTTCGAATCACAATCTGTAAGTATTATTAATAATGTTTGCTGTTAGTTATATTGTGTTGTGTACACTCCGCGCAGCTTCTAAGCGGGATAAAGTTAGTTTTGTTCTTGATATTCCCCAGATATTCACTAAAAAATGGCAATTACCTCCTAAACGACCTAGCCAAAAAGTTATTTAAACCCCATTGCCGCTAAAAAGGCAAGGCTAACAATGTTTCACAAGCTTAATTTTCCGTATTTTCGCTCTATATAATAAGCACTGCCCCTCAAAAGCCGCCGCAATGTGAGTTTCGCGGGGAAAGCTCGCTCTCGACAGAGACGCGAGTAAGGGACCGTGTGGAAAGTGCACTTTTTCTGACACGTTTGTTCAAACACTATATACAATTTTCAACACTTGACGAGCTATAATCCTGGTTATGGGCGCTCCGTTGCCGACAGTCTCTGCCTACGGTTTACCAATAACAACTGACTGGGTCATCTGACCAATCAACGCAGATTCACGTCACTCAAAGGAAAATGAATCGTCGAACGAATCATTTGGGAGTCGTTGAGCAAATCAGGTAAAAATAAATGCATATTATAAGACAAATAAAGAGTTTTTTTTATCCTTGCATGCACGTTAAACTGTTTTTGGGAACTCCCAAAACAAAAATAGGCACATTTCAAATGCTATGATAGGGGCTCTTTAAGGTCTTCAGGATCACTTGAAAATTAAAGGCAGGTGTGTTTGATTTGGGTTGGAGATGAACTGTGCAGGACAGTCGACCGGCAGGAGCCGTGTTGGGCACCCCTGGTTTAAAGGGAGCATTGGATGTCCATTTTCCACAAGTTGATATATGCCAGTATGGGAAATATGCCCTAAGGCCGTGTGTCCACCAAAGCATTTTTAGCCATGCTTTGGGCACTTCAGAGCGTTTGGCCTCACAGCGTTTTTTCCATTGAGACGTTTTCGTTGCTATGATTAGGGCTGCGACGATTAGTCGACATTGTCGACAATAAAAAATTGCCGACAAATATCTTTGTTGTGGAGTAGTCGTTTGATCTCACGTGACCTAATGTAAGGGCGTGCAATATCGTGATTTGACCGCTACGGCGCTTTGTCGCTAGAGTGTAATGCAGCCCTTTATAAATGCAAGTGCGGTACAAGAAAAAGCAGCGCGAATTATGACGGAGTGCAAACGGATCCGAACTAGCAAGGTTTGGCAAAGTTTTACAAAACTTAAAACCTACAATTCTGTCATGTGCAATACATGCAAGGCAGAACTTGCTTTTCACGGGGGCACCACATGCATGTTGGAGCACTTTAAGAGGAAACATAGTGAAACTGTAGTGGTAACGTATCTCTTTATTAAATCATGCAATACTACTAATAGTAATAATATAATTACAGTAATGTGATTATTTATTTTGCATAGAATAAAGCTTGATTAAGCTTAGGAGTCGGGGCTGTTTTTATTATTGTAACACTATTTGGTGTTAGTCTTATCAGTCCCTCCAGGATTTCACGATTTTTTTTTTGTGATTTTTGCGATCAAAATGACTGATTTTGTGGTGGTAATTTCCAAAAATTTGTGAAAAAATTTGCGATTTATATTTAACATTTACCATAATAGTATTCAGTCCTTCCAGAGAAACACTGAGTTTTTTTTGTGATTGTTGTGGGCAAAAATTGATTGATTATGCGGCCAGTTTTCTTTAAAAATGCAATGGAATATGTGGGATATTTATGCAATTTTATGCGATGAAATTGCTGGAATTTGCAAAAATTGAGGAAACTTGCAAAAATTGCGGTTTGATGAAAAAGAGAAAAAAAGTGATTCCCCCAACATCCTGTTAATATAAGAGTCATTTCTTGTTACTTCCTTTGATAAGCAAGCATACTACATCATAGAAAGTGCTGGGAATATTTAATTTCTCATCTTGTTTTATTTCAGACTGTAACGAGTGTAAATAAGGTGTGGCCCCTTTAAGAGCTCTCTGCAGTGTTATATGTGCGCCTCGAACACCCCATGTGTGCGGGTAATTTCTGTTTGATGCTACTTCTTTTATCTCATGTTGTTTATTAAGTAACGATGTGACGGTAGAACGTTCGACAGACAGTTATACGAGTTCGATTTGTGAGATGTCAATCGCCTCCGCGAGTCTGTCTGGCGTCGCGTAATTGCGTCTCTTCATAACGTTCCCATGGAAACAGGGGGAAATGGCTGCTCTTGTGTGAAGCAAACGCAACATTTTTCAACTTTCTTTCGACTTTTTTTTGCAACGAAAATGCGAGGATTATGAAATTATGCAAACCCCGCATATTTTGCACGGAAATCGGTGCGGCGTATTTGAAAAAATGCGGCCCCCGCATAAATATGCGGACTTTGGCTAATTTTGCATTGAATTCAGCGATCGCATAATCGCGTTTTTCTGGAGGGACTGTCTTATTACTTGCCTGTATTTTGTTCCATAATCCTGAAGCCTTACAAAAGGAGATGTTTAGGAAGAATAACATGGCGGTTAGCCTAATTTTTCTTTTTCATTCTGTAAATTAAAAGGTGAATGAGAACATCTCTGTCAGCTCAATTCTCAAGTAAAAAAACTATTGTAATTTTATATCTATAATAATGGTTTGCAGATTAATATTTTACCCTTTTGTGTCCTGAAGTTATTAACCCATTTTCTGTTTCAGTTCTATGAAAAGCAGTGGGCTTATTAAACAATGCTTAGAGAGCATTTGTGTGTGATTTGAGTTAAACTTAAAGAGAATGACCTGTTTAGTTGGCTCTAAGTTCATGAAAACCACTATTTCAAAAGCTGAACTGATTTTCTTTTTTTATATTATAGTAAGAATATGTAACTCAATGTTTTAACTAATTGAAAAAGCTGAATAAGCGTTCCTAACTTAAAGATAATCGATGATTAGTCGATTAATCGTTCATCAAAATAATCGTTTGTTGCAGCCCTAGCTATGATACAGAATATCCGCAGCACAGTTTAACTTGTAACTGATTAAAAAACGCTCAGCGCCTCGTTATGCTAATGACGTTTAAAAAAAAACACGGCGCTCCCATTGAAAGCAATTGAAAACAAACCAGTCGCATGGAAAAACGCTTTGGTGGACACACGGCCTAATGTGGGAAATATGCTAATACGAGACAGTCCGTCAGCAGTCGTGGGCGGAGTATGAGCAGTATGACATCATATTGCTCACAAAATCCAAATGGTTTGAGTGTTCTGGCTTTTTGAGACAAAAAAAAGAGTGAATGGACTTTTCCCTTTGTATGGTGAATTTGTGTGGTATGAGCGCTGCTTAAAGGAGTAGTTCACTTTTGAAAAAACTTTTGCTGATAATTTACTCGCCCCCCTGTCATCCAAGATGTCCATGTCTTTCTTTCCTCAGTCGAAAAGAAATTTAGGTTTTTGATGAAAACATTCCAGGATTTTCTCCATATAATGGACTTCAATGGGAACCAAACGGTTCAAGGTCGAAACGACAGTTAATAACAGTTTCAGATGCAGCTTCAAATGTCTTTAAACGACACCAGACGGTGAATAAGGGTCTTATCATGCGAAACGATCGGTTATTTCAAAGCTTATTCCAAAAATGTAACTTTTCTAAGGACAAATGCCAGCCTTTCTCCATTCTGTGAGGCGCGTTTGCAACGTCACGTAATACGTAATTACGTTCAAAAGGTAACGGGCGACGTAGCCGGAAGTTCAGAGTCAGTGTTTACAAGTTGAACGCATAGGTTGAACGTGAAAACTAGCTCAAACACCGTTTACAAAAAAGGAATTAAAAGGTAAAACAACGATGTCGGACGATTTTGATTCTGTACTTCCGGCTACGTCGCCCGTGACCTTTTGAACGTAATTACGTATTACGTGACGTTACAAACGCGCCTCACAGAATAGAGCAAGTCTAGCATTTGTCCTTAGAAAAGTTACATTTTTGGAATAAGTTTTGAAATAACCGATCGTTTCGCATGATAAGACCCTTATTCATCGTCTGGAGTCGTTTAAAGACATTTGAAGCTGCATCTGAAACTGTTATAACTGTCGTTTAGACCTTGAACCGTTTGGTTCCCATTGAAGTCCATTATATGGAGAAAAATCCTGGAATGTTTTCATTAAAAACCTTAATTTCTTTTCGACTGAGGAAAGAAAGACATGGACATCTTGGATGACATGGGGGTGAGTAAATTATCAGCAAAAGTTTTTTCAAAAGTGAACTAACCCTTTAACCCTGTTGTTGTTGTTGTCCCGCTCAGCCTGAAGAAGGTGCGCTCCCGCGTGTGGAAGCAGCGCATCTGCAGCCCGCTCTTCAACACCAAACAGTACACGCTGGACCTGGAGCGGCTGTACCTGCAGATGTGGGAGCGTCACGCCGCCGGAGCCAAGCCCGACCACCTGGTGAAGATGCAGTCCGCGGAGAGCAGCGAGAGCACCTGAGCGAGGCCAGCACTGCATGTGTGTGTGTGTGTGTCAGAGACTCGATGAGCCACAGGTGAGCACGATCACCCCGGACAGCTTTAGTTCCCGCGAGCCGGACCCGGACCACACACACTTCCCCTTCGCCTGACGAAATTGATGTTTGTTGGCTCCACTGATTTTGTTTAGTTTGTTTTTCTGTGCTTGATTTGAAGTGGATCTGGAGATAATCCTGCAAATGTACACCAATAATCAACGCAGATAGGGTTTTTTTCTGTTTTTGTTAGTTAGCTTATGTGCGTCTTGAACTAGCTTGGCTTAACCCCGGGTGACGGATGCACACCTCGGATCTCCAGTCTCTCCCCAACCCAATGCCAACTCCGTGTCCGTATGCAGTCGATAGAAAATAATCCCTCTGTTGTTTTTGAGCACACGCTAAACAGAGGAGTGTCTTATTACACGCTGACAAGGCCTGCAAACCGCTCGAGTGTCGACTCCTGGCTTCTCTTTGTTTTTTTATGGTTTTACCAGGAAAGGTGTAGGTAAGTATGTTCTCCGATGTTTTGGTTTTGTACACTGTCTTCCTATGAACTGGTTTTATTTATGCTGTCGGTGTCACTTCCGCGAGGCTCTCTGCAGAAACTGAAATAAAGAGATGTGGCGAACCTCGGAGAGAGGTGCACGTGCTCGGCTGCGCTTCCGTTTTGTTCCAGTCCTTTAGGAGCCGACACATTATGAAACTAACAATAGTAACATCCTGAATACTGGTTATTGTGATTATATTGCTGTTACGTTGTTGCTGACTGAACTGTGATGTGCACCCATTGTAAATTTGATCGCTGTATTCAGTTTAGTTCAATAAAGAAATGCTAAAGATGTTTCTACACGGGGGTTGTGTGGCCTGTCCTCGATCCTGCACAGTGGGTTACAGCGTTCCTTCTTCAGGCCAGTCATAGATTTATGGGAATAAAAACGTTTGAATAAAGATCCTTTCAATGATTCAAGTTTCCACAGTGTGCTACGGCTTACTTTGTTGTTTTATTAGTTAATTTATTTACCTTTTTTTAAATGATTGAAAAGCAAATAAAGATCTTTGATAAGTGAAATCTCTGTCTTTGATGCCATTGCTTTGGTGTTCTCATCTGGATCACACACACACCGTTCGTACACTCGTCTGGGAGATCCAGTCAGAAGGTTTGCATCTGTTATAATGGATATTATACACGAATATAAAAGCAAATATATTTGTTATAATGTTGATGATTATGGAGTACAGATATGAAAACCCCAAAGTCAAAATTAGAATATTGTGAAAAGGTTTTCATAAACTATAATCCATTATCAACATTATAACAAATTAATGCTTGAAATATCCCACTTTGCATGTAATGCGTCTATATAATAACAGTTTCACCTTTTAAGGTGAATTACTTAAATGAATGAACTTTTGCACCATATTTTAATGTTTAGAGTTTCTCCTGTAAAATTGCCATATGTGTATTGGTTTCATTTTTTTTAAACTTTAGCAATACACAAAGACAAAAAAAAAAAAAAAAACTTAATGTGCTTTAAATATCAAATTAATCCAGTATTGTATGTTTCATGTTTGCAGCCTCAGAATAAAGTGTTCAATAACTAGTTTGACAATTATTTTTATATTTTTCATGACACGTATGGATCTCTTCACATTAGATTTCTATTGGACTAAATTGAATTTGAAACTAGCTGAGCAAACATTTATTTTAAAATCATTTGCGGAATTAAACCTGCTAATGTTTACACACAAATAATGTTATATTAAAAACAAATAATATTTTTTAGCTCTTTGTATTATTAGTCTATTCAAATTGGGCATTTCTATGAACACTCCGTTGCCAATTATAACTTATAAGTTACATGTTGAATTGGCTATTTCTGACGTTAAAACGGAAACGTTTGCTTTTTACTGATATTATTATGATCAGTGCATGCAGATATAAGTTAATTAGAAACATCTTCATTCAAAACATGTAAATGTTTTGTTTATTTAATTAATGAAATATTAGGCTTTTTGGCAAATCGGTAAACTGTAGGGTTGTGTTGTGTATGATGATTATAAACCCCTCTCTAGGAGCGCTGCTGAGACCGGAAGTTTTTATTCCTCACACTGATGACGGTTTCCGGTGTGGTGAATTTGAATGTTGTGGAGTCGCGTACCGAGCTGATGATTTGAAGCGTATTAAGTTCTGCTTGTGCGACTGAAGGCGCGATATATCGACACGCTTTTATAAGGTATGTTGAACTAACTAAACATTTTGTTTAGTGTGTTAGTAAGCGTGTGAGCATGGCACATGCTCGGCTGTTTAGCCTCAGTGAATAACGTAATGTGTTCAGAAAGATATCAAACGGTCATAAATCGATCTTGCCATTGGTCATGTCTTAATTCTAGTTTTATGTTATATTAATGTTTAATATCTATTATTGCATGTGCACCCAGTTTTAGCAGTTTCGTATTAATAATAATGTACTTTTTAATACTACTGTAACTTGTTTTTAAAGTTAATGTATAGTCCACATTCTTAATTAATTTTATTCATCATAATATTTCAATGTAAACACAATTTTACTTGTATTTTAATAGTTAATGTATTGTATTCGTTATAATCACCTATTTCAATGCAAACATGATTTTACTAGTTTTAAGTTGTATTGTATTCATCATATATTTAATATTTGAGTAATTTATTATCTATTTCACTGCAAACATAATTTTACTCTATTTTAATTGGAGTAGTAAAACCATGAAAGCTACATTTTCCGTATTTTACTCGTTTTTTAAAAGTTAATGTATTGTTTTCATCATATATTTAATGTTTTATTGAATGTATTTATCCAATGTAAACACATCATTTAACTAAGTTAATGTATTGTATTAATTTAATATTTTACCAATTTTATTCATCCATTTTAATGCAAATACACAATTTTACTCATTTGTTTTATAAATTAATGTATTGTATTCATCACGTATTTAATATTTTATTAGTTTTATTCATCCATTTCAATGCAAACATAATGTGATGTAAATGTATTCATCATGTATTTAATAAGATTTAGTCACGTGACCGGAGGCGATGGATCCCGGGACCGTGTCTCTGTTTCAGAGAGTCTCAGAGAAGCTGGGCTGGGACAGACACGGGGGTCTTCATGAAGCTGAAGAGAAGGTTAGTGCTTATAATCAACATTTTACAAAACAACCCGTCCCATGATCCCGTTTCACCACTGCCTGTCCTTCTCTCGCAGCTGAGGAAGAGCTTGGGGAAGAGCCGGCGTCCAGCGCTGGGCAGCTTCAACACCGCCGGCTCGGGCAAGGAGAATCACACTCCGGAGGAACACCTGACTTCAGATGATGACGACTTCCATCAGTGTAAGGCTGATCCCAGATCACACACTCCCCTACTGTAGACACCGCCGTTCAAGAGTTTGGGATCGGGAAGAGTTTTATGTTTTAAAAGAAGTCTCTTCTGCTCATCATGGCTGCATTTATTTGATTGAAAAGCAAAACATGCTAATATTGTTAAATATTATGACAATTTAAATCATCAGTTTTCTGTGTGAATATAGTAAAGTGTAATTTATTCCTGTGATCAAAGCATCATTACTCCAGATCCTTCAGAAATCACTCTAATATGATGATTTGCTGCTCAGGAAACACACTACATTCACCATGTTGTCATTATCATGTGATCTACCAGTCACTTCACTGTCATTCATAACTCCTGCCCCGTGGCATCATGGGATAGTGTCCATCAGATGCACACTTCAAAATCTCACCAGAAGTTGTCGGCCATCCGCTACTTTTTCCTACTCATGACATAAATACTGTGCATTCAGCCAAAAGAAACGCTATAGTAGGGAAGTACATGACTTCAGATTGGTTCCGGTTGAACACTTTATTTGCTTGCGTGGGATCTTAAAGGGTTAGTTCACCCAAAAATGAAAATTCTGTCAGTATTTACTCACCCTCATGTTGTTCCAACCCCGTAAGACCTTCGATCATCTTCGGAACACAAATTAAGATATTAAGATCTCTCCTGCATACTAGTCCATAGGCTTCTTGAGGGACTGGCTCTTGCTGGCATCTAAAAGTCATTAAAGACATCGTTAAAATAGTCCAAGTGACTACAGGGGCTCAATCTTAAGTTTATCAAACGACGAGAAGACTTTTGTGCGCAAAAACAACAAAAATAACGACTTTATTTCAACTATTCACTTCCTTCTCCATGGGCCTGTAGTCAGTTAACGTAGTGTGATTGCGTAAAGCTACGTCACACGAAGGCTCACTATTGGCCGACGGTGGTCATGTGTGTGATGCGTGTGACGTACAATAACAGAAGCTTACGCTATTAAACTAGTAACCTGACTCGCGCAGAGGGAGAAATAAACCAATAGTTGAAATAAAGTCGTTATTTTTGTTGTTTTGTTCTCGTCCTTTGATAAAGTTAAGATTGAGCCGCTGTAGTCACTTGGACTATTTTAACGATGTCTTTAATGACTTTTCGAGGACATCAAGTGTCATTCCCTCAAGAAGCCTATGGACTGTATGCAGGAGTGATTTTAATATCTTAAATATCTTGAACGAAGATAAACGAAGGTCTTACGGGGTCGGAACAACATGAGGGTGAGTAAATACTGACAGAATTTTCATTTTTGGGTGAACTAACCCTTTAAGGTATGCAAAGAATGAATTAATTGTTTGATTTTTATTTCTCCAGTTCTTGCTGCAAAGGCTACACCAAAATCCACATTAAAACAATCTGCATCAGCTGCCCGGAAGCCAAGGTGAGCATGTTATATATGAAGAGCTCTTTTCCAAAAAGCGATAAACGCCATTTTAAAAAAAAATGAGTTTGTCGTGTCATTCTGCTGTGGACAGAACCCTTTCACTGCTCCATCAACGTTTCATGCCGAATCGCTATATTTCCTTGTTTAAAATGTACTGCAAGATACAGTTTCTTTCCAAGCCGCGATAAGCGCCAGCCCTGTTTTTAGCCTAAACACGATAAATCCTCAAATTCAATGAGCGCTCTACACAATCCAGCACGGCGGCACTCTGAACAGAGGTTTATTATGTTCATTTATTCCTCAAAATGAGTCCTAGTTTTCTAGTCGACTAGTAGTAGATCATTTATTTAAGCCATTTGTATTATCAGTAATCACATATATTGATTTAATTAAATGGGAGAGAAACCATATGAGCGTTTTTAATTGCCTATTCCGCATTTCAACGTATGCATAAAGCTTGCCACAAAGAACCGGCAAAAAGTAATGATTATGCATGAAACATTTGAATTGTTTATTAATAAACTAGTGTTTTCTGTCAGTGTCAGCAACAAAGATAAAGTTGATGATGCTTACTCGCCATCTTCGCAGTGAACGCGCATAGGCCTATAGAAACGCATACTTCGAATTAGCCTACATACGCAGAGAGTTGCCAATTTATTTTAGTTTTTAATTGTTTTGTTTAAAAGTAGATATTTAAAGCTTTCTGTAGCTTAGTTCTCAGGCCTGTGTGAGGCAAGCATCGCGGTGTTTCGGTTCATATTATGAGACGCGCTCCGGTTCACCTGCGTGCCTCTGTGTCCTGATTATATTGTCTGATATTTACTTCTAATGTATTAATCCAGTCAATTTGTCGATGAAACATTTATTAAAATGAAGATACAATTTATATGAAACGAAATTTACAAGCTTTCTACAAAACAAAACTTAATAAGTGGTCAAAATCATGTCTGACGCACTCCAAATATTTTCCGATATTGGGCAGCTTTTGAATTTTGATCCTATCTTACTCATCTCATGCGGTTCCCTTTTCATAGCCTACTCAACATGGATGAAATAATAAAAATAAGTAATGTAATATTATTAAAAACAAATGTGAAACGTATATTTTATGTTTATTTTTTATTTTTGTATTTTTTTAACTTATATTTAAGCGTCATGCTGCTCCGCTTTGCTCACATGTTATGTAGCTTGTGTGTGTGTGCATGTGCTGGAGGGGTGCCCATCCCTTTTTTGAATATCGTTATCATATATTGATCATTTTTAATAATTCGTTTTTTTTCATGCATATGTTGAAATTGGTACTATTTGTTTGAGGTTTGACTCTTTACTAAAAATGACTTTACTAAAAATGATACAAAAAATGGATGGATTTATAGCGTTTTGGAAAAAAATAAAATTAACTTTTAAATTATCATTAACAATATTGTTGTTTGATTTAATAATTATTGTTCAAAATGTTCAGACTGAACCAATAAAACATTTAAACAGGATAATTTGAATATTCACAAAATGTGTGGGTCTAGGTAAAAAATGTAGTTTTCCTGAAAACTATGGGCTATATGCACGCATAAATTCCGCATTTGACGTAAGGATGCTCGTCCATTTCCGGTTGTGTAGATTAAAGCGGAGGAAAACCGGAGAAAACGGGATTATGGCAGAGTCTTCAATATTTACTGTCCTCCCGTCTTTGAAACGAAACGTACATACGTTTAGATGTAATTTTATATATAGTTATGTTTATTTAATATAATTTTAAAAAGAAGCATAAACACAACGAGGGGTGTCTGTTTTATCTGTTTTTGTGACTAACGTTTCATTAGTATAACCATGGAGTATAAAATTCAATATAAATTCGGTATTGCATTGGACTCTATGATCGGCGGAAGTTATCGAGCATCCTTAATCCTTCACCGGAAATAACGCCGTGCATAGAGCCCATTGAAATGGATTTATAGCGTTTTGGAAAAGAGCTCTTCATATGTGAAACGTACTTCAGTGGTGTGGTAGTCTACGTAAATGCCGTGCCGTCTGGGTTTGCGCAGCGACACCGAACGAATCGCGGAATCCAGAAACAAATGTAACTTAGCCTAGTACTGTAAATAATTAATATGCAGAATAAAGGGGCGTGGCTTAGATGAGTTAGTTAGTAGTGTGTTAAACTGGCGGGTAAGGAAAGGGGCGGGACATTTCCCAAACACACTCGAAGCGCTCGACCAATCACAGCACACTGATTAGGGCTGACTATCTTCCTCTACAATACTATTCGAATTCCATCTTTTATTTTATTTAATCATGATGTAAAGGATGTGTGTGATTAGGCCTACTATTCATGTTTGAGGAAACAGTTAAGACACCAAACATATTCTGATTAGAGAAAAACACTTTTATTGAAAGGTTTTGGTTTGCTCTTGGGGGTAGCACCTACCTACTTTATGGGATCATCATCTGAAAGGCTAATATTGTGGATTTTGATTGGATCTTGGGATGGGGTAAATAAAGGCTTATGGTAATTGTCTATAATGCCTATTCTTATTTTTTTTATAGTTAAAATAAAATAAATACACTACAAGGAAACCTGAAGTTCCACAATTTAGGCTTAAATTTAAATTTCACTTAAAAAAAAGTGGAAGAATGTATACTTTGAAATAAGATAATATGTTATGCTATGCTTTTATTTTTATGCTTAATGTCCTATGTTGAAGAGAGAAGCGTTGTTCACTGTATTAGTTGTAATTCTTGCCTTTTAATGGGTTTAAATTCATATAATGCAGTCATTATGTTTGCATGGACAAATTGGGATTGTATTTACATGAAGAAAATCTTAATAAAAAAATTTTGGCCAAAAAACGTTGTGTACATAATAAATGTGTTTGCTATGTTAATGGACTGGGGATGCGAGTAGGACTCGGATTAACCAGTGGATTCGGTGTCGGTCGAACCCCATATAAACTAAATCACCTTTTTTTCTTCCTCTAGAGAACCGATTCCAGTTTTGTCTTCAGATAGTGACGATGACTTTGAACTGTGTAAGTTCTTCATCAACCGCTTTCAAATCAAATAAGATGTCACACAGTTTTTACATTTACATCTTTCTGTCCAGTTTTAAATCGAGTGAAAACCCCTCAGACTAAAGCCAGGCCTCAGTCGGTGAGCAGCGGTGATGACCGGTCAGTGTTGCAGATGTACACCAGTTCATCATCATTCATCTCGACTGTCAATCACCCGTTGTTATTTCCCCCCTCAGTTTGAAACGCTTCATAGTGGACAGCCTTTCATCCGATGAGGATTTTGTCTCTGAGAGGAAGCCTTCCGTCAATAAAGGTATGTTTCTTTAAAGTCACATGACCAATCTTATTTTTTTTAATGGAATTTTAGCAGTATTTATTTATCATTATTGTGCTAAACTCATGTTGAATCAGAATAACTTCCCCTCCCTCCATCAGCGACACCTTCTCTTTCCTACATTTGCTCCAGAAGCGTCTCTCTTGGATATTTACGTCACAATAGGGAAGAAAAGATACATTTCTGTTTCCTGACAACTTTAAAATGCTCAAACTGCACATTATTTATCAGTCTTTCTATGCAAACAGGTGAACACATAAAGTCCCCCTGTAGTCAATCATTGTATCCTTTAAAGGGTTAGTTCACCCAAAAATGAAAATTAAGTCATTAATTACTCACCCCCATGCTGTACCAACCCCGTAAGACCTTCGTTCATCTTCGGAACACAAATAAAGCTATTTTTGATTGAATCTGAGAGCTGGATCACTCTTCCATAGACAGCCTGAGGGACTGCCTCTTGACGGCCCAGAAAGTCATTAAAAGAAAAGGTTTAAATGTTCCATGTGCCTACAGTGGCTCAACTATAACTTTATCAAGCGACGAGACTACTTTTTGTGCGGAAAAAAAACGTAAATAACGACTTTATTCGACTTTCCATTACTTCCTTATGGGCGCATGCGCGAGAACTGAGACGAGACCGTTCTTCTTCGACTACTTTTTGTTACCGGCTGCTCACCGCTTAGGAGTTTTACCGCCCCCTACCGTATAAGATGACGTACTGATATAGCCGGAGGCGCAAAACGTTCTGTTTACAAGCAGTACGTCATCTTATACGGTAGGGGGCGGTAAAACTCCTAAGCGGTGAGCAGCCGGTAACAAAAAGTAGTCGAAGAAGAACAACCTCGTCTCAGTTCTCGCGCATGCGCTCATAAGGAAGTAATGGAAAGTCGAATAAAGTCGTTATTTACGTTTTTTTTTCGCACAAAAAGTATTCTCGTCGCTTGATAAAGTTATAGTTGAGCCGCTGTAGGCACATGGAATATTTAAACCTTTTCTTTTAATGACTTTCTGGGCCGTCAAGAGCCAGTCCCTCAGGCTGTCTATGGAAGAGTGATCCAGCTCTCAGATTCAATCAAAAATAGCTTTATTTGTGTTCCGAAGATGAACGAAGGTCTTACGGGGTTGGTACAGCATGGGGGTGAGTAATTAATGACTTAATTTTCATTTTTGGGTGAACTAACCCTTTAAGACTGGAGATGCACTGAAATTTCTGAAATTTATTAAAAGATGCACAACTCTGATAATAATAGCTTTGTTGGATTATACATTATTTTGAATATTGATCAAAAAGTAAATCTTGTAAAACTGATTCTGTTGCATAGAACTGAATGAAGAATAATATATTGATATAAAGATATGAAAATATTGATATTTTTTATATATATATATATATATATATATGTGTATGTGTGTATATATGTATATATATGTGTGTGTGTATTTATGTGTATATATATATATATATATATATATATATTTGTGTATATATGTATGTATATATATGTATTTAGGCCTATTTTCGGTCCAATTTTTGTTACTTTAAACAGAAGCGTGGTTATTTTATTTGCTTGTATTTAAAAAAAAAATATAATAAATAAAAATGCAATTATACAAAAACCTAATTTAAAATAAGAAATGAATAAAACAAATTTGGTTTTGATTTTCGGAAAATTTTGAATTTCGGCGCATCCCTACTTAAAACTCATCTTTGATCACCAAAACGACATTTAAACTGTTTTACCTTGAATATCAAACTGCTTCATGCCTTAAAATATCTTGAATGTAACTCGACACCCCTGCCTCATTTAGTATGCACGGTTCTATGGATATGCAAATGAGCCCCGCCTCCACTCACTCACTCCCTCAGAGATCCACTGGTTGATGATCACCCGTTGATCTGATTGGTTACAAGGTCGTTTGTGACGTCAGAAACACCAGCGATTTCAAAGCGTGTCTTTGGTTCACTGCAGTTTTAAGGAGGAAATACTCAGCAATGCTGTCCACTTATCAACTTACACAGCAGATTAAACACACCACATACACACATAAACAACATTAAACGCTGGATTTTCACCACAGGGGGACTAACATTTTGACATCTGCTTCCAAAGTGTGATATAAATGATATTTGCTTAGCCATCATATTAATAAACGAATGCTTATTTCCGGTTCTGACCACACACACCACTGTTCCTTTAATATAAAATAGCCACACTATCAAGTTTCGTGTGTTTGTTGTTGTACAGGGAAAGCCAGTGCTAGAACTCCTAACCCCGTCCAGAGGAGCGAGAAACGCCCCCCGCCCCGCTGTGACCCCCCGGTGTTCCTGAGCGACAGTGATGAGGACGGTAGCGCTGTGATCACGAGCACCTGGAGGACCCGACACACCCGAGAGGACAAGCCTCGTGTCCCGGTGACTCCCAGCGCCGGAGACGACACCGGCAGCTCCGAGGAGGAGTTCCAGTCGTTACTGGAGCGGGTCCGGCAGAACCAGGGCCTCGCCGGCCGAGCCCAAGCCAGCCCGAGGACGCCTGCAGGTACAGCTCACACACACCTTCTAGTAGGGCTGTAGTCAAGACCAGCTTTGTCGAGTCCAAGTCAAGACCGAGTCCAAAAAGGTTCGAGTCCGAGTCCAGGACAGGAAAAAAAAAAGTCTTCAGGGCCTGAATTTCGTTTTTGCCAAACTTGATCTTGCCTAAATGTTTGTGCTCATTGCATTTTTTTTTACAATGGGGGTAACGTTGTTAAGAATTTACACAACACAAGGCTTGATTTAAATTGCTCAATTAAATTGAAAAAAGTTGCACAAATAAATACAATACAATAAAGATGCAAATAAAGACAAATAAAGAGAAACGTTTTTGAATAGGTCTAACGGTAACACTTTACAATAAGATTCATTAGTTAACATTAGTTAGCATGAACTAATAATGAACAGCACTTATACAGCATTTATTAATCTTTGTAAACGTTAATTTCAATATTTACTAATACTTTATTAAAATCTTGTTAACATTAGTTAATGCGCTATGAACAAACAATGAACAGCTTTATTATCATTAACTAACATCAACGAAGATTAACAAATACTGTAACAAATGTATTGCTCATGGTTAGTTCATGTTAGTTAATACATTAACTAATGTTAAATAATGAACCTTATTGTAAAGTGTTACCGGTCTAACACTAGTATTCATAGACAGAAACTGAATAAAGTAATCAAATGGAAAATAACTCTGGTATGGTGTACATTTTAGGACATCCTCAGACCTCAGACATATGAAGACAAGGCATCATGCCTCAGACTAAAAGGCTTCAGGTCTCAGGAAAAACAATGTCAGGTGTCGGGTCTCGTACAATTAGGCATCAGACAAAACAGCCTCAGACTAAAAGGCATCAGGCGAAACGAACTCAGATGGAGTTTGGAGGTTGTTCCCTCATCACAAACGAGTGTCTCCGAGCGTCAGACGAAACGCAGTAATCACGGTCATGTTCTCTTGTGATCGGATACTGGTGTTCAGGAACATACTCGTGTGTGTATATATTTTTATGTTATGCAAATGTTGGTGTTTCCATCCAGCGTGTGTGTGTTTATTTAAATTTTTTGTGATTTAAGTTTGCGTGAGATTTCAGCCGAGTGGGAGATCCTTAAAGCTGTCATTTCTTAAACATTTCTGTGAAGTTTTAAATATTGTTCATTCGCCAGTTTTAAAGTCCCCGTGAAATCAAAATTAAACCTATGTACTTTGTTAGCGCATATTACTAGTCTTGTGGTGAACAATTAATCCGTGCAAGTAAATATATATTAAAAAAAATGTTTTACCTTGGTAATCTTTAATCAAAATCTGAAAAGTTACTTCCGGTCTGGAAACGGTTTCCTTTTCTGATGACGTAGGCTTCACAGTTTGGGTGGGGAAACGCTTAACCACTCCCCTCAAACCGTTAGTCTGCTATGAGCGAGAGATGGAGAGGAGGAGCGCTAGAGTAAAACCCTGCCCTCTGTTCAATATTCCGTTTCACTTGGAAATACGTTTGCAACTTCCGGTTCACGGGGACTTTAAGTTTGTTATAAGTTTGACTGTCTGAGTGAGTTGATCAATCTTTGAAGTATCAGTTAAAAGCAATAAACCAATCCCCATGTGGCATCGCTTTCCAGCAGAAGTGTGTTTATACAGGGGTTGGACAATGAAACTGAAACACTGGCCAATGTTGGAGGTTTCACATCTATATGCCTGGCGGCCAATCTTCAGAGTGAAGCACGGGTGGATCAGTGATGGTTTGAGCTCCAATATCATGACAATCCTGATTGTATTTGATGGACTCGACACTGCCGAGGACTACCAAACCCTTCTGGAGGATCATGAGCACCTGATGCTCAAACCGCATGATCATGCACCAACACACACAGCAAGACTTGTGACAGAAGAGTTTGATGAAGATGAAAGTGACGTTGAACATCTCCCATGGTCTGCACAGTCACCAGATCTGAATATTATCGAGGTGTTTTGGAGGAGCGAGTCCACCAGCATCATATAGTGACCTGGACACTGTTCTGGAAGAGGAACGGCTCATAATCCCTCTGGTCACTGTGAAGGACTTCTATCTGTCAATTGGTGCTGTATTTGGATGCAAAATGAGGCCCTCACCATTCTAACAAATTATTGTGTAGTAAAACCGGGTGTTTCAGTTTTTTTGTCCAACCCCTGTAGGTCCCAGCAGTGATGGAGATGCGTGATTTCCAGCTATAATTGCAAATGGTTTTCTCTCTCGATGTAGAACCCAAACCACGAGCTCCCTGTTTGTCCACCCCGTCTGCCGTGGGTAAGAGAGCTGGTACCGGAGCGCCAGTCACCCAGAGTCCTTTGAGCCGACCCGTGAGCCGAACCGAGCCCAGAGCGCCTCCCAGCAGCAGGTACTGGGAACAGCAGTGAGAGACGTGCAGCAAACAAATGTGTGGGTCCTCCCCCAGAAAAATAGCACTGGAGTAATGGTGCATTCATGTCCTATGGTAATTATGGCAAACACCAAAAGCTGACGTGGACAATGCGCATGAACACCCCCTCATGTGGTCCACTTTAGTGTTGTCAAAAAACTCGGTACTTCAGTACCAAGTCGGTACTAAAAAAAAAAAAATGTTACGGTACCAGCTTTTCTAGGTACCGAATACCAGGTTAATCCAGTTCTAGACGCGCTGTCTGAAAGGTGCACAGTTGCGTCCTCTTCATATTGCTGATATGCTCTCTCTCTCTGAATCCACTTGTTGACACGAAAGGAGGAAAGAGCCACATACGGAAATATTTTGGATTAGGCTAATGTCACGTTGCCATAAGAGGCCGATTACATGCAAATTCGCAATTTCAAATATAGGCGCGAGGCAAGCGCGCTCATAATAAAAACTCGTTGCATAGCAACGACAGACGCCGCGTGAGAGCAAGCGCTTTGGAAAGAATAAGCACGCGCAAAAATAAAATAAAAAAAAAACACGTGCGATATGTGAACGGCCTCTAAAGTGCTTTCGGGGTAGTATCACAGTAGTATCCACCCGACACCAGAGTAGGCTACTGGTATTAGTATCGACGCATCCCTATTTATGTCATTTAATGTCAGTGCCAGTTCTAGGCGTATTCTTGCCTTTATAACTCAGCAGTTTTAAAAAGCCTTTTCAAAATTAAATATGAAATAAAAGCACAGTCAAATCAAATAAAACATGTTTTTTCTCCTGTAGCCTATAGTTTGGTGATGCTACAATAAGATACCATTCATCAACATTAGCTACTTCACATCAACACATTGAGTGAACAATATATTTTTACAACATTGATTAATGTTTGTAAATGTTATTTAATAGAAACACTTGATTGTTCATGTTTGTTCACTTCATTCATTGTGCATTAAATACATGTTATCGGATTAGAACTTTACAAACAACTTTAAAAATGTGTTCGTGTATACTATTGTTTATTTTAGGTCATTTTATCTATTTTTTTTCTAAAGTGTTTATAATACATATGTACAGTTTCCATACTTGTAACCGTGATAAACACTTAAATATATGTAAATTTAAACTAAGCTTTGGTACCGAAATTGGTACCAAGAACCGTGAATTTTTACTGGTATTGGTACCGAATACTGAAATTTTGGTACCGTGACAACACTAGTCCACTTGGTAACTTGTAGAATGCCTAAGTTGCCTAGATGGGAACCTTTGACGTTTTCAAAATGCCGGAGAGTCGTGAATGGTAAAAATATGTACTGTTCATGATCTAGAAAATATATATATATAATTACACAGCATATTATTTACCGTTTGAGTTTTGATGAATCATTTTCTTGCTGTAGCAGATGACTAAAAATAGTTTTAGCTGAACCACATTACGACAACAAAAGCACTTGAAACCAACACACTGGTAAATACCAGTTCACAAGTGGAAAATATCATGTTTTCCGCAGCACGTGAAAGCACCATTTCATGTATTCTGGTGCCTTTCTAATTAAACCAGTAAATTAAACTCCACTTCATGTCGGGCGGTTCATGTTGTCAATTAAAGGAGTAGTTCGCTTTTTAAAAAAAACTTTTTCTGATAATTTACTCGCCCCAATGCCATCCAAGATGTCCATGTCTTTCTTTCTTCAGTCGAAAAGAAATGAAGGTGTTAGTGATGATGATATCCAAACATCTAAAACTTTCACTCTATGATGTAAACTTCAGCAGTTAATCCGTTAGCGAGCCAGCGCATCTGCCCACACCTGAGCCGTACTCGTGCCGGATGATGACGCTCGTACCCCTCTGTTCCCGTTTGCCAGAACGCTGCTGTGTAAAACCCCCGGATGCTTCCTGCAGTCTCTGGCTGATCCCGGATCCTCGTTCTGCCGCAGCTTCAGACAGAAGAGAGAGGAGCTGACCGCCAAACTCTTCCAGCTCTACAACTCCAGCGTGTTTGACAGTCAGGTACATGAGAAGCAACAGGGTTCGAGGTCATGTTCACTGTGTACTGCATGTTATATTAAAGGGCTCATATAATGGTATATGCACTTTTACAGGTTGGTTGTACTGAAATGTGTGTTGTCAGTGCCTGTACACAACCATCATATAATGATAATCTATCCAGTGTTTTTTATTTTTATTTTTTTATTTCATTGTTTCCCCTGCCTCAAATTGAGCCGTTTGTTTTTGTGATATCAGTCGAAAGAAATTAAGATATTCCTACGGGTCGAAGGTCCAGATACAGCGAGTTTCTCGACACAATTCAGCCGAGGAATAAGAGTCTCATCCAGACAAACCAGCGGACATTTATAACAAAAATAAGCATTTTTATATTTTTTTTAACCACAGATGCTGGTCTTGCACTCGCTGTGATGCGTAATCACATTGAAAGGTGTTTTTATGTCTCATCTCACACACATACACGCAGGTTAAGGTGTTTTAAGGACAGAAATCAGGGAAAAGATGGTTCATTCTTAAGCTGTCTATGACCTTAGGCCGGCAAAGGGAAATGGTTTAACGTGTTTACGTGACCACACACACACACACGCTGTCGTCTTAAGCACTATCGGGTTAAGAACGAGCGTGTAAACACACTCGATGTAGGCCGTGGAGATGGATCGAACAAGCGCTAATACATTATTGAGACCTGAGGGTGACCTCTGACCTGAGCCAGAAATCAACATTTCACTCTAACTCGGTCCCTCGCACTGTAAGGCATCTTTCCCTCGTTGGTCAAATTTATACTTCCAGAAAGATCATTTTATTTCATTTCGATAATTTTTTTTCTATTTTTAGTTTATTTACCTTTTTAAATTACTAGATTTGATCTGTAAATTGTATTTTAAGGACATTCCTCACATTCTTTCAACTAAAAATTCGAAATAACTCAATTTCACGCTAACCCTTTTAATTCAGCTCAAAACCTCTCACATTGGGCGAGGTTGCTGACCTCTTGTTGGAAAACAATTGTGTATCATCTAGAGCCTGACCGATAAAAGATTTTGAAGGGCGATACAATACAAATATTTTGGGGTTTTAAAATCCGATATATCTGCCGATATTTTTTTATTAAATATATTTGGATTTCACACACGTGTAAAAGAAAAGCGAACTTTTCTGCAAAAGATACGTTTGATACTTTTTCTCTATGTCTAAATGTTCACTTCTCGCAAGTTTAACTTACATTTTACCATGTAGGGACTGTAACTAGAGATATGCTAGTTATAAATACAGTAATCATTACTTTATTTAGGCAGAAAAAGTTCATTGTGGTTTCCAAGCTCATTAATGTTAACGTTAGCGGTCTTCCACTGATGATAGTGGCATTAGCTAGCTTTGTGGTTAGCTAGTCTATGATGAGCCATAATTTAGCAATAGATAACATCATACTGCAAATTTTAAAACATACATTTTCAATATAACAGGCCAAGGAGAGATGATTGAAGCGTGTTTCGTCCGTTTTTATTTTATTTTTTAAATATTCATTTATCGGCCATTATAACTTCCGATACCGATATTATGGAAAATGCCTAATATCGGCCGATAATATCGGTCTGGCTCTAGTATCATCATAATATTTCATAACACTTGCCACTCTGTTCCTCTGGGTCCTAAAGTCAGTTCTCTTCAGTAAGCATTTAGATGTACATTTAGACATTACACACTTCATTTTATGGGTGAAGTTTGAGCATTTTTACTGAAGCATTCCTCGCATCCATTCATTCCTAAGGGGGTCAAAGTGACCCGCGAGCGAAGGATTTGTTACTTTTTACAATTTCAACCACAAAACTCCTTTTATGTATGTTTGTGTTTCAAGTGCGACTAGTTGGACCCCTCTCATGAACTCTCATTAAATTATCAATTAAAACACCTTAGCAATTGTGTAGCATTGCACTGTCAACCAGTCACAACATTTTTAGGCTAATTTATACCGACACTGACCAACGGCGACAACCACCAGATTCACATAGAATGTGTTTGTTTTTTACAAAAATACAGTATTGATGTCTTTCGCATCATTACAACTTAGCATATCTCAATTTGTACAGGACTCACATCTTCAAGATTAATGAACATAAAAATAAAATGAATAAATAAATTAATTGAAAAAAAAAAAATAAGTAAAAAACACATACTAACTATTAAGGCCTCCTAATACAAATACATCCTATAATCTCACATATGTTCAATTGTCTCTTTAAACAGGTCACTATCCTCTTTCTCTATGAATGATCTAAAGGGATTCCAAACATCCTCAAAAATCTTACCCTTTCCTTTAATAATATATGAAGAGTTTGGTTCCAAAACGCTATAAATCCATTTTGATGAATTTGAGTAAAACTGTGTTTTCTTTAGCAAGAAAATGGGAAGATGAAAACCACTATTTTCGGTTTCAAATTTTCACATAGGATTTGTAGGTTATAATAACAATAAAAAATGAAATCCAGGTTTTGATTTCCAAAGATTTATTTTAAAAACAGATCGTTTTTTTCCCCAAAATGCAATAAATACAATAATTTATTTTTTTTAAAAATGCAATTAATCAAAATAAAATTTTATACACATTGAATTTCTTGTGCATACTCTAAATCCATTGCTTTAATATAACAATATTCGGTAACACTTTAAGGGTTCATGTCATGAATTATCATGAATTCATGGATAAATGAATTATGCATTAATTCATATTAATATCATCAGGAACTAACAACGTTTTTTTTAACAGTTCAACGTTTTTCATTCATGACTTCATGGATGAACAAAACCGTAATTAAAACATTAACTAAGACGAGCACATCATCATGAATTATGATTTATTAAGCATGATCTAACGATATCGCTGTTGTCAACCTTGGGACGTCGCCGCTGAACTTTTTTGACGGCGATCAGCTGTAAACTGGCTCGGTCCTGCTCGGTTTTCGTTGACTTTGAATAAAACAACTGAAAGTTTTCCAAAAGATCCTCTGGGGGTCAGTGTGTCAGAAGTTTGATGCTGTCGTGTGAGAACAAGCAACAGCCGGCATTTCCTCCTCCCGAGTCCATCTTCTTCCTCACGTAAACGATTCGATTTCGATGTCACGTTTACCCATGCAGGATGCCTTACCCTCCGCAGGTTCACCAATGCTGTCAAAATTATTAATTTTTTTGTTTGTTTGTTGATCGAAAGGACAAAATAGAGAAAACCTAGGAAGCCGGGTTAGTTAAAGCGCTGCCGTTACTGTTTACATTGCGTGGAATGGTGCGTTGTGATTGGTTTAGCGGATATGTGGCATTTTGCAGAAAAGGGAGACTGGCGTTTGTCGCGGTTTGGAAAGAAAGGGAGAAAACATTACATAATAACACGGCGGATATCCCATTTTACGTAAAATTAAACATTGTTTTGTATCTGGTCGGTATTGAAAATCAGATTTTTGCAATAATTCATTTTTTTTTTTAAATGGCGTTTATCGCGTTTTGGAACCAAACTCTTCATATGTTATTTTCACCATGGACATATTCAGTACCATCTCCCTGAGCCACCTTTTTATGCTAGGTGGTTCTAGATTCCTCCAAACACAAAATGTGTTTTAAAACGCAGTTTGCAAAACTGAAGATGCAGTGCGGTGGAATGAGATAAAAACCTGTCTCTGGTTGTTTTAAAATCATTACTCCCCACCCCTCAGCTTCCCGCGGACATGTCCGTCACATGGAACAAGAAGATGCGCAAGACAGCGGGGTATTGCGTCTCGGGCCAGGAGCGCGGCACTGGGAAACGATACGCCCGCATCGAGCTGTCCGACAAAGTGTGCGACTCTGCAGGTGCTCGTCTTCACCGTTTTAAAATGCTCAACAGCTCAACTGATGCTTGCCGGTAAACGCGATGTGTTTCCCCTGACAGATCGTCTACGGGACACGCTGGTGCACGAGTTGTGTCACGCTGCCACGTGGCTGATTAACAACGTTCGTGACGGGCACGGGCCGTTCTGGAGGCTGTATGCCCGTAAAGCAATGCTGGCTCATCCCGAGCTCCCGATGGTGACCCGCTGCCACAGCTACGACATCAACTACAAGTACCAGTATCAGTGTAACCGCTGCAACAACTCGTGAGTACAGCTTTCCTGGTTTTTGCTGCGTTGGTCACATTTTTATGGTGCCGTCACATTTACTATCGTTCGGCAGTTTGCCAAGCATTTCAATGGATTCAATGTGATCTGACGTTTCCTATGAGGCGGAAGATTTTCCCTCGCAGAGACACTTCACATATACAGACAGGAGCCATCTTGGAAAACAGTCTCGACCAGTCGAACCACTAAGCCAGCTGTAATTTAAGCGTTCAGGGCAGCCACCCAGTAGAGCATTACAATAATTTGTCATTGAGAGCAAATGACGTATTTTTAAGATGGAAAAATGTGGTTTTACAGATACTAGACACGTGACTTTCAAATGAAAGATTTTGTGTACATAAGTGTCCATACAACACATAAGAAATTCAAAACCTATGCAAGTGTGTACAAACGGTACACATTCAAACCTACACAAAAATGTACTTCAGGTACAAATACATAATGTATATACAGCACACAAATTCTAAATTAAATTACAATGAAATTACTGTGGCTGTAGTATTTCCATTTTAAAGAAGTTGCCAAATATGAAAGATTAAGTAAACATCGTTTGGCCAATATTAAACCTGTGAAGTGTAACAACAATCAATAACCGCACGGTTAATCATCACAATAACCGCTCGATTAATCGTCACTACAACCGCCTGATTAATCGTCACTACAACCGTTCGATTAACCGTCACAATAACCGCTCGGTTAATCGTCGCTACAACCGCCCGGTTAATCGTCGCTACAACCGCCCGGTTAATCGGCGCTACAACCGTTCGAATAATCGTCACTACAACCGCCCGATTAATCGTCACAGTAACCGCTCGGTTAATCGTCGCTACAACCGCCCATTTAATCGTCACAGGAACCGCCTGGTTAATCGCCACAGCAACCGCTCGGTTAATCGTCACAATAACCGCTCGATTAATCGTCACTACAACCGCCTGATTAATCGTCACTACAACCGTTCGATTAACCATCACAGTAACCGCTCGGTTAATCATCACAATAACCGCCCGATTAATCGTCACAACAACTGCCCCGATTAATCGTCACTACAAACGCCCGATTAATCGTCACAGTAACCGCTCGATTAATCGTCACAACAACTGCCCCGATTAATCGTCACTACAAACGCCCGATTAACCATCACAGTAACCGCTCGGTTAATCGTCACAATAACCGCCCGATTAATCGTCGCTACAACCACCCGATTAATCGTCACAACAACTGCCCCGATTAATCGTCACTACAAACGCCCGATTAATCGTCACAGTAACCGCCCGATTAATCGTCATAGTAACCGCTCGGTTAATCGTTGCTACAACCACCCGGTTAATCGTCACAGGAACCGCCTGGTTAATCGCCACAGCAACCGCACGGTTAATCGTCACAATAACCGCTCAATTAATCGTCACTACAACCGTTCGATTAACCGTCACAGTAACCGCTCGGTTAATCGTCACAATAACCGCTCGGTTAATCGTCACAACAACCGCCCGGTTAATCGTCGCTACAACCGTTCGATTAATCGTCACAGTAACCGCCCGATTAATCGTCACAGTAACCGCTCGATTAATCGTCACTACAACCGTTCGATTAACCGTCACAGTAACCGCCCGGTTAATCGTCACAACAACCGCCCGGTTAATCGGCGCTACAACCGCCCGGTTAATCGTCACAACAACCGTTTCGATTAATCGTCACAGTAACCGCCCGTTTAATCGCCGCAGCAACCGCCCGAATAATCGCCGCAGCAACCGTCGCAATAACCGCCCGGCTAATTGTCACAGTAACCGCCCGTTTAATCGCCGCAGCAACCGCCCGAATAATCGCCGCAGCAACCGTCGCAATAACCGCCCGGCTAATCGTCCCAGTAACCGTATGTAAATGTTTCTGTCCCTCACAGGATCGGCCGCCACTCTAAGTCACTGGACACCACGAAGTTTGTGTGTGCTTTATGCACCGGACAGCTGGTTTTGGTGACTCCCTCGAAGCCGCGGGCGCCAACGCCCTTCGCCAGCTTCGTGAAGGAGAACTACAGCTCCGCCAGACAGCAGCTCGCAGGACAGGGTCACGCAGAGGTCATGCGCAAACTCAGCGCCGACTTCGCCAGCAAGACACGTCTCAGTCAGAGCTGATCTCACACGCACAGAGCTGATCCAAAAATCAAAAATACCTCCAACCATAGTATCCAGAGTTCTGTTCATATGCAGCTTCAACTTACTTGAAATCACATCAGTTTTACTTGTTTTGTACTGTGAAATGATTTTATTTATGGTTAAAGGCCATAGAAGACTTATAATATGCGCCGCGTTCATTTACGTGTTCATGAGTGTGCTGTTAACTTAGTCGACCTCTTGCTGTCGAAGGGAAATGTGTGATCCCTCTTTATTTGTGTCTGTGTGTCACGTTGGCTAGTTATGCCTAGTTATGTGCTTTATTTGTGTTTGGATGTTTCTGTTTTTTAAGAATAAACAATTGTTATTTCTTTCTCCCTTTTTCCTCTTTATTCTGTGCACTTCTGAATCTAAACAATTCCTCTGTTCACCAAGGCTGCATTTGGTTGATCAAATAAAGTAAAAGTAGTAAATAACATTGTGAAATATAATGTTTTAAAATAACTTGTAATATATAGTGAAGTGTAATTTATTCCTGTGATCAAAGCATCATTACTCCAGTCTTCAGTGTCACATGATCCTTCAGAAATCACTCTAATATGAGGATCTGATGATCAAGAAACATTTATTATCAACAATTGTGCTGCTTCATATTTCTGATTTCTTCAATTTCTACAGTTCAGAAGAACAGTGGTTAATAGAAATATTTTGTAACATTGATCAAAAATAAAATACTCAATAATTAAAACCTGGGCAAGGAAATAAATTGACAGAAGTCATCACCAGCTTAAAACAAGTTATTTTATTTTAAATAATACTTAGATAGCATCTCAAATACACTTAAATACAAAACATATGAAACCGAATTTAAAGCTGCAGTAAATGGTGTGTGTGTGTGTGTGTGATGTCCCTGAAAGCACACAGAACATCATCATTCAACACGTCGAGATCGTTTAATCAGTGATGTATACTTCCTCAAGGCAGAAACGTAAATGTAAAGTAGGCCTATATATATGAGTGAATGTGAATAAAAAACACTACTAACGTTTTAATTTGCAACGTTTACATGGCCACCTTTAATTTCCGATTGATGAATCCGAACATAGTTTTTACATGAACGCTAATAAGTGATTGGGTTGACGTGTGATTTATGTACGACGATCTTTTGACACGTTCGTTTCCCACTTAATATCGATCTATTCTGAGCCGAAGCGTTAAACAAACTTTAAACGAAATAAAAATGCTCTTATAGTAACTTCAAAACTTCAACAAGCTTTATTTTTAATGCAAAATGTATTTTTTATATCTATTCCGAAACATAAGATTCGCTCATTTAATGACAGATTGACAAACTTGAGTCGTTGTATGACTCACTCGATCACTACAACTAATAACTCTGTTGTGTGTATATCTTTCCCGATATGATTTGAGACTATAGAGTGTAAACAGCTGACGTTTGGCAAACCCTCACGGATCGGATCGGATCGCCGGGGTCGAGAGGCATCGAGGTTTTGGAATGATTAAAACAGTGACGTTGAATATGTTTACATTGAAAGGGTTTCTTGTCCGAATCCTGTGCTTCCGGTGACATTCAGTACAAACTTGTTTTCTTCATGATGCGAAGAAACTCCTGCTGGTTAACTTCTCCATCTCCATCTCTGTCGGCTTCATTAATCATTTCCTGAAGACAGCAGAACATTAATGACTCGCAGTGACATCATCTGTCACGGATCACGCACAGGTGTGCGTTAGGGATGCTCATTTCGGTTAATTTTCAGCTTGTTGTCCCGAGTATTCACCGTTAACTGATTATAGCCTATTGAGTTAAATAAAAATAAAATTGACGAGTGTCTGTGACCCATTAAAAATACAAACAAATTTTTTCACGTGTTTATTTTAACGTGCAAACCGCAGAACAGATTAACAACAGAACCCGGATCCACATCAAATGTTCACGCAATTGACATTGACGACAGAGAAAGCAGAATAGAATATAAATAAAAAACATAAAATAGGCCTACACTCATTTTTTTTCAACTTGAATAATTAAGAAATTAAGATGACAAAAATAAATCACTGAATCAATTTGAAGCTTTGAAAAAAACGCCATTTTTTTCCCTCCAGACTATAGGTTTTTTAGTCAAATATATATAAATAGCTGGCCTTCCTCAATCCACACATTGTCCAGTTTTTATTTAGAAAACTAACGTCACCATAATGTGGGGTTAGTCTGGAGCGCAGCCGTATGAGTTCGATCATAGACTGTAAAAAAGATGGACGCCCCTTCGAAACTCTGTGTTCATGACCTATACTGGGACCAGCCACCGGGGGATGATCGAGACTCTGGGTTTATGAGCTATACTGGGACCAGCCACTGGGGGGCGATCGAGACTCTGGGTTTATGAGCTATACTGGGACCAGCCACCGGGGGGACGATCAAGACTCTGGGTTTATGAGCTATACTGGGACTTGCCACCGGGGGGCAATCAAGACTCTGGGTTTATGAGCTATACTGGGACCAGCCACCGGGGGGCAATCAAGACTCTGGGTTTATGAGCTATACTGGGACCAGCCACCGGGGACGATCGAGACTCTGGTTTATGAGCTATACTGGGACTTGCCACCGGGGGCAATCAAGACTCTGGGTTTATGAGCTATACTGGGACTTGCCACCGGGGGGCAATCAAGACTCTGGGTTTATGAGCTATACTGGGACCAGCCACCGGTGGGCGATCGAGACTCTGGGTTTATGAGCTATACTGGGACCAGCCACCGGGGGACGATCGAGACTCTGGGTTTATGAGCTATACTGGGACTTGCCACCGGGGGGCAATCAAGACTCTGGGTTTATGAGCTATACTGGGACTTGCCACCGGGGGGCAATCAAGACTCTGGGTTTATGAGCTATACTGGGACTAGCCACCGGGGGGCGATCGAGACTCTGGGTTTATGAGCTATAGTGGGACCAGCCACCGGGGGATAATATTAATGTTTAACTGATCGGTCAAAATTAAAATTTTTACTTTCGGTTAATGGTTAAACGTCGATATGAGCATCCCTGGTGTGTGTGTGTGTGTGTGTGTGTACCTGCAGCTCTTCGTCCGTCAGGTTTTCGCCGAGCTCTTTGGCCACTCTCTTTAGATTCCGGAAAGATATTTTTCCAGTCTCGTCGTCGTCAAACAGCCGGAAAGCCTTCAGGATTTCTTCTTTAGAGTCCTTGTCAGCCTAGAGATTTCCCAAACAGCAGTTTGAGTTTTCTTTAGGGAATAACCTATTTAAGAAAGACCTTACCATTTTTTGGTTCATCACTGCCATGAAATCACTGAACGAGATCTTCCCGGTCGCTTCCTTATCAACCTCTGCAATCATTTTCTTGATCTCCTCCTTTTTAGGCTCGAATCCCAGCGCTCTCATGGCCACCTGGAGCAGAGATATGAACATAAATATATACATAATCTCGGTATTACATACATAATAGCCTACATTACATACATAGTCTCCAATCCCATCTCCCTCGTGTTCGTCCATCCTCGGGATGCGGCTGTTCTTTTCTACACCAAACACTTATGCTTGACTGGTTTGCACCCAGTGGGATTTATTTTATTTTATAGAAAGATTAAAAATATGAAAGCAAGGTAAAATACGGGATAATCCCGGGAAAAAACCGGGAGGGTTGACAGGTATGATACGGCATATAGAGACACAGTCTGGCGGCATTGGTGAAAATTATGACATTTTTGTGTTAGTTTCATTAGTCATATATTTTTTGTTTCATTTTTTTTTTCATCAAAAAGTTCCAAGTTCTATATGTCGTGTCCACACATCTTACTTTTCATTTATTTTTTGATTATCATTTATACAAATAAAAAAGTATTTTTCAAAAAAAATTAAAATGAGATTTATTTTTAATGCAAAATCTATTTTTTATTTTGAAACATAAGATTCCTTCATATAAATAAAGATATTGAACAAAATATAGTCATTGTATGACTCACTCAATCACTAAAACCTCTGTTATGTTTACATCTTCTTTACGGATATGCTTTGAGACTATAGAGTGTAAACAGCTGACGTTTGGCTATTTGACATCATATACTATTGAAAATTATTACATTTTGTATTTGTTTCACTAGTTTACATTTTTTGTCATTTTTTAATGTTGTTTTGATTGATGTCATCATCATAATATTTCTAAATTCATCTTTGTAATCTTGAATCAGAATATCTCTCTCTCGCATCTCTCCTCTTCCCTGATGACGAGGGCGGGGCTAACCTGTCACTCACATGAGATCCACCAATAGCAAACCACAACCATCCAATCAATCCCCCTCAGACACAAACATTTGATCTTTTTCCTGAAGCCTTTCACTCAGATATACGTCACAATAGAGAAGAAAACACAGGTGCAAGTTTTGTTTCATGCCGAATTTAAAAGAAATCATAATATTCCCCCTCTGAATAGAGATACCCCACTAAATAGAGACAATGCAACTCTGGGATGTAAACTACTCAAGCTGTGTTCATGTTTTTCATAAATGCATGGCATTATATCCCTTACCTTTAACTCCTTCACCTCGATATACCCAGAGCCATCAGTGTCGAAGAGCTCGAACGCCTCTCGGACCTCCTGCCTCTGCTCCTCTGTCAGCTCAGGCTTTGGGTTGGCTTTCTTACGGGGGGCTATGGCACCCAGAGAGGGTCTTTTGGGACTAGTGGCCTGAGTTATATAGAATAGAATAGAACCTCAATTAAAACAGGACCAGTATAGTACAGTACACATTACAATACAGTTTATGAATACAAGACACAGACTGTAAACATAAATTAGACAGTGCACATAAGAGATAATACAGGTTAGATAGAATAAGATGGTTAGGTGAAAAGAGAATAAGAAGAATATAAGATTCTCTGCTTTTAGATTAGACTAGCATTTAATTAGCAGTGATTGTAGATTCCCTCTTAAATACCATGACAATTTTCTCTGTATTTTTTTTTTTCACGATGAAAAATAAAGACCAGTGGCAATAATAAGCAAAACACGTATGTCACACAAACCTGAAGGAGGACATGTTTACATACTTATGGCAATTAAACGGATACACTAAAAGGGAGTGACACTACTTTGATAAATCACAAAGATAAATACACAGATTGCGACAGTTGCATTCGTCGTGACTCACCATCTTCACCGAGAGGAGAAAAATATAACCACACTATGGTGAAGGCTTGGTTTATGAATATTAACTACGTTCCGTGACGTTTGGTCTGTAGGCTCAAATGATTGGCTGAAACTAGGAAGACGTTGGCAAGTGGGCGGAAATCTTGACACGTCATGAATAATAATTAGGAAGCTGCAAGAAGCAGCATCCACACAGCCTAAATAATCAAGTCTACTCGCCATAGTAAGATTCGTAATATTCGTACAAAAGCATCTTATCCAGATTATAACGCGTCTATATTCTTCTTTTATTCCATAACTTGGGGGATTTATAGATACAGTCGGTTGGTCTGGGAACGCCCCCGGGAACGCCCCGTCACGTGGTGTGAATTTAGCCCGTGGGGGAAAACATTGCCTTGGCGCTCATTGAAATACATGGGACAATCATGCCAAAGAGTTGCGGTGTCGTTTTCTGTACCACCAATAAACAAACAAATTATAAATTGAAGTTCTACAGCCTCTCTTACATACATACAGAACCGGATAGGAGGACAAAATGGCAAAATTAATCATATCTTATTAGATTACTGTGTGAGTAGAGGTCCGTGTGATATAGTAGTAGATGTTTAACTCGTATTAGGCAGTGGGCCAGATTTGTCTGACGTTACATCCCTTACGAAAAATAACTATAGTAATCCTATGGCTATTAGTATTCTATAGTAGTGTATAATACTTCTGTGATGTTCATTAATACCTATACTTCTAGGCTATGTCCCAAAATACTATAGTATTCCTATAGGATTAACGTTACTATAATATTTTGTCCTAAAATACTACAAGATTCCTTTAGTTGTTTTTCATAAGGTTTTCATCAGCTGAAGGTTATCAGACTGCAGTCTGTGAGAATTCGGATAACTGTCAGCAAAGTCCCTCTGCAACTTCGTAGCGACTACTACTGATCACCGTTTTACAAAAGGATTAATAGTTTGGAGTGAAGCATACGTACAATTGGTAAGTGACATGGTTTTATGGACTTATAGTAAAAATACGCAAGTTGATTGAGTTACAGGCTTGTGTTGCCGGTAGCTTCCGCGATGTCTTACCTGAAGATTCAACCAGATATAATAGTCTGGAAACGACACCTCCGGCCATTTGGTTGGGTCATTGACCCAGTTTTTAATTAAATTAGGGCAATCATAACCTATTACAGTTAATTTTGCAATGTACCGTTGCCGGTCGGCAGGCATAAATGACTCGCAATATGACATTTTTCTCATTCAAATACATAGGATGGTCGCGCTGCTTTCCCCCACACCGACCACGCCCCCCAACTATGACGCGTTGCCGACTGTATCTATAAGCGCGCGCACACCCCGATTTTTTTACCGCACTGATTTCTGATTGGCTCAGATTTACTGGTCATGTTATTTGTATAATCTCATAAAGTATTTTGTAAACAAATAAACAAACGCGCTAAATTAAATTAAATTAAATGTTCCCATAATATACAAATAATAAAAAAGCACATGTAAGAACTTTCAATGATGTAATGAGGAGGTAAAACTGTTCTTTTTACTGATTGGGTGGCGCAGTGGCGCTCTTTGACGTAGCGCTTCTCTCATTGGTTAAACTCACACGTTAGGCTGATTCCTGATAGTTGGCTCGACCAATCAGATGTTCCTCCGCTCTCTGCTCATACGGCTCGTCGTGTTTCCCTCATTACAGCTGTAACTCGAGTGTCAGTTGAACAGGTGAGTGCTGCTATTGCTAACTGTAACTTTACAGAACTAGAACAACAAACTATATATTGTATTCTGGGCTTCGAGGATAATTAGTTTGTAAAAGTAAGTTTGGTTGTAGCGAACTGTTCTTTGAGAGTTAAACCTAAAATAGTGTAAAGTGTGCAGTAAATGGTTATCCAGCGTGTGACATCGTTTTAAAGAAGTAATTAGCCAGTGTATGTGTGTATTGTCCTGTAGACCGCCGTCGGGAGAGCTGAGAGAAACACTCATGGCAACTCGTATCAGACCGGTGAGTGTATGAACACATGAAACACCTCACTATCACCTGATCAAGACACCTGTAATGTCTAATACAGCTTTACAGTGATTCAATGAGTTAATTTCCTCTGTAGTGTCATTGTTCGACTGAAGTCAGTTCAGTGTTGATTCAGTTCTGTTGTAAAGATTATCAATTATTACTTTATCTATACAGCAACCTATACAGCAGAAAACATCCCTCACTGCAGTAAAATCAGTAATATTGTTGATTAATAAGTCCATATAAATCCTATAACACGTGATGTTCCTAGTTAAAAATGACCGGCCTGGAAATAATTGTTTATAAATCTCTCTTTATGCCACCAAATATTGGATTCAATCTTTTCCTCAAGTTGTTTTCTTTAAATTAGGACAGGTTTTGTATTGATTTTTAAACTGACTGATTGATCCTATTGATCTAAGCCTTACTGTTTTGAGGATAAAGTTCTCAAATTATCGAAAAAATAAATCCTGTAATACTCAAAACTAAAAATTGTGTGTGTGTGTGTGTGTGCATAATAACAGTAAAAGGTGTAGGCTAAAGCCTTTGCTTATTATGTCTATCATTTATACAGAATTATCTAATGAGCGTCACTTTTCTCTCTGGATTTGATTCATACAAAATAAATATAAGGCAATTTCCAAAATGTGCATTCATGATTGCAAAGGTACACATTTCAGAAATTATTACAATAGTTTAAATATTACATACACAAATTGTATAATTATTTACATGTTGAATTTACAGAGTGAAATGCACAATTAATTTCTTATCACAAATATTACATAGGTTGGAATCCATATCTATTATTTTGTATTAGTTCTTGTCCTTTTTGAAACGCATACATTCCTCTTAGTTTATACCGACTTTCTCTTATTTTGACACGTGAATCACACATGAATTATGTTGAATATCTGTTAAATTTAACTCCACAATTAGATAATACCAGTTTAGCTCAACCAGTGACCAAGCAATGCTTCATGTTGTTCAGTGTGTGTGTAAAAAGAGCAGAAAACACACTTCAGCAGAGCATCATCAGCTCAAAGTGTTTTTACTGGCAGTCTCTGTATGAAGAGTTTATGGGTGTAGTTTACTTCATTCTGCTCTCACTTACATAAATGAACTATCGTGTCGTGATCACACACATCCGGTGTCTGAATAATGTTTTGAATATATGACCATCATGGATTCCGTTCACTTTTATTTATTTATTTATTGTTTGTGTTTATTACTTTGTGTTTAATCTGTGTTAATTGTTCGACATTGTGGTTTATGGAGATTGCCTGCGAGTGGCAGTAAGTCCCTCTGTTTCTGAGGCTGTGTTGGTTCTCCTCCGCAGAGCAGCAAGCGCTGTGCTGTCATCGGGGGCTCGGGGTTTCTGGGCCGGCACCTCGTGGAGCGGTTAGTGGACCGCGGATACACCGTGAGTGTGTTCGACATCAGACAGGCCTATGAGCTTCCGGGAGTGACGTTTCACCAAGGAGACTTGTGTGACAAACAGGTGAGGATTGTTCAGTGTCAGTAGGTGACACCACACACACACACACACACACACACACACACACTTTCACACCGGAGAAACCTTTTCAAAGTTCCTAAAACTGTTGGTGAAAGTTCCCGTTGTTGGGCATGTTCGCTGGTGCTCCAGAGTCGGTCTGAACCAGCCGGACGTTGAGGAGCAAGCCGTCTGTGTTGTGCTGGAGGCAGGAGTGTTTCGGTGTTATCAGACTCAGGTCGTCAGCTGCAGTGCCGTCGCATAGACTATATATAAAGGAGAGAGGCTCGGGAGCGCACATGCACGTCACGTCCGATGGATCTCACAGAAAATCCGACCCGGAGACTTCACATAGAAATAGGAATACTGGCCTTCAGAGGAAATAGCAAAACCCGACAAGTGGATCATTGTAATGTGTGATAGGCAATAAAAAAAATCATTCAGTTTAGACGAAAAGTTACATATAGCACCTTTAAAACTTAAAACTGACAAAGAAAGCAGACTCATACCTTTTCTTTTGCATAATTTGAATCTTTATACAATAAATCTTGCGTTAAATGTCGCGAATATCGCGCGTGAAATTCACCCCGGGTGTGAACAGACCTTCACACTGTACATTTTAACTTTAAATTAGGGCTGTGAAAAAATGAATTGCGATTAATCGCATCCAAAATAAAAGTCTGTTTACATAATATATTTGTGTGTGCTGTGTTTATATATAAATACACACACATGCATGTATATATTTAAGAAAATGTTATTCATATATAAAATATTTAGATTTATATAATATAGATTATGTATTTATATAAATATATACAGAATTTAAGCGCAAATAATTCTTAAATATATACATGCATGTGTGTGTATTTATATATACAAAATAATTAAATACAGCACACACAAATATATTATGTAAACACAGACTTTTATTTTGGATGCGATTAATCGCAAATTAATTTTTGCACAGCCCTACTTTAAATATTTAATTTTGTACAAGAAAACAGACCTAATGAATTATTAGGTGTCTCAGGAAATCTCGCTTATTGCGTCGTCAACTGCCAATTTAGGGGACATCGCCCAACCGCACGGCACACGCTAATAACGGTTCATCACTGTCTACTTGTGTACAACAGTTCTGTCTAATACCGCGTTAAACAGATCATACACTGTGAACACGGAGAATGCGAGCGCTGTGAGTTCAGTCGTTCTCAAGTGTGTCGTACGTCACTTCAGAGTTCAGTAAAACGCTCCTACGGTAAACATTAGTTCTCCCGTAGCCTGTGTCCTCTCTCTCTCAGCTGTTCTCCTCATGTCTCCTCCAGGCTTTGCTGTCGGCTTTGAAGGAAGTGTCTATAGTGTTTCACTGCGCGTCTCCGGCTCCGGGCAGCGACGACCGAGCGCTGTTTCAGAGGGTCAATGTCGACGGCACGCGGACGGTCATACTGGCCTGTCTGGAGGCCGGAGTTCAGGTGTGTGTGTTATAATTCCTAGGGGTGTGACAATATATCATGTCACAATATATCACAATACAAAAATGCAACTATGTATCGTGTGTAGTTCACCCAATATAAAAATGACTGTGCTGTATATATGCACATAGAAAACAGCCAGTTTACATTGCTTTATTTAAATGTACTACATTTTTGATCAAATAAACAGCCTTGGTGAGCAGAAGAGACGTCTTTCCAAACATAAAAACCCAAATCAGCCTAAGTGTAAAGTACATGACTGACTCTGTACATAAAGTCATTATTTTAATGGTTCTGCGACGTAAGCCGCATCACGCACATGTATTCATTTGGTACGTGCAATACTGTTATAATAATATCTCTGTCCACCAAGGGATTTGTAATGGGTTTCTGTGGTAGTTGGCAGCAGTAAGTCTGTTTAATCTGGAATATTCTTCTAAATGATGTTTTACAGAAATTAGTATTGACCAGCAGTGCTAGTGTGGTGTTTGAAGGAACTGACATCAAGAATGGGAAAGAGGATCTTCCTTATGCAAAAAAGCCGATTGATTATTATACAGCGACCAAAATCCAGCAGGAGAAGGTGTGTATGAATCACATCTGAGGCATTATTCCTCTCTTACTTTACTCAGACCTGTATGAAAGCCTGTTTCCGCCACAGAGTAACAAGTAAAAAAGGTAATTGCGACTTTTTCTCACAATTCTGACTTTATCTTAGAACTGGTTGATTATAAAAGTCGCAATTGTGTGTTATAAAGTCCGAATTGTGAGATATTTTTAACTTTTTTCCTCAGAATTGCAACTTTATAACACACAATTGGTAGATAAACAGTTAGAATTGCATGATATAAAGTCAGAATCGCTCATATCTAGTCACTCTGTGAGTCTGATACTGCTCATAGGGCTTTGATTATGAGGCGTGTCTTAACCTAATCAGGAAAAAAAAACTCTGCTCTCAATTGGATGGACCTACAGCCAATCAGAGCAATGCAGTAAGTGACGTATGTTGAGCTACGCATACACAACTTTCCGATCGACAAATGCCTTGATTGTGCATGAATGTGCAGTCGATTTCTTCGAAAGCAGATGCGATAGTGGAATCTACACATCTCAGTTCTCCAGCGGCGGCCATCTTTGAGGGAAACCAGTTCGACCCAAGCGCTCTTTGATTACGTAACTGCAGATCATCTGTCCATCATCGTATAAAGCCCCGCCCTGGCAATTTGATTGGCCCGACCATTTCTGAACCAATCATCCTCAATGGATCGAGTCCAGACCGAACTTCCCGACCAAAAAAATGTGGGCGGGGTTCGGGCTGGCATCCAGGCTACAGAATCGCTTGTTAAAAAAATGGTAAAATGGTAAATGGACTGCATTTATATAGCGCTTTCATAGACCTAATGGCCACCAAAGCTCTTTACATATTGCCTCACATTCACCCATTCACACACACATTCATACACCGACGGTTAAAAAGTCAGAATTACGAGATATAAACTCACAATTATGAGAAAAGTATTTTTTCCTTAGAATTGGACTTTTTAACACGCAATTGTGATTTTACTTCTCGCCATTCTGAGAAATAGTCAATAAAATGTCACAATCAAGTGTTTTATTGTGTGGCGGAAACCCGCTTCCATAGTATTGACGTTCAGCTCTCCTCTGAAATGAAGTATTTACTTTGACTGGTGTTGGATCCTCATGCTCCGTGTCCTCCGTGTCCAGCTGGTGTTGGAGGCCTGCAGTAAAGAGAAGGGTTTCCTCACCGTCGCCATCCGTCCTCATGGCATCTTCGGGCCCCGGGACCCTCAGCTAGTGCCCATCCTGGTGGATTCGGCCCGCAGGGGAAAGATGAAGTTCATCATCGGGTGAGAGAGAGAGAAGGTTTGGCTGAAAGACTTGATTAAGTTAACTTGATAAATGAGTGAAGATGTTTGACTTTCACTGGACCAGAATGTGTTTCAAAGCACTTGAACGTGTGTGTGTGTGGTCATGTCTGAAGGGAACGTGTTTGTGTTTCATTTGATCACCAAACACAAAGAACATTACAAATATCAGTATAAAACTATTGAGAAATGTGACCTAACTGCATTAAAACTACATTGATTCAAATGCCACAGAAAAGAGAGGCTCCTATACGGGTTAGTCCACTAGGTGGCAGAGTCACACCTGAATATGATCTTCACTGTCTGTCAGCATTCTACGGAGGCGTATTGCATTCACTTGAAGAAAAAAAATCTACTCTGTTTTTCTGAATTAATGAGTTAATTTTTCATGAGAAAAAAAAAAATTCTCAGTTTTTCTGAATTAATGAGTTAATTTTTCATGAGAAAATTTTTTTTTGCTCTGTTTTTCTGAATTAACGAGTTAATTTTTCATGAGAATTTTTTTTTTGCTCTGTTTTTCTGAATTAATGAGTTAATTTTTCATGAGAAAAAAAGTTTTTCTCTGTTTTTCTGAATTAATGACTTAATTTTTCATGAGAAAATATTTTTTTCTCTGTTTTTCTGAATTAATGAGTTAATTTTTCGTGAGACTCGTTAATTCAGAAAAACAGAGCAAAAAAAAAAAAATTCCATGAAAAATTAACTCATTAATTCAGAAAAACAGAGAAAAACTTTTTTTCTCATGAAAAATTAACTCATTAATTCAGAAAAACAGAGCAAAAAAAAATTTCTCATAAAAAATTAACTTGTTAATTCAGAAAAACAGAGCAAAAAAAAAAATTTTCTCATGAAAAATTAACTCATTAATTCAGAAAAACAGAGCAATTTTTTTTTCTCATGAAAAATTAACTCGTTAATTCAGAAAAACGGAGTAGATTTTTTTTCTTCAAGTGAATGCAATACGCCTCTGTAGCATTCGTTTAGACATGACATGTTATATTAGTAAACAACAGGGCTGGGTATTGACAGAAATGTCACAATTTGATTTCTATTCAATATTGGTTATTTTGGATATCAGGTACAACACATGGCAAATGTTCTCAATGAAAACAAATCTCTTAACTAATGCTATAAACTATGGGAGTCAGCGAGCCTAATAGGCTTAATTAGATGACTGTAATATTGAAGGTAAAAGTGAACTGATTTGTATACAAATACTTACTTATTTTTATAATAAAAATTATATGAAATATAAACATTTAAATGGTGGCTGAAACATGTATTAAATATTGAAGATCATTAAAAATGATAATAAATATGTAATAGTGCATAATATGTAGCAAAATACTGTAGAGTTAATTTTTCTAGCTGACTAATGAGTTTATGGTCACTGGATATGGTTTTTCTGAGGTAAATGTGACGTTACATGACGTCTTATACACTGAGTGATTCCAGTTGTGCGCTAACACTCTTTCAGATGCTAATTCATGTGTATTTGTTTTTGAATTTCGTAAGAAAATGGACATAATTCGAAATCTGAGACTGTGTTTCTTATCAATAGTAACAAAGCTCAAAGATTATTGTGATTTAGTGGATGGGATGAGCGCTACGATGCTCTATTCATTCATCAACTAGAAACAGGATGACTAGCCTCATTGATTCTTGGGATTTATGAATTGATATCGTTTCGTAAAACATTAGCCTGGGTTTTCCTCATACTGCCTTTGCGCATCGTGATTTTATTCACGCTAATAGGCAGTCTGGACACCAGGGTCCAGATTTTGGCCTCAGTGAAGGGGACCAATCACAGAACGGGGAGGGAGCAGTGAGACGACAACGTGTATGCGACACACCGAAGCTGTTTGTTTATCCCTATGGATCCAACATGGCAGCAGCCGTGGGTGTGTCTATGCTAATAGGGTGGAGTCTGTCAGCAATCGTGGGCGGGTCTATGTTAATAAGGTAGAGTCCTTCAGCAGTCGTGGGCGGGTTTATGTTAATAAGGCAGAGTCCTTTTATACAAAAGAGACCTATTATACAAATCCAGAAACCTATTATACAAAATTCACTTTTACATGGTATTTGAACATAAATGTGTCGGCAGTGTGTACACAAACACCCTAACTAAACCATTGTTTCACTTGAAAAGACCCTTGTTCATCATCTAATGAATAAGGCATAGATTTAGCATAGACCTGCCCACTACTGCTGACGGACTCCGCCCTATTAGCATAGACCCGCCCACGACTGCTGACGGACAGCAGTCGTGGCATAGACCCGCCCACGACTGCTGTCCGTCAGCAGTCGTGGGCGGGTCTATGCTAATAGGGCGGAGTCCGTCAGCAGTCGTGGGCAGGTCTATGCTAATAGGGCGGAGTCCGTCAGCAGTCGTGGTTGGGTCTATGCTAATAGGGCGGAGTCCGTCAGCAGTCGTGGGCGGGTCTATGCTAATAGGGCGGAGTCCGTCAGCAGTCGTGGGCGGGTCTATGCTAATAGGGCGGAGTCCGTCAGCAGTCGTGGTTGGGTCTATGCTAATAGGGCGGAGTCCGTCAGCAGTCGTGGGCGGGTCTATGCTAATAGGGCGGAGTCCGTCAGCAGTCGTGGGCAGGTCTATGCTAATAGGGCGGAGTCCGTCAGCAGTCGTGGGCGGGTCTATGCTAATAGGGCGGAGTCCGTCAGCAGTCGTGGGCAGGTCTATGCTAATAGGGCGGAGTCCGTCAGCAGTCGTGGTTGGGTCTATGCTAATAGGGCGGAGTCCGTCAGCAGTCGTGGGCGGGTCTATGCTAATAGGGCGGAGTCCGTCAGCAGTCGTGGGCGGGTCTATGCTAATAGGGCGGAGTCCGTCAGCAGTCGTGGTTGGGTCTATGCTAATAGGGCGGAGTCCGTCAGCAGTCGTGGGCGGGTCTATGCTAATAGGGCGGAGTCCGTCAGCAGTCGTGGGCGGGTCTATGCTAATAGGGCGGAGTCCGTCAGCAGTCGTGGTTGGGTCTATGCTAATAGGGCGGAGTCCGTCAGCAGTCGTGGGCGGGTCTATGCTAATAGGGCGGAGTCCGTCAGCAGTCGTGGGCAGGTCTATGCTAAATCTATGCCTTATTCATTAGACGATGAATAAGGGTCTTATCAAGTGAAACAATGGTTTAGTTAGGGTGTTTGTGTACACACTGCCGACACATTTATGTTCAAATACCATGTAAAAGTTTTTTTTGTATAATAGGTCACATAAAAATAAATGTAATGTGGCGTGACGGGTCGCTGTAGTGCCTCAGTTAAGGTGAAGCACTTGTGAACCGTTCATCTCTTCCGCTTTACAGTTTGAAATAAACATGAATAAACATCAGAAGGAATGTACGCTACATTGAGTTTTCATGTCGATGAATCATGTTGATGTGATGGTGGACATCATGTGATAAACCAGTGCTATCTGAATCTGATTTGCTCTTTCTGTGATGCAGAGACGGATCCAATCTTGTGGACTTCACCTATGTGGAGAATGTGGTTCATGGGCATATCTTAGCCGCTGAACACCTCAAGGCTGACTCTCCGCTCTGCGCTCAGGTATGTGAACGAGACGCCGAAGGAGTGTTTCTAGATGCGCTCTCTTAGATCAAGTCCCACGTGTGCGTGCGTGCGTGTGTGTGTTTACTGTGTAAACATCCCGCATTACTGATTCATAAAGTTTTGACTATCATTTCCAGGGAAATGCAGTGATAACAAACTCTCATAGGGGTTTCAGTCATTCATTAAGATGGTCAATAAACCTTTTAAATGCAGATTTTTTGCACAACCTGAGAGACCTTGAGTTTTGTCATGAGATTGTCCAGTCATGGAAAATGAGAATTTCCTAGATGCTCTGGAAAACAAACATGGTGCGTTTTTTATTTTTAGTGTGATGCCTTTTTTTTTTTTTTCTTGTAAGATATGGTTTAGCTGTCTTTAACCTCTAAAGCCCTATTTGGATGGGACTAGTTTAACATGTTAAAGGTAAAGTCATTATCACCAGGGCCCGGTTTTTCAAAAGGTTTAATTTAGTTTAGTAACCCTTTTGTTTTGCAATCCGTGATCACGTAATCCAGCTTAATTTTGAGCCAGTTTTTCAAAGCAACATCGGATTGGATCAATCTGATCTGGATAGGAACTTTTCAGGATCACCAAATCTGGATAACCAGTGCTCAAACAGGATAGGAAATCACAATGTAGAACTATGTAAAGAGCAACAGGTAGACAAAACAAGTAACAACCACTGTGCATTGAGGATATTTATAACAAGTTTATAATATAGATGTATTGAATTAAATAAAAGACTTAATGTTAAATACTCCACAATAATTTCAGACCTCCTCATCTGATGTGGAGAGACCAGCTTGTCTGAGTGTAGTCTTTAGAAGGCGGATCTCAAGTCTGCTGCAGAGTCAGTTGTTCCTCTGCCAGTACGAGCAAAAAGGACGTGCAACAAGGGATGCAATAGTTAGACACTTTCTGATTTGGATTTCAAAAATCAGTGATTGCCATTATTTGCATTTTTTTGGTTATTCTGTAATCATTGGATAAATATTCTAAAAACAAAAATATTTTCGATTGTGATGAATATATATATCAATTAGTGACAGAATAAAATTGATAGTTTTTGGTCAATTTTGACAGCTGTTTGGAGGATTATTTTATGAGGCCAAACTCTTTCTACTTTGCTCTTGGCCTAAAGGCTGAATATGCTAAAGCCAATCTAATCACTGTAGCCTGACGGATGAACAAATACAATTAAAACCTTATGGATAAATAGGATATCTTGTAATATACTGCATGATCCAAATATACTATTATTTGAGACATTTTTAAAGTTTTCATTACATTTTGGGCATGAAACCCACGTTGAATCCACCCTTGTGATGGGATCAGTTTAATCCCGATTTTTTGGATCAGAGTGATCCAAATCCTACAAAAAAGTTCTGAAAAACCCAACCTAAAGGTTTGATCCGGATCAAAACCAAGATTGGATTACGTTATGTAATCCATTTTTTATTTTGAAAAACCCATTTTCAAGATTTGATGCAATCAGTTATCCAAAATCCTAGTGGATTACTTTTGAAAAACTGGGCCCAGAGCTCCTAAGTGATTTTAATCCCGTCTGAATGTGCATCTCAGTCATCATTACGTTGGACAATTTCAGATTACAGTGACTTTTACTTTCAGTACAAAGGTCTGAAAGATGACCTCGGGTAATGCTAATCCCGTGCGAATAGACCCACTGTAAATGTGCGTAAATATTCCATCATTTCCTGTTTAAAAGCAGCTTTTTTTCCAAGCATTGAATGTGCTCGATGAAGTATCAGTTGTGTTCTAGACGCGTGGCAAAACTCAAGTGTTTTACACACCATTCAGAAAGAAGATCGAAAGCACTTGTTCGAGGCACGACACTTGTTTTAGCGTTAAGTGCCTATTACTAACATAATACAATCAGAAGTTAATTAATAAATCGTCCGACCGGACCACTGCTTTATATAAATAAATATAGGTTATATGTGATATCAGGGAGCGCAAATCGAGTTAGCCCTTCCACTTCTCTTAGGGCTTACGTGTGTATGATCTGAATCTTGCAGTAACCCACATTAGCTGGCTAATAAACTACTACTGTAGTAGCATGTTATATTATCATAAATGCTTTTACCTTTTGCACCTAATCAGCTGTTTATTTGTCATGAGAGAGGCCTTGTAAGTTGTAGTTGTAGTAGCAAAACCCATTAAGTAATGGTTACTTGAGCGTTACTGAAAAAATGCTGCCATGCCAGAAACATGACATAGCAGAACTTCCTCTGCGTGAAAGTGCTTAAAGGGTTTGTTCACATAAAAGTTAAAATTAAGTCATTAATAACTAAATTTGAGAGGTGGATCACTGCTACATGGCACCCTAAGGGATCGAAACTTGACGGCCCAGAAAGTCATTGAAGAAAATGTTTTTAATATTCCACGTGACTACAGTGGCTCAACTATAAGTTTACAAGTTCAAGAGATTTCCACTGAACTGAAGGAGATTGCAATTCTCGCGCATGCGTCGTGGAAATCTCTTGAACTCTCGTCTCAGGCCTAGAAGGAATAGTTGAATAAAGTCATTATTTTTGTTCGTTTTTTCGCACAAAAAGTAGTCCCGTCGCTTGATAAACTTATACTTGAGCCACTGTAGGCACATGGAATATTTAAACATTTTCTTCATTGACTTTCTGGGCCGTCAAGTTTCAATCCCTTAGGGTGCCTATGTAGCAGTGATCCACCTCTCAAATTTAATCAAAAATATCTTCATTTGTGTTCAGAAGACGAACGAAGGTCTTACGGGGTTGGTACAGCATGAGACTGAGTAATTAATGACTTAATTTTCATTTTTGGGTGATATGGGCTATATGCACGCATAAATTCCGCATTTGACGCAAGGATGCTCTTCCATTTCCGGTTGTGTAGATTAAAGCGGAGGAAAACCGAGGAAAACGGGATTATGGCAGAGTCTTCAAAATTTACTGTTCTCCCGTCTTTGAAATGAAACGTACATACGTTTAGATGTAATTTTATATATAGTTATATTTATTTAATATAATTTTAAAAAGAAGCATAAACACAACGAGGGGTGTCTGTTTTATCTGTTTTTGTGACTAACGTTTCATTAGTATAACCATGGAGTATAAAATTCAATATAAATTCTCGGTATTGCATTGGACTCTACGATCGGCGGAAGTTATCGAGCATCCCTAATGCTTCAACGGAAATACCGCCGTGCATAGAGCCCATTACAGGTGTTGCTCACATAAAATGACTTGGGGAAAAAAGTGTCTGAGAACCTCACAAAAGCTATTTATTCTTGGCGAACAAATATTAAATTCTTCCACTACTGGTAAAAAGTTATGGCTAGCCTGTGGGAGCAACGAATGGATAATCCATCACCGTTAACTGGGTTTCAAATTTAAAGTTCCCCAGTGGTGAAAATCCGAGATGGTCCTCACAGCAGAACACGAAATCCAGGGGGCGGAGCCATATTGTATCAAAATTACATATTTAAACATTTTTCCTTGTTAATGTCTTCATGTCTTAAAATATCTTGGATGAAACTCGACACCTTTACCCTTATTTAGTATGCGCGGTTCTATGAATATACAAATGAGCCGAGCCCCGCCCCACTCACCCACTCAGAGATCCACTGGTTGACGATCACAGGTTGATCTGATTGGTTACAAGGTGGTTTGTGACGTCAGAAACACCAGCGATTTCAAAGCGTGTTTTTGAGTCTTTGGTTCACTGCAGTTTTAAGGAGGAAATACTCCACTTATCAATTTACACATGGTGTGTGTTAAAGCGGATCAAAAACACCACATACACACATAAACAACATTAAACGCTGGATTAAAGGGTTAGTTCACCCAAAAATGAAAATTAAGTCATTAATTACTCACCCCCATGCTGTACCAACCCCGTAAGACCTTCGTTCGTCTTCGGAACACAAATGAAGATATTTTTGATTAAATTTGAGAGCTGTATAACTACCACATTGGCTCCTAAGGGACTGCCTCTTGACGGCCCAGAAAGTCAATGAAGAAAATGTTTAAATATCCCAAGTGACTACCGTGGCTCAACTATATGTTTATCAAGCGACGCGAATACTTTTTGTGCGAAAAAACAAACAAAAATAACGAGTTTATTCGACTATTTCTTTTCTTCCTTGTAGGCCAGAAACGAGACTTCCTTAGATTTCCACGACGCATGCGCGAGAATTGCGATCTGAAGTAGTGTAAGCTGGTGTAAGCAGATCGCAATTCTCGCGCATGCGTCGTGGAAATCTATAAGGAAGTCTCGTTCTGGCCTACAAGGAAGAAAAGAAATAGTCGAATAAACTCGTTATTTTTGTTTGTTTTTTCGCACAAAAGTATTCGCGTCGCTTGATAAACATATGGTTGAGCCACGGTAGTCACTTGGGATATTTAAACATTTTCTTCATTGACTTTCTGGGCCGTCAAGAGGCAGTCCCTTAGGAGCCAATGTGGTAGTTATACAGCTCTCAAATTTAATCAAAAATATCTTCATTTGTGTTCCGAAGATGAACGAAGGCCTTACGGGGTTGGGTGAACATTTTTGGGTGAACTAACCCTTTAACACAAAGGCTTTTTTTAAAACTTAAACCGTACCTCATCCAATTTCAATGTTCTCGCACTAACAGGCTTACCACATAACGAATGACGAGCCGGTGCGCTTCTGGGACTTCCTGTCGCAGGTTCTGGTGGGTCTGGGCTACAGCGCTCCTCGGCTCCGCCTGCCCTACACACTGGTGTACGTGTTATCTCTGCTTCTGTGGCTGATGGTGTTAGTGCTGCGCCCGCTCATCCAGATCAAGCCCACCTTCACCCCGATGCGAGTCGCTCTGGCCGGCACACACCACTACTACAGCTGCGCTCGGGCCAAGCAGGACATGGGCTACCGGCCCGTAGTGAGCCTGCAGGAGGCCATCGCGCGCACCGTGGAGAGCTACCCGCATCTGCGGCGCGGGGCGTAGCGGCGTTCGAGGACCACCGTTTATCAACAGCGCACTGTTCACTTCAGAATTTAAGTTTAATGATAATTCAAGATTGTTCATCTCAAACATCACGTTAAGGAAAACGTTCCAGGATGTTTCTCCATATAGTGTCTTCAATGGGGTCCAACGGGTCGAGATGTGAGTTTCAGTGCAGCTTCAAAGTCTCGAAACCAGCGGACATTTATAACAAATACACATTTATATACTTTTAACAACAAATGCTCTTTGTTTATTCATTTCTTTTGTAAATGGCATTTGATTTAGTAGTTGTAAACAATAGGTCTGTTCTTACGCCTACGTCACGCTTGACCTTTCAATGTGATGTGTGTCGTATCACAGCGAGTGCAAGACGAGCATCTGTGGTTAAAAGTATATAAATGTGTATTTGTTATAACTGTCGGCTGTTTTGTCTAGATCAGACTCTTATTCCTCGGCTGGATCGCGTCGAGACTTTGAAGCTGCACTGAAACTCACATCTCGACCCGTTGGACCCCATTGAAGTCTCTATATGGAGAAATATCCTGGAACGTTTTCCTTCATTTCTTTTCGACTGAAGAGAGACGTGAACGTCTTGGATGATGTGGGGGAGAGTAAATTATCAGGAAATTTTAATTCTAAAGTGAACTACTCCTTTAGTCATTCCTATGCTAATTGTGCCTTTTCACCAGGATGTGGTGTCGAATTCACACAGTAGAAATGGACGATTGCCTCTTCCGACTTTGGTCCGGAAGAATTGCGACTATGTACGAGCTATTCAGTTTTTCTAAACCTGTCAGTATAAATTTTAAATCAAGTTTCTAATTGTCACATTCCTTTTTCAGTGCAACGTGAAATGGCATTCACTTCCTGTTTTACTTCATGTCTTCTTTTTTTTTAAAGGGATATTTCACCCAAGAATGTACTTTGTCATTCCAAACCCATAAGAGTTTCCGTCTTTGTCACAAGAAAAACAAGGAAGATATTAGTAATTAGATTTACTTGAGGTTTCTGTTTCTCAACTGAAAGTTAATTACAGCAAAACTTTTCAAAAATGACATTACGTGTAAATGTAATCTAGGGGAAAATGTGATGTGCGATAACTTGTTAAATAATGTGGTATTCTATATGCGATATGATATTGCTTTAAGTGTGTAAAATTAATTTAGATTAAAAACTGAAAATGAAAAATGTTTCTCATTCTTTCTGAGAAAATACTATAACTTCTGAAAGTGAACTGCAGTGTTTTAGCGTTACATAAATAGTAATGTCTCAAATCTGACAATGGCATGTTAACATCAATGTAAAAAAGCAAAACAAAAAAGCTTGCTGAACTTGGTAATGTATGGTTGCATCAACCTGAAAACTTAAGAACATCCAGGTAAACAAAAGCACCTGAAACTAGGGGTGGACAATTAGTTATTTTTAATAAGAAAGAAAAATTAAAATAACGGCATTAAGAACAAAGAGGCAAATAAAAGTAAGCAGAGTTTTAAGTTTTTCATGTACACTAGATTTAACCATAGCATTCTAACAAGAATCAATACAGAAACTGAACAATCAAATGTAAAAATACAATGCTGTGGGGACTGTGACTGTGAGGGTTTATGAGCTATACTGGGACGAGCCACCGGGGGGTGATCAAGACTCTGGGTTTATGAGCTATACTGGGACCAGCCACCGGGGGGCGATCGAGACTCTGGGTTTATGAGCTATACTGGGACCAGCCACCGGGGGGCGATCGAGACTCTGGGTTTATGACCTATACTGGGACCAGCCACCGGGGGGCGATCGAGACTCTGGGTTTATGAGCTATACTGGGACCAGCCACCGGGGGCAATCGAGACTCTGGGTTTATGACCTATACTGGGACCAGCCACCGGGGGGCGATCGAGACTCTGGGTTTATGACCTATACTGGGACCAGCCACCGGGGGGCGATCGAGACTCTGGGTTTATGAGCTATACTGGGACCAGCCACCGGGGGGCGATCGAGACTCTGGGTTTATGAGCTATACTGGGACCAGCCACCGGGGGACGATCGAGAATCTGGGTTTATGACCTATACTGGGACCAGCCACCGGGGGGCGATCGAGACTCTGGGTTTATGAGCTATACTGGGACTAGCCACCGGGGGACGATCAAGACTCTGCGTTTATGAGCTATACTGGGACCAGCCACCGGGGGGCGATCGAGACTCTGGGTTTATGAGCTATACTGGGACCAGCCACCGGGGGGCGATCGAGACTCTGGGTTTATGACCTATACTGGGACCAGCCACCGGGGGGCGATCGAGACTCTGGGTTTATGAGCTATACTGGGACCAGCCACCGGGGGGCGATCGAGACTCTGGGTTTATGAGCTATACTGGGACCAGCCACCGGGGGCGATCGAGACTCTGGGTTTATGAGCTATACTGGGACTAGCCACCGGGGGGCGATCAAGACTCTGCGTTTATGAGCTATACTGGGACCAGCCACCGGGGGGCGATCAAGACTCTGCGTTTATGAGCTATACTGGGACCAGCCACCGGAGGGCGATCGAGACTCTGGGTTTATGAGCTATACTGGGACCGGCCACCGGGGGGCGATTAAGACTGTGTTTATGAGCTATACTGGGACCAGCCACCGGGGGGCGATCGAGACTCTGGGTTTAGGAGCTATACTGGGACCAGCCACCGGTGGGCGATCAAGACTCTGGGTTTATGAGCTATACTGGGACCAGCCACCGGGGGGCGATCGAGACTCTGTGTTTATGAGCTATACTGGGACCAGCCACCGGGGGACGATCAAGACTCTGTGTTTATGAGCTATACTGAGACCAGCCATCGGGGGACGATCAAGACTCTGTGTTTATGAGCTATACTGGGACCAGCCACCGGGGGGCGATCGAGACTCTGGGTTTATGAGCTATACTGGGACCAGCCACCGGTGGGCGATCGAGACTCTGGGTTTATGAGCTATACTGGGACCAGCCACCGGGGGGCGATCGAGACTCTGTGTTTATGAGCTATACTGGGACCAGCCACCGGGGGGACGATCAAGACTCTGTGTTTATGAGCTATACTGAGACCAGCCACCGGGGGGACGATCAAGACTCTGTGTTTATGAGCTATACTGGGACCAGCCACCGGGGGGCGATCGAGACTCTGGGTTTATGAGCTATACTGGGACCAGCCACCGGTGGGCGATCGAGACTCTGGGTTTATGAGCTATACTGGGACCAGCCACCGGGGGGCGATCGAGACTCTGTGTTTATGAGCTATACTGGGACCAGCCACCGGGGGGCGATCGAGACTCTGTGTTTATGAGCTATACTGAGACTAGCCACCGGGGGGCGATCGAGACTCTGGGTTTATGAGCTATACTGGGACCAGCCACCGGGGGGCGATCGAGACTCTGTGTTTATGAGCTATACTGGGACCAGCCACCGGGGGACGATCGAGACTCTGTGTTTATGAGCTATGGGACCAGCCACTGGGGGGGCGATCGAGACTCTGTGTTTATGAGCTATACTGGGACCAGCCACCGGGGGACGATCGAGACTCTGTGTTTATGAGCTATGGGACCAGCCACTGGGGGGGCGATCGAGACTCTGGGTTTATGAGCTATACTGGGACCAGCCACCGTGGGGGCGATCAAGACTCTGTGTTTATGAGCTATACTGAGACCAGCCACCGGGGGGACGATCAAGACTCTGTGTTTATGAGCTATACTGAGACTAGCCACCGGGGGGCGATCAAGACTCTGTGTTTATGAGCTATACTGGGACCAGCCACCGGGGGGACGATCAAGACTCTGTGTTTATGAGCTATACTGAGACTAGCCACCGGGGGGTGATCAAGACTCTGTGTTTATGAGCTATACTGGGACCAGCCACCGGGGAGGCGATCAAGACGCTTTGTTTATGAGCTATACTGGGACCAGCCACCGGGGGGCGATCGAGACTCTGGGTTTATGAGCTATACTGAGACCAGCCACCGGGGGGTGATCTTGTGTGGGTTGAATGAACAACACAAAACAAGCAAACAAGAAGCTCAAATGTTCTCCTTGGCAGGGCAGTTGAGGTCATGCAAGTACGGTTGTACTTGGTTTACCTTATTTAATGTGCTCTGTGTATGTGCATTGATCACTGTTTATATATGAACAAAATCATTAAATCTGCTCATCACATATTGTCTATTAATTTATTTAACAATATAATTTTTTACCTTTCTAATGCATTAAATTTTGGGTTGCAGCATGGACTTTCAATGAATGGACAAAAATGATGAGACAATATTAATACCTTTTGTGTTTCAAAGATTAATGTAAGTTATGCCTGGGATTGAATGCAGTTTTGACTTCTTTCGTTTTAAACGCTCTAGCTCGTTAAAGCAGGATGGATTTTGATTGGCTGTCAGTGTTTTATCCGTTGATCAGCTAGAAAGAAACGTTCTGAAATTGATTCCAACGATATAATTTCACTGTTATTATCGTTATCATTTTAGTGTTATGATATATAATATCTATATGATCTATGATATCATATGATATAGTTGTGAACGCAGCTATTCATTTATATTTAGAACTATTTTTAGAACTATATCTTTATCGTTATGATTATAACAATCACTCTTGGTGTGAACAAGCCGAATCAAGCTCAACTGGAAATATAACTGTTACAAGATGATAGAAAGGCTGTTGTTAACAGTTATAAAGAGTGTAGTCATTATGATGCATGATCAGTCTTGTATCCGTTAGAGTAATTTCTCGATGAATACACACTACTACCCACTTGATTTGTTTCTCTGCTATACAATATCTCCCATCAATGGGTTCGGTGAACTATTATTATTCCAAGGCCACACTAGCCGTGCTTTAGTGATGCGCATTATTACGACATCAGTGTTTCGCCGATGCAGCGTGTTTGTGATTCCTGCGGCAGGCGTTGGATGGGATAGGGGTGTTGTTTGTTCGGATAGCTCACATTCCCCACCCGTAGATATGAATCGCTATCAGTGACTCACAGCGGTCAGACCTGTTCCTGTCCCAGAGCTGTAGGTGTAACCCAGGGTGAAACCAGTGCTGATGAGTCTGCTGAATACTAGGCACTGGGTTAGTGAGTCTCCTGGAGACCGAACACACACACACACTCGCATCTACTGACTCAGCTGTTCCCCTCCACTGAACATCATCCTGTTAGCATTTAGACAAGCTTATGTAAGCTGTTACTGCTTAGCCAGGCAATCTCTGTAAAAAGTCTGTGTGTGAGTGGTTTTGATTCAGTGTGATTGAATTCAAAATAACTAAAAGTAAAAACTCGCTTGGATTTGGAATTATAAGGGGTGTAACTAGACCCTCATGTCACGATACATATCACAAGACTGAACTCACGATACGATATTATTGCGATAATCCAAGATATATAATAAAATGTTAAAGGATTAGTTTACTTTTGAAAAAACTTTTGCTGATAATTTACTCGCCCCCATGTCATCCAAGATGTCCATGTCTTTCTTTCCTCAGTCGAAAAGAAATTAAGGTTTTTGATGAAAACATTCCAGGATTTTTCTCCATATAATGGACTTCAATGGGAACCGGATGGTTCAAGGTCCAAAAGACAGTTAATAACAGTTTCAGATGCAGCTTCAAATGTCTTTAAACGACACCAAACGATGAATAAGGGTCTTATCATGCGAAACGATCGGTTATTTCAAAACTTATTCCAAAAATGTAACTTTTCTAAGGACAAATGCTAGCCTTGCTATATTCTCTGAGGCGCGTTTGTAACGTCACGTAATACGGTCACGGGCGACGTAGCCGGAAGTACAGAATCAAAATCGTCCGACATCGTTGTTTTTCCTTTTAATTCCTTTTTTTGTAAACGGTGTTTGAGCTAGTTTGCACGTTCAACCTATGCGTTCAACTTGTAAACACTGACTCTGTACTTTCGGCTACGTCGCCCGTGACCTTTTGAACGTAATTACGTATTACGTGACGTTGCAAACGCGCCCCAGAGAATAGAGCAAGGCTAGCATTTGTCCTTAGAAAAGTTACATTTTTGGAATAAGTTTTGAAATAACCGATCGTTTCGCATGATAAGACCCTTATTCATCGTCTGATATCGTTTAAAGACATTTGAAGCTGCATCTGAAACAGTTATTAACTGTCTTTTGGACCTTGAACCATCCGGTTCCCATTGAAGTCCATTATATGGAGAAAAATCCTGGAATGTTTTCATCAAAAACCTAAATTTCTTTTCGACTGAGGAAAGAAAGACATGGACATCTTTGATGACATGGGGGTGAGCGTGACATGCGTCTTGATAGCACGCCAAAAATGGAAATACGAATTGGCGTGTCATACACACGCTACTTCATGAGATCAGTCTGGCGCATCGGATCGCCTTTCTCTGAGGTTCCCCTGTGATGCCTTAGGATTTTAAACACGTTGCTGCGTGATCGCCCTGCAAATCCTCATGAGTAATTGCCAGCCCTGCCTCTTGAACTCTTCAACTACCTCCTGGTACTTGCCACGGTTTCGCGCTCGTCCAAAGGCACAGTGAGCGCCAACAAGATCAATTTGCTTGGTAGAGTCTGAGACAATAATCATGTCTGGATGAAGCCGCATCCTTAGCTGTTTACCATGATCAGTTGCCAGTCCGTGGCGGTAGTGAGGCGGCCGGACTTTGCTCTTGGTTGGGGAAGGGCTTTTTCTCCGGCTCTGAGAAACTTGATGGTCCTTGTTTTGGGGAGGCCCTTGATGGGGTTAACATCTGTGGCTATGCTCTCAGCAACTGCCTTAAAGGATTAGTTCACTTTTGAAAAAACTTTTGCTGATAATTTACTCACCCCCATGTCATCCAAGATGTCCATGTCTTTCTTTCCTCAGTCGAAAAGAAATTTAGGTTTTTGATGAAAACATTCCAGGATTTTTCTCCATATAATGGACTTCAATGGGAACCGGATGGTTCAGGTCCAAAAGATAGTGTTAATAACAGTTTCAGATGCAGCTTCAAATGTCTTTAAACGACACCAGACGATGAATAAGGGTCTTATCATGCGAAACGATCGGTTATTTCAAAGCTTATTCCAAAAATGTAACTTTTCTAAGGACAAATGCTAGCCTTTCTCTATTCTGTGAGGCGCGTTTGCAACGTCACGTAATACGCAATTACGTTCAAATGGTCACGGGCGACGTAGCCAGAAGTACAGAAAGCGAGGCTGTGAGGGATAGACTTGCATCTCTTCAATGGGCTGTACTGTTATTTAATGTGTTTTCGGATTGTTCTGCTCATGAAACACTGGGAAAATATCTTTCCAAGAAATGTCAGTTGACAAAAAACTCCTGACAATGTAAGCTGTGGAAAATTGTAAGTAATCTAGCCGCTTTATTCAGCTTTTTACAGCGGATGCCATTGGAAACACGGTAAGTCTATCCCTCACAGCCTCACTTTCATACCTGTCATGGCGCTGCTCTGAATAAGGTCTATAGCGCTTGCTTGGGTTGAGTTTGTTTACAACAAAGATGGCCGCCGCTGGAGAACTGAGATGTGTAGATTCAGCCGTTGCGTCTGTATTAGATGTATACCGCACATTCATTTTAAAAGAGGAACGATCAAGGCATTTGTCAATCACAAAGATGTTTTTGCTGCCCTTCCTACGTGATTCGGTCTATCCAATTGAGTGCAGAGGCATTTTCTTTCCTGGTTTGGTTGAAACGCCCTATAATCACAGCCAATGGGGCATCAGACTCACATTCTGACTACAGTCTGAGTATGACTGGACTTAGTAGGACATAGTTGGACTAAGAACCTGATACGATGGAAGTCTCCTTTCTAGATGTCGGCCCAGATGCCGAACATTTTCCCATTTAGTCCAAGCTCCTTGCTGTCCCATTCAATGATATTTAATGATAATAAATAATAAAATAGTATTTATGTAGTAAATCAATTTTGTTTAAAAATATTAATATTTGAAAAGAAAAAAAAATGATCAAAATGGTTTCCTCTGAAGTCAGTGTTGTGTAGCCAAGTCGTGTTGTTGTCACATCACAGGACAACCATAAAACCGACTGATAACTTACTGAAATTCACACACAAAATGCTATGTGTCATATTCATGTTCTGTTTTGATTCCTTTAGTTCCTGTTTCTCCACTCAGTTTAGTTTTGGTTTCCTCATTTGTCTATGTTTGGTTCTGTGGTTGCTTGTGATTTGCACTGGTGTCTTTATGTTTGCTATGGATACATACTCTGTTCTCGTTTATGGGTTAGTGTGGTTTGCTAGTTCTCCTACCGTTTTGTTTGATCAGATGGATCTCCAAGTCAGAAATATATAGATATATCTGATAGTTAATCCCTGCCAGAAGATATCCGTTGTCCAAAACCAGTAAAACCAGTCCAGTCTGGTATCAGAGCTTCAGTCTGTCTCTATCAGCCGGAGAGTCTGACTGAGAAAGAAAGGAGCAGAAGGAGATGATGATGATGATGGTGAAAAGAGCTTTAGTAATAATCTTAGTTGCATATGTTCATCTAAATGTCTGAAAAATTACTGCTTTACAACATCGTCCTGTATGTTAAAAACCTGGAGACATTCTCTTATCCCTTACAAAACACACAATCATACGATTAAACCACAATAGCAGCCATTGTAAGAGGAAATGAGGAAAAAAATATAACAACATAAAATGACAATCAAATACTAATGATAAATCAAATTGCAACTACATAAATGACTAGTGATGGTAGATTATAAGCATTAAATTGTATAAAAAATAAAGAAAACAAAACACGACACAGATGTGAAAACACACACACACACTCTATTGAGAATCCTTGCATTCTTTGGTTTCACTAAAGCATTTTGAATAAAGACTGAAAAATGTCAGACATGTGTGTTGTGCGGCTCCTCCTGCTGTGACAATAACCTCAGGACAACTTTTTCATTTGTTACAAACACTGTGTGAAACACGTTTGCAAAACAACCGGGTCATTCAATCAGAACTTTCGTTAAAACCTTTTAAGAATTTGGTATGTTTTAAAAAAAAAAAAAAATTGGACAGAAATGCATTTACCTAATAATGGTTTTTAGAAATTAGAATAGAAATCTCTAAAGCTCTCCTAAAAGATGAAAGAAAACACTTTGATCTCCCTCAGACTTGGAGGAGAGGTTATCCGTCTCAATAACGGATCAGGAGAAAAACTTTAAGTCCATTTACAAGATTTATTTAACACCGGTTCTCCTTCATAAGATCTGCCCTCATGTTCCTTAACTGTGTTTCAAGTGCAAGTCTACGCACTTAATAAAGTTGGGTTATGAATAACCCAACGACTAACCCAACTATGGGGTGGTATAGCACCTTCCCAACTGTGGGTTATTTTAACCCAATGCATTGCGTTAAAAGTAACCCAACAGTTCAGTTAACTTTAAGAAAAAAACTTAAGTTTTTTAATTATATTATTTTAATAAATAAAATACACTTTTGTTACAAATACAGATTGTTTATTTGTATTAACAATACACACGTTTCAACAAATGTATTTTTAAAAGACAAACTATATATTGGGGAGTCTAGAATTTAATGTAATTTAATTCAAAATAGACAAGTGTAAATACAGCACACATAAATTCAAAACCCTACACAAAATGTTAATATTTCATCAAGTGTTGATATATTATATCATAATAGTGTGATATCATCAAGACTTACAGGAAACAGATCCAGATTTATCCAGAAGTATTTACTGTTTGAACTGTAAAGCTGATTTACATCTTGACCATGGCCTTGATTGCGTGACCTTTTTCGTGAAAAAAATATATACTTTTGTCCTGACCCACTCCTCGGGTACCTCCTGTTAACGTGTGGTTGAGGCAAGTTGCCTCCCTTTACCATCACACCGTAAAAAACCTTGGGTCACTATGTTGGGTTATTTTTCCCAAAAATATTGGGTTGATTGTTAAAATGGTTGGGTAGTTTCTAGTAATAATCCAGCTGTTGGGTTAAATACGTACGTTGTATGTATACTTGTGTATTTTTGGGTCAGACGTAAGAACCCAGTTTTTGTGTTACCCAGGTCGTGGGTCAGACGTAACAACTTAGTTTTTCTGTTACCCAGATCCTGGGTCGGAAGTAACAACCCAGTTTTTGTATTACCCAGGTCCTGGGTCAGACGTAACAACTTAGTTTTTCTGTTACCCAGATCCTGGGTCAGACGTAACAACCCAGTTTTTGTATTACCCAGGTCCTGGGTCAGACCTAACAACTTAGTTTTTCTTTTACCCAGATCCTGGGTCAGATGTAACAACCCAGTTTTTGTGTTAATCAGGTCCTGGGTCAGACGTAACAACCCATTTTTTGTATTACCCAGGTCCTGGGTCAGACGTAACAACTTAGTTTTTCTGTTACCCAGATCCTGGGTCAGACGTAACAACCCAGTTTTTGTATTACCCAGGTCCTGGGTCAGACCTAACAACTTAGTTTTTCTTTTACCCAGATCCTGGGTCAGATGTAACAACCCAGTTTTTGTGTTAATCAGGTCCTGGGTCAGACGTAACAACCCATTTTTTGTATTACCCAGGTCCTGGGTCAGACGTAACAACATAGTTTTTCTGTTACCCAGATCCTGGGTCAGACGTAACAACCCATTTTTTGTATTACCCAGGTCCTGGGTCAGACCTAACAACTTAGTTTTTCTTTTACCCAGATCCTGGGTCAGATGTAACAACCCAGTTTTTGTGTTAACCAGGTCCTGGGTCAGACGTAACAACCCATTTTTTGTATTACCCAGGTCCTGGGTCAGACGTAACAACTTAGTTTTTCTGTTACCCAGATCCTGGGTCAGATGTAACAACCCAGTTTTTGTGTTCCCCAGGTCCTGGGTCAGACGTAACAACCTAGCTAGGATTAAGGGAGGGGTTACAAAACACTGGTACGAGACCAGAGAATGGTTGATTACGTTAACGTTCAGGATATAACAAAACGGAAGTGCTATGTAAACCCAAATTGGGTTGTTTTTAACACAATTATGGACACTAAGGGTGGTTGACTGAAGTTTAACAAAAAAGTCTGCTAATAATAATGCTATTATTAATGAATAATATAGTAATACCCCTTGTGTCATCAAACTAGGCAAGTTAACGTTTAGCATATAACGTAAGGGAATTGCTATGTACACTCTAAAAAATCCTGGGTTGTTTGAACTCAACTTTGGGTCAAACATAGACAAACTCAGCCTCTAGGTTACATTTTTAACCCAACTATGGGTTTTCCATATTTGACCCAAAATTGGGTTGAAACAACCCAGCATTTTTAGTGTAACCCCAAATTGAGTTGTTTTTAACACAATTATGGACACTAAGGGGTGGTTGCCTTTGAAGACAGTCTAATAATAATGCTATTATTAATCTATCGTATTATCATCAAACAAAGGGAAATGCTATGTAACCCCAAATTGGGTTGTTTTTAAGAGTGCATCTCAGGCACAAGTGGATATGTTTGGGAGCTTCTAGAACAGTCCCACTTTCCCTCTGGAGACATGTGACATCACTCACAGTAATTGATCTCAGGTTTGTCTGTATTGAAATGCGGATAAAACAGAATTCAACAAATAAAGGTGGGAGAGTATCACACCAAAGCAAGAAGTACATAGAAACACACACACACACATGCAGGTACACACCTATAGGTTTGGTTGGCCTACCCGACTGGCTGGGCTGGTCTGTGCCTACACCCATACCTGCAACACCTCCCTCAGTGTGTGTGTGAGCTCTCAATCAGTCAGCTGAAATCACCAGTGCATCTGCCTTCGACTGGAGCTTAACTCATACTCATCAGGTAAGTCCTCATGTTCATTAAGACTCTTTCTAATGTGGCTATTTGGTGTTGGCAAATGTTTAACAGATCTGAAGCATTGAAAGCTTGAGATGACATATTTATTTCAGTTTCTTATAAATCAGCTGGTATCATCTGTAATGTGGTGTGTGGCGCAGTGAAAGTGTTTTTGCCGTCATATATCAATGATTTCTTTCACACGGTCATGATCAGCACTCAAACATGTTTCCTCTTGCTCGAGCTCTGTTGACTCTGAAGGTCATGCGGTGTCACTGCGGTGTGTGAGGAGTGTTGGGCTTTATACACACACTGGGAAGTTCATTTGGAAACCAAACAAACAATTATGGACACTAGGGTGGTTGATTTTTCAAGTCAGTTTTACAAAAAAATCTGCTTTTAATGAACTAGTTAATGTATAGGATATAACGTAAGGGAAGGGTTATGTACAGATGATCAGATGTTCATGATCAGGAGGTCTTGGTTTTCAGAGAGTGTGTGTTTGTGTGTGTGTGTGTTTGCCTGGATGGACAGGCTCTTCTACATGGTTTAGAAAAGAAACTCTTGCATAATCCTTCAGTGTCCCTACAGATGTATATCCTAGGTTCAAAATAACCCTGTTAAATAAACAGAGATATGCATAATGTAAGGAATGAATCATTTAAGGAATCTGCTTTATGTAAGTTAACACGGCTCCTCATCTTCCCAGTTTTCTGTAAATCTGTCGGTTTCTTGGAGAATTTCTGAATGAATTTTTCAGTGCGTGAGTTGTGAGACACTCCCACAATGACAATTTCTTTTTGTGTTGGTTGGTGGTTGTTTAACTTGCCAACAATCCGCCTTTATTTAATAAATAGTGTCATTATTTAGAACATATGCAGTGCTTCCAGGAATAAGACCAATTCAATAATAATAATTCATATTAGCCCATTAAATTCCAAATGTTGACATATTTGTATGGTATTTGTAGGGATTTTTAACAATTATGTCAAAAAACAATTGAAAATTCCATGAAAAATGTGACCTACTGGTGTTAATGCATTTATAAACTCGCAAACCTCCAGCAATGAGTTCAAGGTCTGGGTTAAATTGTTGAAATGAGTGTTTTATTCTATTAACAAAGAAGGCTCACTTTCAAAAAGAGCTAAATAGCAGTACGACACAAATAATCAAATGAAATGATGACAAAATGACATAAATGATTGGAAAATGGAAGTTACCAGTGGGATTAAATGGGTTAATATACATAGACTACCATTCAAAAGTCTGCGGTCAGTTTTAAATTTTAATCTATTCCTATATGATGTCATTGAATTTTCATCATCTTCAGTGTCACGTTAAAATTCGTATATCTTTATACATATATCAATGTCAATGCATGTCGTATTGTCAATGCAATCCATTTTGACAAAGCAAGTTTCACCATGTGAAAATGAAAAATGTATGATGTATACATAAAAAAAATAATAATATTTTTTTCTGTCTTTATAATGTCCAGGTGTCTTCTCAGGAAGGTTTTTCACTTGATCGCCGCTAACAATGTCTAAAGGTACGTTGCTGTGTCCAGTGTTTGGATTGAATCTCACACGGGTCAAACTGTCGGCGTTTGTTCATAAACTGCTGCCATTCATTTATGGCATTCCACACTTACAACCAAAACAATTATGTCCTGCGTCAACGCGTCAAATCCTGTCGTGCCACATGTCACACATTGCTTAACACACTCAACGTTCAGCCATACTTCTTCTTTAAATACTCAAACAACTGCGCATATATTATGTATTACGTATTGCATTCACTTGAAGAAAAAAAATCTATTCTGTTTTTCTGAATTAACAAGAAAATTATCTCAGAATTATGAGAATTTTTCATGGAAAAAAGTTTTTGCTCTGTTTTCCTGAATTAACGAGTTAATTTTTCATGAGAAAAAAGTTTTTGCTCTGTTTTTCTGAATTAATGAGTTCATTTTTCATGGATTTCATGGATAACTTGTTAATTCAGAAAAACAGAGCAAAAAAATTCCATGAAAAATTAACTCGTTAATTCAGAAAAACAGAGCAAAACTTTTTTCCATGAAAAATTATCTCGTAATTCTGAGATAATTAACTTGTTAATTCAGAAAAACAGAGTAGATTTTTTTTTCTTCAAGTGAATGCAATACACCTCCGTAACCCCTGAAGCAATGACCCCTAAAAATAAATACATTGATAAAATGCTTTTCTAAGTTAGCATTAGTCTTGTTTCCAATCCTTAAATCAAGATGCATTTACTAGATGAGTAAAATGACATAAGTTATCATGTCTTGTTTTCTGGTTAAATAAATAAAAATGAAGTGAGTTTTTGATTAATTCTTTTACCCCATTGGCGGATAATTGTGCTTATTTTAAGCAAAAACTCCCTTAATTTTGATTTATTTCCCCAAAAAACAAGACATAATATGGTATGGTATTTTACCACTTTAGCAAATGCATCTGGCTTTAAAAATGTTTTGATATTTGGATTGGAAATAAGACACAAAAACTTACGTTACTTACAGATATTTTTTGAATACTCAAACAACTGCGCGTGTATTACCGTTGATAAAAATGAATAAGATCTTAAAAGATGTCTTACATGTTTCTGTGGATTTCAGAGGGGGACAGACAGTCAGTTTTACGGACCACCAAGGTCCGCACCGCTCTGAAAGGAGACGCCAGCTGGATCCAGAGACAACAGCAAGCTAAACTTGAGATGGAGCAGGAGGAGGAGAAACCATGGTGAGCAAACAAATAAAGCTTGAGAAACTAAGTTAAAAGATCACAGTGCAATATTTCTAACACGTTCTCCATTTTAGGATCGCTGAGGTGCGAGCAACCCGCTCAAATGGTGTGTTTGAAGACACAGGGGCTGATTCTTCCCCCACGGTTAATGCGCCCCAGCCCACATCCGACACAGAGAAGTATGTACTGTTCAATTAGCAGGCCAGAGCCAATGTGGAAAATGCCAGTACGAGTATGAAAATCGATGTGTTTAGATGATAGGAAAGGAATTTCAAGAAGTGGAAGGGGCCGATAACCGAACCCTGGGGTACACCAGCAGTTAGTTGACGCCAAGAGATCTGTGAAGTAAAACACAAACCAGCAGAGTGTAGTTCTCTGAACAATAAGGTGGACAGAAGGATCGGGGGTCTCGTTTATAAACTGTGCGTAGGACAGAATGGCGTATGTCAAGAAAAACCAGAACTTGCGTAAAATTCCCTTTATAGATCCCAGTCAGCGGAAGATTGTGCGCGCATGCGTCTCCTCCCCGAAATAACCATACAGTATATGGAGCTATGCATACCCTCATCTGCATATCATTTGCATATGATTATTCATCCACGTGACACAATGTTTATTAGGAAAATAAGCGATGCGTCACATTACATTGGTAAAAATCTTTTAGTAGCCTATCATTGCCTTCCTTTATTTATAATAATATAAAATACATTTCATGGAAATTTTTTCTCAATCTTTTCCACTGACCAAATAATATTTTTAATTGCTTTATATTCTTAATGGAAACAGATAGGTTTTAATGTGCATTATCGATCAATATTTGTGCAAAAATATTTTTGAATGCGCTCAGCAAACATTAAAACACAGCATGCCACTGGAAAAGTGTTCAAAAGCATAGCATCCACTAACAAATATTTCTATTTATTAGAATATAAGAAATGTTGTAACTTCTTCTCGGTAATGATTTCATGTAGTTTAAAGGGATAGTTCACTTTGTAATTAATTTTTGATATGTTTTAGCTTACCTCGAGGGCAACCAAGATGTAGGTGTTTTTGTTTCCACAGTATTTTCAATTTTGATATTTTTCAGTCAAACCGTTGTTGTCTATCAGTCATACACTGGAGCCTAAGGGGGTCCTCAATCGGTTCACCTCAAAGAGCATGCACAGAGAAGTCAAAATTAAACATGATTTAATGACTTAAGTACACATTGATGCCCTAAGACACGAAACGAGCGGTTTGTGTGAGAAAACCAACAGTATTTATATCGTTTTACCTTTTGACTTCTCTGTGCATGCTTTTTGGTGGACCCCCTTAGCCTCCAGTGTATGACTGATAGACAGCCACACAGTTTGACTGAAAAATTTCAAAATTGAAAATACTGTGGAAACAAAGACACCTACTGTACATCTTGGATGCCCTTGAGGTAAGCTAAAACATATCAAAAATTAATTTCAAAGTGAACTATCCCTTTAAGTGCTTAATTCCATTGATGAGAATTGCATATTTAAATGTATATCAGATGTAAAACAGAGTTTAAATCATTATTTTATTTATATAAACTGTTATTGTGAACATGCACTGAGTATATGATTAGGATTCATAATGATTTTCCTTCATCAGATCACCATCAGCGTCGCCAAACTGCTCCGTCTCAAACGTTCGTACGCATGATCAGAGTTTGCGTGCAGATGCGCACATTTTCGCGTCAAGTTTGTTTTTATAAATCACAACTTATGCGTGGGAAGTGCGTACACCTCTCAGGGCCTATATATATATATATATATATATATATATTATTATTATTATTATTTTTTTTATTTTTTATTACCTGATACTAGGAGATAGGGCTTGTAGAAGATTTCGAGGATAGAGTCAATAAATCTGTGATGTATAGATGTTCTGTAAACCCCCAAATTTGTTAAAAATGTCAATATTTAATTTCAATTTCACAGACCAAAACCACCATCTGGATACATGATCAGGTAATGAGAATATTCAGTCAATTGAGTTATTTTTAGTGTGTATCGCTTCCCTCATGTGTGATAATTTACTTTTGCAGAGGCGTTTTCATAAAAACGGATTCCAAGCCAACATCAACTCCATCCACCAATGGATATGCGTAAGCAAAGAACACTTTTCATTTAGTGCCTGAAACCATAGTTTCTATTGACTTTAGAACATCATTAGATAAATCCCATCACATTAATATAGATGTAGTTTATTTGCAAATAAACTGTATTGCTAATATAAGATGTGGTCTTGTAAATCAATGTTAATAGTATGCTGTTTGTGTCTCCTGCCTTAGTGGAGTAAATAGCTTCACCAAAAAGCCATCTGATAGTTACAAGAAAATGTAAGTGAGCCGAGAACACTTGAGCTTGTGGGTCTCTTGAGCTCATTTTTAGAACATCTTAATAAGATTTATTCCCATAAATATTAATTTGCCAGAGCCCCTCACACGATCCGGCCCAGCAATGGAAAGACAGTGCTGTCTGAACCAGCTCTGGATCCTGAAGAAATGGAGAAGAGGTGCGAGTCCACACACACTACAAGCTGATTAATCCAAGATGACTTCTTCATAAAATAACATTTCTGTTGTGTGTGTGTGTGTGTGTGTAGGACAGAGGCCGCCATCAATGTGCTGAAAAGTTCGGCGACAAATCGCCGTTCGTACGTAATGTCTGCGGCAAAGAAATATGGGTACGTGCCTTGTTAAAAATATCTCTTCTGAAATACAGAAGGCTGCTGTTTTTTTAAATGCATCAAGGTAATCCCATGGATTTTGGTAGTGTCCTGCACTCTCCGTAATTGTATGTTCCCTTTAGAGCTAAATTAAGTAAATATGTGTATCTCCACTATTTATTTATTTTTTGGTCTGGATTAGTAGATAACTACGGAGCCCCCCACTTTGGCAAAAAAAAAAATAATTATAACTATCTAGTGGCCTCAAGATAGTAATTCTTGGCCTCAAGATACTATTTCGTAGCCTCAAAATAGTAAATAGTGGCCTCAAGATAGAGTTAGTATCTTGAGGCCACAAGTTACTATCTTGAGGCCACGAGTTACTGTCTTGAGGCCACGAGTTAGTATCTTGAGGCCACGAGTTAGTATCTTGAGGCCATGAGTTACTATCTTGAGGCCACGAGTTAGTATCTTGAGGCCACGAGTTAGTATCTTGAGGCCACGAGTTACTATCTTGAGGCCACGAGTTAGTATCTTGAGGCCACGAGTTACTGTCTTGAGGCCACGAGTTACTATCTTGAGGCCACGAGTTAGTATCTTGAGGCCATGAGTTACTATCTTGAGGCCACGAGTTAGTATCTTGAGGCCACGAGTTACTATCTTGAGGCCACGAGTTACTGTCTTGAGGCCACGAGTTAGTATCTTGAGGCCACGAGTTAGTATCTTGAGGCCATGAGTTACTATCTTGAGGCCACGAGTTAGTATCTTGAGGCCACGAGTTACTGTCTTGAGGCCACGAGTTACTATCTTGAGGCCACGAGTTACTGTCTTGAGGCCACGAGTTAGTATCTTGAGGCCACGAGTTAGTATCTTGAGGCCACGAGTTACTATCTTGAGGCCACGAGTTACTGTCTTGAGGCCACGAGTTAGTATCTTGAGGCCACGAGTTAGTATCTTGAGGCCATGAGTTACTATCTTGAGGCCACGAGTTAGTATCTTGAGGCCACGAGTTAGTATCTTGAGGCCACGAGTTAGTATCTTGAGGCCACGAGTTAGTATCTTGAGGCCATGAGTTACTATCTTGAGGCCACGAGTTAGTATCTTGAGGCCACGAGTTAGTATCTTGAGGCCACGAGTTAGTGTTATGAGGCCACGAGGAGTTAGTATCTTGAGGCCACGAGTTACTGTCTTGAGGCCATGAGTTAGTATCTCGAGGCCACGAGTTACAATCTTGAGCCCACGAGTTACTATCTTGAGGCCACGAGTTAGTATCTTGAGGCCACGAGTTACTGTCTTGAGGCCACGAGTTACTGTCTTGAGGCCACGAGTTACAATCTTGAGGCCACGAGTTACAATCTTGAGGCCACGAGTTACTGTCTTGAGGCCACGAGATAGTATCATTTTTTTTTTTTTTGCCAAAGAGGGACTAGGGGGGCTCCGTAGATACCACTAGTATTTGGTGAAAATATTAAGATGAATGCATATACCATCCCTCACTGCATAATGTTCACATCTTATATTTCCAGATCTTCAGACAACCCAGACATCTCTGATGAGACGAGCACATCCTTTGTTGCCAAAAGGTACCTGGGAAATTTCTGGGTTAAATGGGACAAACTGACTAAATATAAATAGGGTTGAAAGAGCTGAAATGGCACAGCTAATGATATGAAAGAAATTGCGCTTAATCATCTATCATTATGTGTAAACACTCACCTAAAGGATTATCAGGAACACCTGTTCAATTAATGCAATTATCTAATCAACCAATCACATGGCAGTTGCTTCAGTGCATTTAGGGGTGTGGTCCTGGTCAAGACAATCTCCTGAACTCCAAACTCAATGTCAGAATGGGAAAGAAAGGTGATTTAAGCAATTTTGTGAGTGTTCAGACGGGTCGAGTATTTCACAATCTTCTCAGTTACTGGGATTTTCACACACAACCATTTCTAGGGTTTACAAAGAATGATGTGAAAAGGGAAAAACATCCAGTATGCGGCAGTCCTGTGGGTGAAAATGCCTTGTTGATGCTAGAGGTCAGAGGAGAATGGGCCGACTGATTCAAGCTGATAGAAGAGCAACTTTGAGTGAAATAACCACTCGTTACAACCGAGATATGCAGCAAAGCATTTGTGAAGAAGACACAACACACACAACCTTGAGGCGGATGGGCTACAACAGCAGAAGACCCCACTGGGTACCACTCATCTCCACTACAAATAGGAAAAAGAGGCGACAATTTGCAAGAGCTCACCAACATTGGACAGTTGAAGATGGAAAAATGTTGCCTGGTCTGATGAGTCTCGATTTCTGTTGAGATATTCAGATGGTAGAGTCAGAATTTGGCGTAAACAGAATGAGAACATGGATCCATCATGCCTTGTTCCCACTGTGCAGGCTGGTGGTGGTGGTGTAATGGTGTGGGGGATGTTTTCTTGGCACACTTTGGGCCCCTTAGTGCCAATTGGGCATCGTTTAAATGCCACGGCCTACCTGAGCATTGTTTCTGACCATGTCCATCCCTTATGGCCACCATGTCCCCATCCTCTGATGGCTACTTCCAGCAGGATAATGCACCATGTCACAAAGCTTGAATCATTACAAATTGGTTTCTTGAACATGACAATGAGTTGACTGTACTAAAATGGCCCCCACAGTCACCAGATCTCAACCCAATAGAGCATCTTTGGGATGTGGTGGAACGAGAGCTTCGTGCCCTGGATGTTCATCCCACAAATCTCCATCAACTGCAAGATGCTATCCTATCAATATGGGCCAACATTTCTAAAGAATGCTTTCAGCACCTTGTTGAATCAATGCCACATAGAATTAAGGCAGTTCTGAAGGTGAAAGGGGGTCAAACAGTATTAGTATGGTGTTCCTAATAATCTTTTAGGTGAGTGTATGTTTCCATTAAAAAAAATCAGTAATAAGTTCAAGTGTCCCTCTGTATAACCCCAATGTTTAATTACTATTGCCTCATCCTCATTGCTTGTGTATATGTATGTGGTTTTAGGGTAGTTATTGGTGGTGATGATGATGACACTACAGCATCTGTTCAGCCTGTGTCTAAGCAAAGGTAAACTACACAACATTTCCCAGACACCAACATAGTGTCTGCCCAGATCCGGCCTACATCTGGTGCAAGTGGATTCAAGATGTGGGCCGACACTATTGGTTTCTTGGCAGTCAGTTATTCAACTTAATGCTCTTATTTCTTGTTTTACATGCTCTCAATTGCAATTTTTCTGTATTTACAGTGTTAAATCGAGCATTGAACAACTCACTGCACCAGTGGTGAAGGAGGTCAAGCCAGCAGCACCTGAAACTACACCTGCCCCTAAACCAGCGCTTGAAACAAAAACAGTGACTGAAACTAAACCTACACCACAAACTAAGACAGTAACTGAGACTAAACCCACAACTGAACCTAAACTAGTGGCTGAAACTAAAACAGTTGCCGAAACTAAACCTACAGCACAAACTACAACAGTCACTGTAACTAAACCCACTACTGAAGCTAAACCAGTTGCTGACACTAAACCAGTTGAAATTAAACCAACAACAACAACTGAGGCTAAACTAGTGGATGTAATGAAACCTACAACACAAACTTCTACATCAGATCCTAAAGCAGTTGAACCAAAACCGACCACAAAAATAATGACAGCAACTGAATCTAAACCAGCACTTGAAACTAAACCAACAACTCAGCTTGCAACATCAACTGATCCCAAACCCATATCAGAACCTAAACCAGTTGAAACTAAACCTACAACAACAACCATACATAAACCTCCAACTATAACTATATCAGGACCTGAACCAGCAGCCGAACCAAAACCAGCAGCCGAAACTACACCAATGACACAAACTAAACCAGCAGCCGAAACTAAACCAGCAGCCGAAACTACACCAACGACACAAACTAAAACAGCAGTCGAAACTAAAACAGCAGCCGAAACTAAACCAGCAGCCGAAATTAAACCAGCAGCCGAAACTAAACCAACGACACAAACCAAACCAGCAGCCGAAACTAAACCAGCAGCCGAAACTAAAACAGCAGCTGAAACTAAACCAGTGACGAAAACAGCAGCTGAATCCAAGCCGGAGCCGGTTCCAGAGAAAAGGTTTGCTCTATAAATATTTGAATTCAACTCAATTAAAAGAATTGGATATCTAATGTATATACACTAAACAAATGTATAAATCGTTTTAGAGTGGCCTTTTACTGTGGCCAGCCTAAGGCACACCTGTGCAATAATCATGCTGTGCCACACCCGTGAGGACGATGGGTTATCTCGGCCCACTAACGCAGATTTAGACAGATTTGTGAACAGTATTTGAGAGAAATAGGCCTTTTGTGGACATAGATCTTTGAGTTCAGCTCCAAAACCAAAGTGTTGCGTTTATAATTTTGTTCAGTGTATATAGCCTGTGTGTGTCTATAGATGCAATCATCCAGTTGATGCGGTTTCTTGGTTTTTCTTGAATCCCTCTGCAGTGCCAAGAGCCTGATTGAGCTGTCCGACTCCCTGATGTCCTTCAACACAGAGCCTGCCAGGTACTGTACAAGATGATCCCATTAATACACAATAGCCCCGTCATATAAAGATTACGTTCATTAATCTCAGTGTCGTTCATGTGTAAAGGGCTTTCACACACCGTACGGTATTACTGTTGCTGTTTATCTGACCTCACTGTCATGTCGATTTATTGCAGTGTGATTCTCACGGACACAAACTCACTCAATATGAACACTGTCCATAAGCAACATTCGTTGTAATTGTGGAAGTACGCATTTAGTCAAGTGCTATTCATGCACAAATGAACGGACATATTCAAAGAAATGTTTGCACAGCTAGACTACAAACAATAGGTCCGTTGTTATGGTTTCCATTTCTGTTGTTAAGGGAAGGCCTAAAGTTCACTCATTATTTACTCACCCTGGTGTTGTTCTAAAGCCACATGACCTTCTTTCTTTTTTCAAACACAAAAGGAGAGTTTATGTATTTATAAAATGCTCTGCTTGTGTGTGTACATATACTGTGGCTCTCTTTCCAAGCTTTAATAAAGGGTGTAAAGGAATCATAAAACAATCCCATGCAACTCATGCTCAAGTGTCCCGAAGATGCACTTTAGGGTTACACAGAAAACAATCAGAAAAAAAATAAATAAAAAAATAAATAATTATCATGGCATTGACAAGCTCAATATTTGGGTTTCACTTTATTTTGATGGTCCCTTAAACAGATTGTGTTGACTAAAAGTCTACTAACCCTCAGTGTTAGTGGGGTATTAGAAGACTCTGTTAGGATTAGAACAAGTTAACATGTACATGCAAAGTTACTTAGTATAATGTCTGTTGGGGATCAACACAACAAAGAGTTAGCAGATATTAAGCAGACAGTCCACTAATACTCTAATGGCAGTTAGTTGGCACATAGATAGCCAACAACGGACCATCAAAATAAAATGTCATCATTTCAACTGTTATAGTATGACACATCACAGAGAGAATTGTCAAGGGTTAATATTTGTTTTGTGATACTAACATAAGTTTAGTGTCACTTATTTAAATCATAAATACATAAACAGAACAGCAGATTGACTGTAACTGGGTTGAACTTGTAATTCACTACTAATATTTTCCAGACATGTTATAATTATGTAGCAATACATCTTCTGGCTGCCTTTAAAGAGTATTTTAAAGCGTGCTGTTCTGTAATAGACCACAAGAGGACACAAGAGCTCTATCAGAGAATCTGACTGTAATTATCATTACTGTTTTTCTTGTTCTTCAGTTCTGGAGTGGATCTGCTCAGTCTGGATCTGGACAACAGGTGAGAGCGGATCATTATTATCATTATATTTGACATCCCATGAGGTTATGGTCATTCTGCAAACGGAAGCATAGAAATATGTGTACAAAATGAATTTAAATATGAATGCAGAGGCTAAATTTGACTGTAGACTGTCTAATATGCTAATATAAACACAAGGAAATGTATATTTATTAATTTAGATATTTGTTTTTAAATTTTAGATTATTATATTAGATATTATAGATAAGTTGTGTCCTCAAGTAAACTATAATTTTTTTTCTTTTTTTAACCATAAAAACACTCTCTCTTATGATTTTTAGTAGGAGACAATGATATAGTAAAAAAAAAAAACATAATTTAATAAATATTTGTTGGAATACCAGCCTCTTTTTTTTAAATATGCATATATTTCAGTTCACAAGTTTTGTAATGTCAAATTAAACTGTCAACCCGATTCTCTTACTAAATCTCTTACCGTTTATTGAAATGATGCATTCATATTGCTCGAGATGGCATAATGCAGTTTATTAACACAAACACGTGATGTACATGTGGATGTTCGTCCTCTAGTCCTCTTCCTCAGACGAAGACGACACAGCACAGTCTGGATCTGCTGGCGGACGATCTGATTCCCTTCAGCACTCACACCACCAGGTGCTCATCTCAACCTTTTCTTACTTCGTGCAAAACAATACATTTATACTTTTTTTTTCTTTTTTTTTTTTTAAATATCAAGATCTTAGCTAAAATTGTAACATACATTCAAAAGTATATCCTTCATGTGCAGTAAAATCTGAATCTACTTTTTTCACTTCTGATTGGTTATTGTGCGTCAAGAAAACAGCCTTTAGCTTCTGTTTCAATTTTTTCCCTTTAAGTTGTATTTTTTAAAGTACAAAAATTCGACTTTAGGTACAGAATGTAACTTTTGGTCCTCTAGAGTGCATCAAAACTGCATGTATTCTGCGGATGAACATTGTTTGGGTCTGTGTGACTGTGCGGATGAATATTATTTCTCATAACTTAAGAGAGAGATTATATCCTCCTGCTCATAAAACATTCACTGCTAGTCTGAAGAGAAACCAGTTAAGATGGAAAGATCTCAAGCTGAGGCTGAGGACATTACTGTAGTTTTACACATTAAAGGAGTCGTTCACTTTTAAAAACTTTTGCTGATAATTTACTCACCCCCATGTCATCCAAGATGTCCATGTCTTTCTTTCTTCAGTCGAAAAGAAATTAAGGTTTTTGATGAAAACATTCCAGCGTTTTTCTCCATATAATGGACTTCAATGGGAACCAAACGGTGCAAGGTCCAAAAGACAGTTTCAGTGCAAACTGTTCAAAGGGCTTTAAATGATTCCAGGCAATGAATAAGAGTCTTATCAAGCGAAACGATCGCTCATTTAATAAATAAATAACAAAGTTTAAGTTTTATAAGCACAAATGCTCGCCTTGCTCTGTTCTGTGTGACTCTCCTGTTTGAACTCGTTCATCAAAATGAACAAATCTTTTCCCGAGTCAATTCGTTCATTTCATTCGTTGAATAAACCAAATGATTCGAAAAAAGATTCGTTCATTTTGATGAATGAGTTCGAACAGGAGAGCGCATCACAGAACAGAGCAAGGCGAGCATTTGAGCTTATAAAACTTAAACTGTGTTATTTATTTATTAAATGAGCGATCGTTTCACTTGATAAGACCCTTATTCATCGCCTGGAATCGTTTAAAGCCCTTTGAACAGTTTGTAGATTGCACTGAAACTGTCTTTTGGACCTTGAACCGTTTGGTTCCCATTGAAGTCCATTATATGGAGAAAAACGCTGGAATGTTTTCATCAAAAACCTTCATTTCTTTTCGACTGAAGAAAGAAAGACATGGACATCTTGAATTGCCGGATGCGCGTGCGCACTCTCACGTCTTCAACCAACACGCGCGCTATCTTGCTCTCTCTCCCTCGCGCATATTAATCAAATCAATTGACACGATAGTAAAAGGTCAGAAGACCGCAGTTTCACGTGGAACATTTGGACATTTTCAGAGATTAGAGACTCAATGAACATCATCTCAAAACTAAATTATAAAGGCATGTCTCGCATAGACGCCTGTCTCAAATACAAGCCGGTACATTTTGACGATTTGGGAAAATAAAAGCCCGGGCTATTATTAAAAGTTTTACGGTAACCGGGAAAACCATCCAGTCAGATCTAAAATATATACACTTATGAAAGACTTACCATAGTGAATTAGAGTAAAACAAAAACATGTTTTTGAAGGAAGATTGATGATGTATTGACTGATGTATTGAATTTTGAACACATGCTGTACCTTTAATTAAAATAAAACAAGGGCATAAATCTACGGAAGCGTATTGCATTCACTTGAAGGAAAAAAAAATAACGAGTTAATTATCTCAGAGTTATGATGTATTTATCTTGAAAAAAAAAATGTAACCCTCTTTTTATGAATTAATGAGTTACTCCTAATTTTTGAGATAATCAAGTCATTAATTCAGAAAAACAGAGCAAAAACTTCTTTCCATGAAAAATGATCTCGTAATTCTCAGATAATTAACTCGTTAATCAGAAAAAACAGAGTAGATTTTTTTCTTCAAGTGAATGCAATACACTTCTGCATAAATCTGCATGGATAATAAGCAGTGGTTCCTAGTGCAATCACCTGTTAAATAATGAAAACACACCATGATATCCCACAAGGCACAGATTTGTGCGACCAACATACACGTGGTTATTTAATGAACATCTTTTACGAAAACCACCCAAATATACACAAATTCTCACGATCTCTTTGCTTTATTAAAGAGATGGCACATGTGTTGATCATAGTACACACTATGGCAAGCCGTTTTAGCTTTTATTCATTTCTAGGATATGAATTCTTGATATCAAGAATTCAATTGTTGATATCAACAATTACATTTTTTGATATCAAGAATTTAATTGTTGATATCAACAATTAAATTATTGATATCAACAATTACGTTCTTGATATCAACAATTACATTCTTGATATCAACAATTACATTCTTGATATCAACAAATACATTTCTGATATCAAGAATTAAATTGTTGATATCAACAATTACATTTTTGATATCAACAATTGTATTTTCACTAGTGAAATGTCCCCATAGGCTGCCATTCAAAACCAATTGTTGATATCAAGAATTGATTTCTTACTAGTTGAAATTCCAATTTCACATATCAGAAATACAATTATTACTAGTAAAAAACTTTATTTTTGATATCAAAAATTAAATTGTTACTAGTTGAAATGTTATTCCTGATATCAACAATTGAATTGCTACTAGTAACAATGTTCATTTTTGATATCAATAATTCAATTTTCACTAGTGATAGTGTTAATTTCTGATATCATGAATGTGATTGTTACTAGTAAGAAAGCCATTTTAGATATCTGAAATAATATTGATATCAGAAATATATTTTCAGATATCAAAAATGGTAATTTTTACTTGTAACAATTGAATTGTTGATATCAAGAATAAACATTTCAACTAGTGACAATTTAATTATTGATATCAGGAATTCACATTTTTACTAGTAACAATGTAATTATTGATATAAAAAATGATATTTCTACTAGTAAAAAATCAATTCTTGATATCAACAATTCATTTTGAATGGCAGCCTATGCCGTTTTAGCTTTTATTCATTTCCAGGATATGAATTCTTGATATCAACAATGCCAATTTTTGATATCAAGAATTTAATTGTTGATATCAAAAATTGAATTCTTGATATGAACAATTGAATTCTTGATATCAACAATTCAAATCTTGATATCAACAATTGAATTCTTGATATCAACAATTGAATTGCTGATATCTGTAATTGTATTTTCACTAGTGAAATGTCACCATAGGCTGCCATTCAAAATGAATTGTTGATATCAAGAATTCTTTTTTAACTAGTAGAAATATCATTTTTGATATCAATAATTACATTGTTACTAGTAAAAATGTGAATTCCTGATATCAATAATTAAATTGTCACTAGTTAAAATGTCTATTCTTGATATCAACAATTCAATTGTTACTAGTAAAATTGTTACTTTTTGATATCTGAAAATGTATTTCTGATATCAATATTATTTCAGATATCTAAAATGGCTTTCTTACTAGTAACAATCACATTCATGATATCAGAAATTAACACTATCACTAGTGAAAATTGAATTATTGATATCAAAAATGAAAATTTTTACTAGTAGCAATTCAATTGTTGATATCAAGAATAACATTTCAACTAGTAACAATTGAAATATTGATATCATAAATAAAGGTTGTTACTAGTAATAATTGTATTTCTGATATGTGAAATTGGAATTTCAACTAGTAAGAAATCAATTCTTGATATCAACAATTGGTTTTGAATGGCAGCCTATGGGGACATTTCACTAGTGAAAATACAATTGTTGATATTAAGAATTCAATTGTTGATATCAAGAATTACATTTTTGATATCAAAAATGTAATTCTTGATATCAACAATTGAATTCTTGATATCAAAAATGTAATTGTTGATATCACGAATTGAATTGTTGATATCAATAATTTAATTGTTGATATCAAAAATGTAATTCTTGATATCAAAAAATGTATTTGTTGACATCAAGAATGTAATTGTTGATATCAAGAATTCATATCCTGGAAATGAATAAAAGCTAAAACGGCTTGCCAGCCTATGGTGACATTTCACTAGTGAAAATACAATTACAGATATCAGCAATTAAATTATTGAGATCAACAATTCAATTCTTGATATCAACAATGCCATTTTTTGATATCAAGAATTTAATTGTTGATATCAATAATTTAATTGTTGATATCAACAATTCAATTCTTGACATCAAAAAATGGCATTGTTGATATCAAGAATTCATATCCTGCGGATGATTAAAAGTTAAAACGGCTTGCCATATACACACACGTGTCTGAGCTCAGCATTAAATCTGTGTGAAATGGTTTATCTTTCAGCTCAGTCGACGAGTTTGACCCCTTACCGGCGGACGGTGAGCCCACAAAGAGGTAACGAGTTTGTGTGTGTGTGTGTGTTCCCAGTGTTTAGCAGTGTGTGTTAACATCTATGTGTCTGTGTGCTTGTGTCTCACAGTCCTCAATGGTACCGTCCTCCTGCACTGGACTCCAGGTGATTCTCGATAACCTCATGATCTTTATTTGTGCCGTGATATAGTTGGTCATAATAATAGTGTATATTTGTATGTTCAGTTCCACAGATACAGCCAATGATGTTCAGAGACCTGTAGACTTGGTTTCTAAGTGAGTGTTTAAATCAATTCACATGCTCTATATTTGATTTCATTTCATTTCTTTTATAATCAGGGCTTGACATTAACACACGCAGAATAGAAACGGGATACCAGCGCCTCTCTCTCTCTCCCTCATCTCTCCGACAGCGAGTGACACACAAACCCGCCTCTCCTCACTCACTCCGTTCATTTGCTCCGGATGAATATTGTTTCTGTTATGGGCTTGAATTTCACCGTGGGATTGTGTGTGTTGCGCATCATTTTACTCATTCCTGGAGATTTTGTGCTCAAACACAAAGTTCACACACATAAAGCCGCCTCTCAGTAATAAATTGAGCTCATTTTCACTGTTTATTGCACTTAAAGGTGTAGTTCACTTTTAAAAAAAACTTTTGCTGATAATTTACTCGCCCCCATGTCATCCAAGATGTCCATGTCTTTCTTTCTTCAGTGGAAAAGAAATTAAGGTTTTCGATGAAAACATTCCAGGATTTTCTCCATATAATGGACTTCAATGGGAACCAAATGGTTCAAGGTCCAAATGAGAGTTTCAGTGCAAACTGTTCAATGGGCTTTAAACGATTCCAGACGATGAATAAGGGTGTTATCAAGCGAAACGATCGCTCATTTAATAAATAAATAACAAAGTTTAAGTTTTATAAGCTCAAATGCTCGCCTTGCTCTGTTCCGTGTGACTCTCCTGTTTGAACTCGTTCATCAAAATGAACGAATCTTTTCCCGAGTCAATTCGTTCATTTCTTTCGTTGAATGAACCAAATGACACGAAAAATATTTGTTCATTTTGATAAACGAGTTCGAAAAGAAGAGTCACACAGACCAAAACAAGGCGAGCATTTGTGCTTATAAAACTTAAACTTTGTTATTTATTTATTAAATGAGTGATCGTTTCGCTTGATAAGACCCTTATTCATCGTCTGGAATCGTTTAAAAACTCTCATTTGGACCTTGAACTGTTTGGTCCCCATTGAAGTCCATTATATGGAGAAAATCCTGGAATGTTTTCATCAAAAACCTTCATTTCTTTTCGACTGAAGAAAGAAAGACATGGACATCTTGGATGACATGGGGGTGAGTAAATTATCAGCAAAAGTTTTTTCAAAAGTGAACTACTCCTTTAAAGTGACAGAAGCCTAATATTCCTGCAGACAAATTATAAGATAATATTAAAAATACTGTATATATATTGCAGTGTCCCCCCATTATATCGATGTCAAAATTAAAACCGTTGAGTGTCTCGTAACTTTAGAAAAGCACTGGCCACAGCGACTGATGAGCAAAACAGTGAATGTCAAGCCCTGTTTATAATATTAAAGGATTCAGGATGTCATTATACACATTTGATTAACCAGAAATATTAATCTAGATGTTTTGTATTTTATTAATAGTATGCAAAAAGATGTTTTGGTTTCCTTGGCTGAAGATGTCGTTCCATTTGACCCTAAAAGGTAATTAAAAGATCGGTTTCGTCATCGTTATGAGGATCATGTCTGTGTTGATTCATATTGTTTGCTATGAATAGTCAGTACCATAATGGGTTAAAGTCCCGGAGGTGTAAGTGGCAAACCCAGCCCTAAACTTACAGCTGAACTCTCACACACACCGAGCGCTCGTTCACACACTTCCTCTGCTTTCTTCACAGCAGCGACTGGAGGACGGACATGGACAGGTAAAGGGATGCTCTTACTATCATATAAAGTCTTACTATTTAACTTCCCAAAACAATAATGCAAGCAAATCCCACTAATCATACGCGCGGTTGAAGAAAACATCGTTCTTTGATAGTTTTGACGTAATTATATCAGTGATTTTTATCATCAAAGTTTCTTATCAGCATTAACTGGGTGTGTTGATATAATAAATTAATTAAAAATGATTCATTTTGATAGTCTTTAAGATTCAAGATTCGAATTTGTATGTTTTTCAATGAAAATAATAATTATTGACGGGAAAATTTAAGTTCCCCCCCTGACAAAAACATATTTTAAAAAGAAGTATATATATATATATATTTTTTTTTTTAATTAATTATTATATATATGCACTCATAGGAGCATATTTTCTTACAAATATTACTCAATGATTTATTTGTATAATATTAACTTTCAGATTTATTACACATTTTCCACAAGAAAGTTTCCAACCTCTTTTTTAATGTGTAATCTTTGCATTAACAGACTTCTGTTTGAGGATATTATATATAAAAAAAGTAGGGCTAGGAAACGATTAATCGCAATTAATCGCATCCAAAATAAAAGTTTGTGTTTACATAATATATGTGTGTGTAGTGTGTATAATTATTTTGTATATATAAATACACACACATGCATGTAAACATTTAAGAAATATTTGCAGCTATATATTTATACAAAATTAATATTATACATAAAAATAAATATTTGATATATTAATAACACATTTTTCTTAAATATATACATGCATATGTGTGTGTTTATATATACAAAATAATTATACACACTACACACATATATATTATGTAAACACAAACTTTTATTTTGGATGCGATTCATCGCGATTAATCGTTTCCCAGCCCTGAAAAAAAGATATGTATAAAGTCAGGCCTTTTGAAAATAAGAGTTAACAAGTATTCACAGTCAAACCATCATGTAAAACTCTTATATTGGTCAAAACTAGCTTTTCCAGTTTAGGAAATATGGGCCAGGTTAACTAGGATAACATTAGCTCTTGGGTTACTCATTGTTTCTTCAAGGATCTCACTGAAAGAGAGCCTGACAGACACAACACCGCCTTAGATCACATGTTTGTAGTATAAAAGCCGCCTTAGATCACATGTTTGTAGTCAAAATAAACAGTCATTACACATGATTTACATAAACACACAGGAGAAGCTTCACTGCCAGTCGTGTGAGAGTGTTTATGCTGTCTTACTCACACACTGACTCTTCTGTCTCGTAGTAATAAAACCAGCTCCAAAACGGTGGCGAGTTCGGCCCCGGAGAAGTCCCCCGAAGCGGACTCCAGGAAGTAAGTGTTCCTCCAGTGAAAGCCGATGTTTAACCGGATCTTCATTGTCCTGTTGAGTGCCTGATCTCCTTTGTCCTCTGTGTTCCAGGGGGTTTGTCTTTGTGAAGCAGTATGTGAATAATGAACCTGATTTCAGGTAAGCTGAAGGCATTATGAGTTTGCGTTTCTCAATTGTTTTGCTTTATCCAGATTTAAGACTCGACACCGTACCATAACGGTTCTGCAACTCTCGGGTGCGAAGGCAAACATTTCAGTGTATTTACGAGCGGTGTACCTCGTACTCGACTGTATCGCAAAAAATGAGGGGGATAATCACAGTGTGTGTGACGTCAGACGCGACATGACACTGAGATCCAATCACAATGCATCCTCGACACACTGATCGGATAACATTCCCATCAGAAGTGTGTTTACACTTGTCTTTTCAAAGTGTATGTGGACAAATCCGGATACAGGTCGCATCTTAAAGGAGTAGTTCACTTTTTAAAAAAACGTTTGCTGATAATTTACTCACCCCCATGTCATCCAAGATGTCCATGTCATTCTTTCTTCAGTCGAAAAGAAATTAAGGTTTTTGATGAAAACATTCCAGGATTTTTCTCCATATAATGGACTTCAATGGGGACCAAACGGTTCAAGATTCAAAAGACAGTTTCAGTGCAAACTGTTCAAAGGGCTTTAAACGATTCCAGACGATGAATAACACCGTGTCCTAACTACACGCGGCGCGACGCCGCAACACGCAATAAAAGCTATCTTTTCCATGTTAATCTGAGTTTTTGTCCTAACCAGACGCGACGGCGACATGCGATGTTTCTAATTTAGAAACGGTTCCTATTTATGCGACGCCGCGGCTGACAGAATGAAGAAATTACACTGATTATGAGTACACATTATTTATCTTTAGTTAAAAATAGGTCACTGTGCCACAAGCGATAACGGATAATTTACCTCAGATTTTGAAATCATATAATACAGCGTTCAAAATGAATTCTATGCAAACATACGACTGTACTTCATAACAAAATTAGTCAATGAGTTCATTTTGTTAATGTTTTGATTTTTAATAATGTTATTTCTTGATTTGATTATGTCCTTACCCATTTCCAACAGTGCGCGTTCACGCTGTTCTAAATGGCTGTGTGGCGTCTCACAGTCGTGTCTAGTGTGGACAGACACACTTGCTGTCGCTGAACTTTTGTCGCGTGTAGTTAGGACACGGTGTAAGGGTCTTATCAAGCGAAACGATCGCTCATTTAATAAATAAATAACAAAGTTTAAGTTTTATAAGCTCAAATGTTCACCTTGCTCTGTTCTGTGATGCGCGTTCGTGACTCTCCTGTTCAAACTCGTTCATCAAAATGAACAAATCTTTTTTCGTGTCATTTGGTTGATTAAACGAACGAAATGAACGAATTGACTCTGGAAAACATTTGTTCATTTTGATAAACGACTTCGAACAGTAGAGTCATTTGAGCTTATAAAACTTAAACGTTGTTATTTATTTATTAAATGAGCGATCGTTTCGCTTGATAAGACCCTTATTCATAATCTGGAATCGTTTAAAGCCCTTTGAACATTTTGCACTGAAACTGCCTTTTGAACCTTGAACCGTTTGGTTCCCATTGAAGTCCATTATATGGAGAAAATCCTGGAATGTTTTCATCAAAAACCTTCATTTCTTTTCGACTGAAGAAAGAAAGACATGGACATCTTGGATGACATGGGGGTGAGTTTTTTTTTAAAAGTGAACGACTCCTTTAACGCCACAGTGTCGGCCCAGATCCGGCTCACATCCGGTACACATGGATTCCTCACGGGCCAAAACGACGTCAAATCCAAATCTGATTTTTGTGCGTATCTGATCAGAATTAGCTAATGTAAACAACAAAAACACATTTACATGTGCTTTGAAACCCTATTCAAATCGCATTTTTGCAGTCTTTCTCACGTAAACGTCAGACGTTGTTATAGGAAATAGTTTCGCTGCCAAAAACAACGCTGTGTTGTTGTAAAGTGGCAGACGAGCAGAAAACGACGGTATAACGAGACATATTTGTAAACCGACGATCTGCCTCAAGAGACACAGAAGTCCAGCGCGCCGGATACACACTTCCATCAGTAGCACCTCAATGCAGTTGGGTTTAGGGATCAGGGGGCGGAGTTGGTTAGGTTTAGGTGTATGTAAGGTGGGAGGAGTTGGATCTGGATCCGACTCCTCCCCATGGATTTCATGTTCCGCAGTGAGGACCATCTCACTTGCATGCTGTAAAATTACAATAAGACAACATCTCTATTGCGATTCCCTGTTGTATTTGCCGTATTCCTGCCAACGTAACGTCATGACCATAGAAACCCGTGCAGTTATTACCGCTCCATGGACACACACATCGGATCTGAGCTGCTGCGATACACACTTCCCAGACAGCAACATAGTGTCGGAAGCCACTTTAACCGGATGTGGGTCTGGGTGTGAACATCAATAACGTTAGATCAGATTCCAATCGGATACACTAATGATGGGATTGGGAGTGACAGTGTTGCTGTTTTTATCCTGCCTGTTATACATCATGCTGGATCAATCTACATTCACCCTTCTTCCCTCATACAGCCGCTCCTCCGACTACGTGTCCTCCACATCCTCCAGCTACAACTACAGCAGTCCCAGCAGCCACTACTCCAGGTAACATGTCTATAATCACTAATTATGATTATACAGACTGCTCGGTATGTAACAACTGTGCATTTATTGCACACACAGGCTCATTCATGGCTTTTGTGGGAAATGCACAATGTTATATTATTATATTATTATTATATATTATTATACAGACCAGACAGCAGCATAGTGTCGGCCCGGATTCGGCCCACATCTGGCACACGTGGGTTTCACACGGACACTATGCTGCTGTCTGTACAGTAATTAACAATTAGGGCTGGGTGCGTTTCACGATTCAATTTAATTTTGATTCACAAGCTTGCGATTCGATTCAGTTCCGAGATAGTTTGATTCAAGATTGATTAATTGGGATCTCTCACTAATGTTAAACTATACAGTTGAAACATCACTATTGAAGGTTAAACTGATTTATATACACTCTAAAAAACGCTGGGTTGTTTAAACAAAATCTTGGGTCAAATATGGACCAACCCAAACGCAGGATTAAAAATGCTATTTAAAAATGTAACCCAACGGCTGCGTTTGTACATATTTGACCCAAAATTGGGTTAAACCAACCCATTTTTTTAGAGTGTAGGCACTTAAATCACACATAAGGATGTTTTTATAATAATAACTTTTTAATGACATAATTATGTTTTTGAAATAAAAACATTTAAATATACAACGAATATGCAATATAGTGCTCCAAATAATGCTCTCTAGAGTTATTTTTCTCATTAAACATTGAGTTTATGTTCATTGAATGGCTTTTCTGAGGTAAAATTGATTATGTGACATCTGAAAACACTGAAACACTGAGTCGTTCTGTATCTCCTGATGTTCACTGATGTTTATTTGCTGCTGTAACTAGTAAAGAGATGACCGCTTCATCTGGCACACACATTAAACGGACACAAACAGACTTTTATTGTGTTAAAACATAGCAAAGCTTATTATGATGTATTGAATGGGAGGTGCAACAAAGATTAGTTGGGTATCGGTTCTCCAAAATGAGAATCGATTGAAACGGAGAGCGCAGTGCTAGTGTCACGTAATGCTCTAGCAGTGTGTGTGTGTGTGTGTAAGTACATCTCACATTCTATGAAACCCATGCTTATAATGAACTATAACCCTAATTATACTTTTAACCCTATTTATAGAAGTATTACTATTCTATATATACATTTATAGAGTCTCATTAAGTCATACTGCATTATAAGTACAGATATTATTACATTTATATTATTTTTATAAGTCATGTATTTGCTTTTTTAATTCGCATGCTCATAATCCGTTATACACTGTTTTATAAATAATTGAATATAAATAGATGCAGAGACACTTGTGTGCTGAATCAATTAGTTATCAATTTATTGTCAATTATTTGAGTTGTCCTTTTCATTCTTTTATTACAGGAATTATCGTTCATTAGTTGCATACTTCAAATGTACGATGAGCACATCTTCATGATTTCTTAACATTAAGGTCATCATGATGCATTTATAGAGTTATTAACTGTATTATCACTCACAACAAGTATTTATAAGAACACACTATGGCTAATAATAACAAAATATTCACTTATTTGACAGAAATAAATCTGAGTTACTAAAAAGTCATTTTAACTATAGTATAGTAACATTATAGCAAAGCAGGCAGCATCTTTATCAATGCATTAATGGGACTGTACGACTAACTTATTAATATTTATAAATCTGTATCATGGTATCAACTATAACTGTTCCTTTAATGCAGTATATGTCTTTATAAATATATTTATTAAATAATAATTAGAGCTGTCAAACGATTAATTTTGATTAATTGCATACAAAATAAAAGTTTGTGTTTACATAAAATATGTGGGTGCACTGTGTATAATTTTATATATATATAAATACACACACATGCTTGTATATATTTAAGAAATATTTTCATGTATATACTGTATATAGATTTATATGTACTTTATATTATATATAAATATTTTATATATAAATAATATTTTTTTCATATATAAATATTTTATATATAAATAATATTTTTTCTTATTATATATAATATATAAAAATAAATAATATAATAAATATACATGCATGCATATATATATATATATATATATATGTATGTATAATATAATTATACACAGTGCACCCACATATTTTATGTAAACACAAACTTTTATTTTGGATGCGATTAATCGTTTGACAGCCCTAATAATAATACTTGAGTATAAATGGAGGTATACTTATAATAAGCATGGTCTTCATGGAAAGCCTTCCCGTTGTTGATTAGTCATACGCACCCGAACTAACGACCTCATTTTTTTGTGTTTAGTAGAGATGTGACGCCATGTACATACTGTGGGGAACCGGTGGGAAACGATGCCAAAATCACCATCGAACACCTGAACATATCCTGTCACCCGTCCTGCTTTAAGGTAACGTCCGATATCCGCTTTCCCCCAGACGACTCTCGTTTGGAAGGCACAATGTGCGGGATGCTTGTTTGGGATACACAACCCTAGTGTACTTAATGATACATGACCACATGCTATAATGAAGAGGCGTATTGAATTTCTTCCCCTCCCTCCCTCCCTCCCTCTGCACCCTAGTGTGGGATTTGCAGCAAACCAATGGGAGATCTGCTGTACAACATGTTCCTCCACCGCGGGACGGTTCACTGCGAGAGCTGCTACTCCAACGTGCTGTAAAGAGATCCACACACACACACACACACTCCTCACGACGCGCTTGTACGACTGTTTACTGACCCAACACAAGCTCCTCTTCCTCCTCCTCCTCCTCCCTGACACACGAGACACAAGCGGACACCGGATACCTTCAGAACACGTTCAGCTCTTCTAGTGCTAGAATAGTGGGAATGCTGTTTTGGATTTTTTTTATTCTGTTCCTTTAAATGTTTAGCCATCAAGACAATAAGAATGCATGTGTCGTCCTATTTCTGTTTCGAAGAAGTGATATTATTGATGTAATGATTCAGTAACTGTTTCATTCTGAAAATATGTATCAGAATTACTGTAAAGCAACGTTCTCATGAATAAAGTTGTATTCTCATTTTATTGGTTTGTTGCAAGTTTGTGCCATAGAAAAATATAAATATATAAATATTGCATAAAAAATACTGATGTTTGCACAGGTCTCAGAAGTTTTATAGGAAAAATCGCATGAATAATTCAACAACTGCATCAGTCAAAAATCTTAAGAAATTACATTTTTCTTATTGACACTTTTTCATGACAATATACAACATCCCCCCACCCACCCCAAATTTCCAATACTGAAATATGAAAAAATATGCTAAAACAAAATCTGCATTTTTCAAACACGAACATCACCATAAAAGACACATTTTGTAATATATAGACAAGTAATAATATACAGTGATGTGAATAAGTTTGGACACCCATGCTAAAGTTGCCTAAAAAGAGGAATAAAAAAATCATCTTTTGAATGTTAGAGAGAGGATATGAGGCACAACCCATCAAACTGACAGGTTTATTGCCCCTCATAAAAATAAGCCCCGCCCCCTTTTACCCCTCCCATTTATGAACTGTACGTACACCGTGGGAAAATTCCCACGGTCTCCCTCCTCTTTCCACCCCTCACCACCACCACCACTTCTGGACTGGTCACGTGATCGTGGGAAAATTTTCCCACGATACGGAACCCCTCACCAGCACCACCCCACTTCTGGAGAGGTCATGTGACCGTGGAAAATTATCCCACGAACCACATTTGATGATGTACTTTTACACAATTAGACGCCGTTTAAAAGTATTAAAATACACGTATCTTTAGTGTTCAAACACTTTCAAACGTTTAGACATAAAATAATTAATAAATTTAAAAATATAATTCAATAATTAACGTTATCAAAATGCGTATTAAAACAGCGTGTATTTAAATTACATCAAACAATTATTTAAGCATATCAAAACTTAAAAGCATAAAAACTGACTTACCTTCTGTTTTCTTGGTGAAAGAAGAACAAAATTATCCTGTTTAAAGATTAATCACCTCCAAAGATATGTCCAACAGCAGCGGTTATCCAAAAGGTATATCCAACAGCAACGCTTTATCCAAAAGATATATCCAAAACTTTAGAGATATTCCAAAAGTCCTCCGATTCAAACTTGTGTAAATGTAATTCCGGGGAGCCCAACGAAACACGTCTGAACACTCCTGAAACAACCCAAGAATGACATCTCGAACCTCTGTACTGTGACCAGACTCAAACTCCGCCTCTTAGATCCCTCCCACAACACGTGATGAAGAGGGGCGTGGAAATAGAAAGTTCCCACGCCTCTTCACGCAGGATTAGAGGAGGAGCGTCCTTGTAGCTCCTCCCAATTCTACAACCATTAATACCAAAAAATTTACAAAATGGTGGAAAAACAATACATTTTCAATCTTTAAGGACGACATAAAACAAATAGGTTTAGTGATTTTTATTAAAAGAAAAATCTTTTACACAGACTTGAAGTTGTACAAACAATATTTAAAACAATAACAAATATTACAAGTTTCAAATAGAATAACGTTGTAATATCTTTTAGTGTTCTATTAAAAAAGTTTTTAACGAAAAAAACAAAAGGGGTAACACTGTCGTTTTTTTTTTCGGGTCGAAATTTTGAATTTTGATATCTCAGCTCTGGAAGGGTCTAGAGCCTCCATTTTTGCACTCAGGTCAAAGTCTCGTGGCCCTTTATCAGAATCCAGAGTTTTGAGAAGATTGGAGAAACTTAATTTTTCGCCCGAAAACGAAAAAAAAAACAAAGGGGTAACACTGTCGTTTTTTTTTTCGGGTTGAAATTTTGAGTTTCGATATCTCAGCTCTGGAAGGGTCTAGAGCCTCCATTTTTGCACTCAGGTCTAAGTCTCATGGCCCTCTATCAGAATCCTGAGTTTTGAGAAGATTGGAGAAACTTAATTTTTCGCCCGAAAAAAAAAAAACGTAAGGGGTACCACTGTCGTTTTTTTTTTCGGGCCGAATTTTTGAGTTTCGATATCTCAGCTCTGGAAGGGGCTAGAGCCTCCATTTTTGCACTCAGGTCTAAGTCTCATGGCCCTCTATCAGAATCCAGAGTTTTGGGAAGATTGGAGAAACTTAATTTTTCGCCCAAAAAAAAAAAAACGTAAGGGGTACCACTGTCGTTTTTTTTTTCGGGCCGAATTTTTGAGTTTCGATATCTCAGCTCTGGAAGGGGCTAGAGCCTCCATTTTTGCACTCAGGTCTAAGTCTCATGGCCCTCTATCAGAATCCAGAGTTTTGGGAAGATTGGAGAAACTTAATTTTTCGCCCAAAAAAAAAAAACGTAAGGGGTACCACTGTCGTTTTTTTTTCGGGCCGAATTTTTGAGTTTCGATATCTCAGCTCTGGAAGGGGCTAGAGCCTCCATTTTTGCACTCAGGTCTAAGTCTCATGGCCCTCTATCAGAATCCAGAGTTTTGGGAAGATTGGAGAAACTTAATTTTTCGCCCAAAAAAAAAAACGTAAGGGGTACCACTGTCGTTTTTTTTTCGGGCCGAATTTTTGAGTTTCGATATCTCAGCTCTGGAAGGGGCTAGAGCCTCCATTTTTGCACTCAGGTCTAAGTCTCATGGCCCTCTATCAGAATCCAGAGTTTTGGGAAGATTGGAGAAACTTAATTTTTCGCCCAAAAAAAAAACGTAAGGGGTACCACTGTCGTTTTTTTTTCGGGCCGAATTTTTGAGTTTCGATATCTCAGCTCTGGAAGGGGCTAGAGCCTCCATTTTTGCACTCAGGTCTAAGTCTCATGGCCCTCTATCAGAATCCAGAGTTTTGGGAAGATTGGAGAAACTTAATTTTTCGCCCAAAAAAAAAAACGTAAGGGGTACCACTGTCGTTTTTTTTTTCGGGCCGAATTTTTGAGTTTCGATATCTCAGCTCTGGAAGGGGCTAGAGCCTCCATTTTTGCACTCAGGTCTAAGTCTCATGGCCCTCTATCAGAATCCAGAGTTTTGGGAAGATTGGAGAAACTTAATTTTTCGCCCAAAAAAAAAACGTAAGGGGTACCACTGTCGTTTTTTTTTCGGGCCGAATTTTTGAGTTTCGATATCTCAGCTCTGGAAGGGGCTAGAGCCTCCATTTTTGCACTCAGGTCTAAGTCTCATGGCCCTCTATCAGAATCCAGAGTTTTGGGAAGATTGGAGAAACTTAATTTTTCGCCCAAAAAAAAAAACGTAAGGGGTACCACTGTCGTTTTTTTTTCGGGCCGAATTTTTGAGTTTCGATATCTCAGCTCTGGAAGGGGCTAGAGCCTCCATTTTTGCACTCAGGTCTAAGTCTCATGGCCCTCTATCAGAATCCAGAGTTTTGGAAGATTGGAGAAACTTAATTTTTCGCCCAAAAAAAAAAACGTAAGGGGTACCACTGTCGTTTTTTTTTTCGGGCCGAATTTTTGAGTTTCGATATCTCAGCTCTGGAAGGGGCTAGAGCCTCCATTTTTGCACTCAGGTCTAAGTCTCATGGCCCTCTATCAGAATCCAGAGTTTTGGGAAGATTGGAGAAACTTAATTTTTCGCCCAAAAAAAAAAACGTAAGGGGTACCACTGTCGTTTTTTTTTCGGGCCGAATTTTTGAGTTTCGATATCTCAGCTCTGGAAGGGGCTAGAGCCTCCATTTTTGCACTCAGGTCTAAGTCTCATGGCCCTCTATCAGAATCCAGAGTTTTGGGAAGATTGGAGAAACTTAATTTTTCGCCCAAAAAAAAAAACGTAAGGGGTACCACTGTCGTTTTTTTTTCGGGCCGAATTTTTGAGTTTCGATATCTCAGCTCTGGAAGGGGCTAGAGCCTCCATTTTTGCACTCAGGTCTAAGTCTCATGGCCCTCTATCAGAGTTTGGGAAGATTGGAGAAACTTAATTTTTCGCCCAAAAAAAAAAACGTAAGGGGTACCACTGTCGTTTTTTTTTTCGGGCCGAATTTTTGAGTTTCGATATCTCAGCTCTGGAAGGGGCTAGAGCCTCCATTTTTGCACTCAGGTCTAAGTCTCATGGCCCTCTATCAGAATCCAGAGTTTTGGGAAGATTGGAGAAACTTAATTTTTCGCCCAAAAAAAAAAACGTAAGGGGTACCACTGTCGTTTTTTTTTTCGGGCCGAATTTTTGAGTTTCGATATCTCAGCTCTGGAAGGGGCTAGAGCCTCCATTTTTGCACTCAGGTCTAAGTCTCATGGCCCTCTATCAGAATCCAGAGTTTTGGAAGATTGGAGAAACTTAATTTTTCGCCCAAAAAAAAAAACGTAAGGGGTACCACTGTCGTTTTTTTTTCGGGCCGAATTTTTGAGTTTCGATATCTCAGCTCTGGAAGGGGCTAGAGCCTCCATTTTTGCACTCAGGTCTAAGTCTCATGGCCCTCTATCAGAATTTGGGAAGATTGGAGAAACTTAATTTTTCGCCCAAAAAAAAAACGTAAGGGGTACCACTGTCGTTTTTTTTTCGGGCCGAATTTTTGAGTTTCGATATCTCAGCTCTGGAAGGGGCTAGAGCCTCCATTTTTGCACTCAGGTCTAAGTCTCATGGCCCTCTATCAGAATCCAGAGTTTTGGAAAGATTGGAGAAACTTAATTTTTCGCCCAAAAAAAAAAACGTAAGGGGTACCACTGTCGTTTTTTTTTCGGGCCGAATTTTTGAGTTTCGATATCTCAGCTCTGGAAGGGGCTAGAGCCTCCATTTTTGCACTCAGGTCTAAGTCTCATGGCCCTCTATCAGAATCCAGAGTTTTGGAAGATTGGAGAAACTTAATTTTTCGCCCAAAAAAAAAAACGTAAGGGGTACCACTGTCGTTTTTTTTTCGGGCCGAATTTTTGAGTTTCGATATCTCAGCTCTGGAAGGGGCTAGAGCCTCCATTTTTGCACTCAGGTCTAAGTCTCATGGCCCTCTATCAGAATTTGGGAAGATTGGAGAAACTTAATTTTTCGCCCAAAAAAAAAAACGTAAGGGGTACCACTGTCGTTTTTTTTTCGGGCCGAATTTTTGAGTTTCGATATCTCAGCTCTGGAAGGGGCTAGAGCCTCCATTTTTGCACTCAGGTCTAAGTCTCATGGCCCTCTATCAGAATTTGGGAAGATTGGAGAAACTTAATTTTTCGCCCAAAAAAAAAACGTAAGGGGTACCACTGTCGTTTTTTTTTCGGGCCGAATTTTTGAGTTTCGATATCTCAGCTCTGGAAGGGGCTAGAGCCTCCATTTTTGCACTCAGGTCTAAGTCTCATGGCCCTCTATCAGAATTTGGGAAGATTGGAGAAACTTAATTTTTCGCCCAAAAAAAAAAACGTAAGGGGTACCACTGTCGTTTTTTTTTCGGGCCGAATTTTTGAGTTTCGATATCTCAGCTCTGGAAGGGGCTAGAGCCTCCATTTTTGCACTCAGGTCTAAGTCTCATGGCCCTCTATCAGAATTTGGGAAGATTGGAGAAACTTAATTTTTCGCCCAAAAAAAAAAACGTAAGGGGTACCACTGTCGTTTTTTTTTCGGGCCGAATTTTTGAGTTTCGATATCTCAGCTCTGGAAGGGGCTAGAGCCTCCATTTTTGCACTCAGGTCTAAGTCTCATGGCCCTCTATCAGAATTTGGGAAGATTGGAGAAACTTAATTTTTCGCCCAAAAAAAAAAACGTAAGGGGTACCACTGTCGTTTTTTTTTTCGGGCCGAATTTTTGAGTTTCGATATCTCAGCTCTGGAAGGGGCTAGAGCCTCCATTTTTGCACTCAGGTCTAAGTCTCATGGCCCTCTATCAGAATTTGGGAAGATTGGAGAAACTTAATTTTTCGCCCAAAAAAAAAAAACGTAAGGGGTACCACTGTCGTTTTTTTTTCGGGCCGAATTTTTGAGTTTCGATATCTCAGCTCTGGAAGGGGCTAGAGCCTCCATTTTTGCACTCAGGTCTAAGTCTCATGGCCCTCTATCAGAATTTGGGAAGATTGGAGAAACTTAATTTTTCGCCCAAAAAAAAAACGTAAGGGGTACCACTGTCGTTTTTTTTTCGGGCCGAATTTTTGAGTTTCGATATCTCAGCTCTGGAAGGGGCTAGAGCCTCCATTTTTGCACTCAGGTCTAAGTCTCATGGCCCTCTATCAGAATTTGGGAAGATTGGAGAAACTTAATTTTTCGCCCAAAAAAAAAACGTAAGGGGTACCACTGTCGTTTTTTTTTCGGGCCGAATTTTTGAGTTTCGATATCTCAGCTCTGGAAGGGGCTAGAGCCTCCATTTTTGCACTCAGGTCTAAGTCTCATGGCCCTCTATCAGAATTTGGGAAGATTGGAGAAACTTAATTTTTCGCCCAAAAAAAAAAACGTAAGGGGTACCACTGTCGTTTTTTTTTCGGGCCGAATTTTTGAGTTTCGATATCTCAGCTCTGGAAGGGGCTAGAGCCTCCATTTTTGCACTCAGGTCTAAGTCTCATGGCCCTCTATCAGAATTTGGGAAGATTGGAGAAACTTAATTTTTCGCCCAAAAAAAAAAACGTAAGGGGTACCACTGTCGTTTTTTTTTCGGGCCGAATTTTTGAGTTTCGATATCTCAGCTCTGGAAGGGGCTAGAGCCTCCATTTTTGCACTCAGGTCTAAGTCTCATGGCCCTCTATCAGAATTTGGGAAGATTGGAGAAACTTAATTTTTCGCCCAAAAAAAAAACGTAAGGGGTACCACTGTCGTTTTTTTTTCGGGCCGAATTTTTGAGTTTCGATATCTCAGCTCTGGAAGGGGCTAGAGCCTCCATTTTTGCACTCAGGTCTAAGTCTCATGGCCCTCTATCAGAATTTGGGAAGATTGGAGAAACTTAATTTTTCGCCCAAAAAAAAAAACGTAAGGGGTACCACTGTCGTTTTTTTTTTCGGGCCGAATTTTTGAGTTTCGATATCTCAGCTCTGGAAGGGGCTAGAGCCTCCATTTTTGCACTCAGGTCTAAGTCTCATGGCCCTCTATCAGAATTTGGGAAGATTGGAGAAACTTAATTTTTCGCCCAAAAAAAAAAACGTAAGGGGTACCACTGTCGTTTTTTTTTCGGGCCGAATTTTTGAGTTTCGATATCTCAGCTCTGGAAGGGGCTAGAGCCTCCATTTTTGCACTCAGGTCTAAGTCTCATGGCCCTCTATCAGAATTTGGGAAGATTGGAGAAACTTAATTTTTCGCCCAAAAAAAAAAACGTAAGGGGTACCACTGTCGTTTTTTTTTCGGGCCGAATTTTTGAGTTTCGATATCTCAGCTCTGGAAGGGGCTAGAGCCTCCATTTTTGCACTCAGGTCTAAGTCTCATGGCCCTCTATCAGAATTTGGGAAGATTGGAGAAACTTAATTTTTCGCCCAAAAAAAAAAACGTAAGGGGTACCACTGTCGTTTTTTTTTCGGGCCGAATTTTTGAGTTTCGATATCTCAGCTCTGGAAGGGGCTAGAGCCTCCATTTTTGCACTCAGGTCTAAGTCTCATGGCCCTCTATCAGAATTTGGGAAGATTGGAGAAACTTAATTTTTCGCCCAAAAAAAAAACGTAAGGGGTACCACTGTCGTTTTTTTTTCGGGCCGAATTTTTGAGTTTCGATATCTCAGCTCTGGAAGGGGCTAGAGCCTCCATTTTTGCACTCAGGTCTAAGTCTCATGGCCCTCTATCAGAATTTGGGAAGATTGGAGAAACTTAATTTTTCGCCCAAAAAAAAAAAACGTAAGGGGTACCACTGTCGTTTTTTTTTCGGGCCGAATTTTTGAGTTTCGATATCTCAGCTCTGGAAGGGGCTAGAGCCTCCATTTTTGCACTCAGGTCTAAGTCTCATGGCCCTCTATCAGAATTTGGGAAGATTGGAGAAACTTAATTTTTCGCCCAAAAAAAAAAACGTAAGGGGTACCACTGTCGTTTTTTTTTCGGGCCGAATTTTTGAGTTTCGATATCTCAGCTCTGGAAGGGGCTAGAGCCTCCATTTTTGCACTCAGGTCTAAGTCTCATGGCCCTCTATCAGAATTTTGGGAAGATTGGAGAAACTTAATTTTTCGCCCAAAAAAAAAACGTAAGGGGTACCACTGTCGTTTTTTTTTTCGGGCCGAATTTTTGAGTTTCGATATCTCAGCTCTGGAAGGGGCTAGAGCCTCCATTTTTGCACTCAGGTCTAAGTCTCATGGCCCTCTATCAGAATTTGGGAAGATTGGAGAAACTTAATTTTTCGCCCAAAAAAAAAAACGTAAGGGGTACCACTGTCGTTTTTTTTTCGGGCCGAATTTTTGAGTTTCGATATCTCAGCTCTGGAAGGGGCTAGAGCCTCCATTTTTGCACTCAGGTCTAAGTCTCATGGCCCTCTATCAGAATTTGGGAAGATTGGAGAAACTTAATTTTTCGCCCAAAAAAAAAACGTAAGGGGTACCACTGTCGTTTTTTTTTCGGGCCGAATTTTTGAGTTTCGATATCTCAGCTCTGGAAGGGGCTAGAGCCTCCATTTTTGCACTCAGGTCTAAGTCTCATGGCCCTCTATCAGAATTTGGGAAGATTGGAGAAACTTAATTTTTCGCCCAAAAAAAAAAACGTAAGGGGTACCACTGTCGTTTTTTTTTCGGGCCGAATTTTTGAGTTTCGATATCTCAGCTCTGGAAGGGGCTAGAGCCTCCATTTTTGCACTCAGGTCTAAGTCTCATGGCCCTCTATCAGAATTTGGGAAGATTGGAGAAACTTAATTTTTCGCCCAAAAAAAAAACGTAAGGGGTACCACTGTCGTTTTTTTTTTCGGGCCGAATTTTTGAGTTTCGATATCTCAGCTCTGGAAGGGGCTAGAGCCTCCATTTTTGCACTCAGGTCTAAGTCTCATGGCCCTCTATCAGAATTTGGGAAGATTGGAGAAACTTAATTTTTCGCCCAAAAAAAAAACGTAAGGGGTACCACTGTCGTTTTTTTTTCGGGCCGAATTTTTGAGTTTCGATATCTCAGCTCTGGAAGGGGCTAGAGCCTCCATTTTTGCACTCAGGTCTAAGTCTCATGGCCCTCTATCAGAATTTGGGAAGATTGGAGAAACTTAATTTTTCGCCCAAAAAAAAAAACGTAAGGGGTACCACTGTCGTTTTTTTTCGGGCCGAATTTTGAGTTTCGATATCTCAGCTCTGGAAGGGGCTAGAGCCTCCATTTTTGCACTCAGGTCTAAGTCTCATGGCCCTCTATCAAATTTTGGAAGATTGGAGAAACTTAATTTT